>JASUUG010000143.1:0-321556 GCA_030449905.1 Luvunga scandens | reverse complement strand
TCTTGTCATCGTAGTACCCGGTTCAGATATTCGAACTCAAAAGAAATTTTGCACCTCGTAGATACAAGATGCAGTACTTGGGAAAACACAGTTGGCGAATTCCTGGATAACTGCTTATGAAGGGGGCTTCAAGATTGTTCAAGACCTTCATACCAACAGAAAGCAACTCAGAACTCCAATAACTCCTTCAGCTGAGACAAGCTGATGGACATTTGATAGAGGCCAACTTCCCTCTTCTTGGAGCATGCCTATTGTCCAAAGTGCTCACCCACTCAGCATCACTGTTCAAAAGATATATGGTATCCAGATTATCGAGATTGCTTCCACACACCGAGATAATTCAAGCAAAAATCTCCGCAACTTCTATAGTCATTAGCATCCTGGCTTTTGAGACATCCCAGATACTCAGTACATTCACTATCATATCCTTCCAGTAGTTCCAAGTAGACCAGAGTCTGAACAGTAACCCTGTTTCTACAAATTGTCTCCTCTGAATATGCTTTGAGATCTAAAACTAATTCATCTTCCCACCCATATTTAGAGGAATTTGTTTTTCAGATGAAAATCCAGAATCTTTCTAGCAGATAAAGTTTCACCGCTAATACTCTGATGTCTCTTAGAAGCATTCAACTGTTGATTCATCATAAATAAGTCACTCTGATCATTTGACAAAATATCGGCCTCAGTACAAACAAATTCATAGAATCGGTTTGAGTTACTTTTGGCCAGTGACTTTGCTTTTTCAAGAAGCTCCTTCTTCTCTGTAAATTGCTTCAAGGGCCAGCCTTTGCTCCCAGGTGACCATAGAGAGTTGGAAAGCACATAGCTGAGAGTAAGATTACATGCTTCCTTGAAATTTCCAGCCTTCTGTAACAAATCCGCTGTAAGAAGAATATCCCCTGTCAGTCTTGCAATGTTTGCAGCATCCACGAAGTTTCCTGATTCTTCTTCCAACACCAATAGCTCATCAAAGCAACTTTTAGACTTTAAAAAGTTGCGCATCAAATCTGTGGAATGAAAAGCTTTGACAAATTTCATCATGGATTTTTTATCATTGAGTTGATAGTAATGACGAGCGCAACTCTGTAGAAACTCTTGTTCAATTTTGTTTATTTCCTGGCTTCTTCTAACTAGACCAACGTCTGTATCAGCATGCTGTTTCCAGTAGTTGATGTATTGCAAACCAATGTCAAAAAGTTCTCCTCTGGAACAAACAGCCAAACATTCTGAGAAAAAGTTTCCCCTGGCATATACTTCTGCTGCATGCTTATATTGTCGTGCCAGAAAAAAACATTCCCCGGCTTTTTCCAGCTCTGGTTTCTCACATCTTTCCTCATAAATCTTACCTGCAGGAATATGAGAATTAATCTAACTGACAAATTTACAGCCTCAGAAGTAGTACAAAAAAACATCATCAAGTTGTTTTCGTGAACTTTTCCACATTAACAACTATAACTAAGGCAAGAGTTTCTAGGGAAAAGCTAGGCAAAAGAAAAAACAGAAAGATGCAAACAAACAAACTCAGTAAATTGCTCAGTATTTAAATTTAAAATAGATGTCAAGTTTCATTTTTGACTGTTCATCATGATCCAGATATTGAACTATCCATAAACCAAAATTCAAAACTCAGTATAGCTCATTTAATATCGAACTTTCAGAAAGATTGCAGCCATCTCAAGCAGATTGCATACTGACATTGTGGAAATAACTTTTATCACTTCAACTGGCCTATCCAACAGAGAAGAGAGAGGGTTGGCGCTACTACAAAATAAGCTATATGCGGTACATAGACAAGAAATAAAACGGAAAGGAAAAGTTCTTGTTCACAATGAAAACAAATTCTATACTCAAGCCCTCCACCAACAAATGATATCAAGTAGAATGAACAACTGAGATTACAGGCCATTTCATGATACAGTATCTAGACTGCAAGTGAATATTTTGATAGCTCATGCTGATCAAAATATTCAATAATTAGGAATATTAACAATTAATTTAATGTAAGCTATTATCAGCTTGTATGCCTTTTGTCTGCATTTTCTGGCAAATTACAATTAACTAAACTTTTTTAGGTTATTTCTAAATCGAAGTGTTCAACGGAACTGGAAACATGAAATAACCATCCGCAAGCTAAAATCAAATCAGGAGTTTATCTATAATCCACAAAGTATCAGAATTCAACCCTCAGACAGATTGAAGTTAATGAGGTAACTTTTAATTTACAGAGAGAAGATAGCAAGAACAAACTTCGGCCATAACACGGCATTATATTCCATCAACATTAAATGTTAAATTCATACCTGCTCTTTCATACTCCCCCAAGTCATAAAAACACTTGGCAGCAGAATCAGCCTTGCCTATGGCTTCAAATATATTAGCAGCTTCCCTAAGAATAACATTAGCCTCTAGAGGGTTTGAACTTCTAATACGATCAGATGCGGCCTTGAGGCCTGTTGCTTTAGACCTTCCTTCCCAATAAGTATCCTTAGCTTTTTCGAAGCATATAGTTGCCATTTCATAGTTATTCTCATAAAACAGCTGAAGACAGCAAATAATTAGCAGAAAGGAAAAATTATATATGATTTGACAAGGTTCAAACATCCACCTCACTCTTACTAGAAATCGAATGCAGGGTATCAACATCAACATCCATTTAGATGGCATAAATAGAAAGTAAACAATAACGGCAGCACTGTTAGCACTGTTGACATGCTATCATTAAGTGCAGATTAAGAATGAGTATACTAAATCACAAATAAAAATGCATGATAATCATTCACAACTATGTTTTAATATATGCAGCATTAAAGCACCAAAAGGTCAAAATAATAAATGGAATGCCACCAAAGTGGGAGGCAATACATTACCAATGATAAAAATAGTAGTTATAAAAGCGAAGGTTATGATACTTATGATCATCATGGATGCGATTTATGCACGCAGTCCAAAAATGAATGTCAAACATCTCTATGGTACAAGAAATGGAGGCGGAAACAAAATTGATAGCGGTGGTAGTGCAGGAGCATAATACATTTGAAATGTCACCAAGAAAGGTATTCACTGACGCATGCAAAAAAATGATAAACAGTTTCAAAATTATGCAAACCTTAATGCCCTGCAACTTCCACTCCTCTGGGCTGCTTGCTACTTGCATTGCCTGTGCAAGTGAATCATCCAACTGCCTGACTTGAACAAGCAACCTTTTCTTCCAATAGTCAAACATAGGTTTGGAGAACTCCTCCATGTTTTCCCATATCCACAACCTTTGCCTTGTACGAGTGATGGCTACATATAGTTGCTTCAGTTCAGAGCACAAGACGTTGTGTTTAGCTTCATTGAAGCTTGGGAAGGACTGAGGTGATGTGAGTCAAGCAAAGCTTGTTCCTTCATGAATTCATATACCACCCTCCATTGATTTTTAAGAGGTGAAGAGCCAAAAAGTTGTACAACAGCACATCCTATAGAAGGAGATTGTGGAAAAGTTCATGATTCATAATAATTACCTCTGAAGACAAGACATGAGAACTTGGCTGTACGAATTGAAACATTTTGGACAATAAAAATAAGGTAAAAACCATGCTTGAAAGGGCTGTTGCAACTTTAGTTCGTGTACTAAATCAGTTTCTCATGTTATCATACCGGACGGTAAAATAACTCCTAGTGTTGTATTTTACTCCCTTAGAATTTGTTCTCTTCATGGTTTTATTTATATAATTATGTACTTGTTTCAAATAAATAGTGTGGATAACCAGGGGTTTTATTTCCATTAATGCAATACCTAAATAAATAAAAAGAAGAGCAAAAGCATTTGGTTTCATTAAAAGTATAAAATTAGGAACATAAATAATTTTAAAGAGGAAAACATAAACTTGAATTGCAATTACTTAGCAGCATGTGATTATATCAAACATGCTTTTTTTTTTGGCCCCCCTTTTCTCTTCAAACATGTTATCTAAGGATATTGTGAGCTCGGGCTTTCTATGTATTCATTCTCACCAATAAGGAGAGACTGAATACTGACAACAAAGCTACCAAATAGGCACCAGAAGTTACAATTTTTTGATTGCTGGATATGCTTATCCAACATTGTCCATTGTGAAGAATCTGACATCAGGTAACAGGTAACAGAAAGGAAATAGTGCATTTTCAAACTGTTAATCATCACCATGTATTGCGAGTACTCAAAAGAACATAGCATGATCACAATCTACTAAACCATTAATAATAAAAACCTTTAAGTAATGTATCACCTGAAATTCAAGGCCCTTGCTCTCTACTATTGTCAAAACAAGAGCTTGCTTCCCAACATAATTGGAAATTTCCTTCCGAACACAGTCATCACGGACCAATATAACTTGCTCTGCTCCAAAACCGACCATATTCCCACCAGCATCTCCACTGTTTCCAAATATTTTTATGATTGCATTTTCATCATTCCCAGATTCAAGCAAAACGGGTGGTTCCCCATTTATGAGACTAGTCTCTGGTTTTAAAATATCAACAGAGTGCGGGAAAAACCGGTAAAGAAGTTCAATGACACTTTGAGCTAAGTTCAGAACACCTACATGTGTGCGGAAGTTCTGACTCAGGTTAAAAATGTTGGAAAGTTGTCCTTTTTCTTGTCTTCCAGCATCTCCAGTATTTCTTGATTCCAAAACAAACTTCTTGTAGAAGAGAGATCGTATGTCTTGAAACCTAAAGTCAATTCCCCTAGAAATTGTTTGTGCTGTATCTCCCGAAAAAACAAAACCCTTCTCAACGTTTCTACAGATATATTTGAATAAAGCAATTTGACTCATTGTTAGATCTTGAACTTCATCAATATAAACAAAATGAAATTCATCACCCTTATAACTTTCTTCTTTAAGTCGACGATGAAGGTCATTGACCAGATCAGCCAAATCAAATTCACCATTTCTCATCTTCATTTGTTCATAGCTTTGAAAAATTTTCATAAATTCTCTCTCTCTTCGGTTTGTTGAGAGTGGAAACCCTGGTGTCCGATAATTTAACATAATCTTCTCGACTAAGTTTGCCATCAACAACATCAATCGACTGGATGCCACCTTTTATATGAGATATAATCTCAATAAAGACTCTAGAAGGATCAAGCTTTTTGTTAGTTGTGCATTAAAATGAGGCCAGTAAGACGAACTGAACCTTTCATAATCAACTTCTTTGGTCCTGATAATGTTCTGTATGAAAAGTGATCTTGAATTTTGAACCTGACCATAGTGTTTCCTTATATCATGGAATCTCTCAAAGTATGAATTAACCAAAGTCCCATCCAACATTATCAAGAACTTGTGAAATGTTATGACAAGAGGGTAAGACTTAGCTGGAATATCAACAAAAGAATTTGGGATATCTTTGAATTGTGCTGCATCATCAATATCATCAATGTCAATTAAATCTTCTCCAGCTAACTTCTCAACAAAGGCAGCACTGCAGATTCACAAGGCGAATCATTAGGCATGAAATATCTTCCATATTCAAGCAAAATATTAAAATTGTTAAGCAATTTAGTGGATACTGCTTAGAACCCAAAAACACTAAACACTAATGTTCAAACAGTAGGAAAGCAGCAACGAATAAAATTAGGCTTGCTTCAATACAATTCTACTGCACATAACACTCGTAAGATGATTTGCAAATATATCAATCAAAATTAAACTCCAGAAAGCAAGCCTCATTGCCAATAGAACGCTAAGATACTCTTAAACAGGAATTTGAGGCCAAAAACTGCAGTTCAGATTCAGAATTGGAATCAATCATTAATATTCAAAAGTAAAACTCCATTTCCATGCTCATTGGGACAAAAAGGTAATCCAACAAAACAATGCATTGAAATATGCTATGAACTAAGAAGCCTAAAGCTTTGTATGCTCAGTAATAGTTCAGTTTTATTCAATGTTTTTTAGTTAGGCACTAACAAAAGAGCACGGACAATTTGAATTCTTTTCTAATTTCAACATGATAAATTAAAAGGACAATTTGCATGAAACTCATTAAAACTTAAGCTAATGAGCTAATCCCATCGGTCATTCATTGTACTTTGAAAGAGAAAATGCAACCAGCAACAAATAAGGAGGGAGGACTTAAAAGCTGTTAATGGAATCATTAGCAGTTATTACTACAGAAAATGTTTGACAATAAATTTTAGAATTAAAGAAAGTATTTGACTTTAAGAAGTTTTAAAGTTCTAATTTCCACAACAGAGAAGAAAAGAGGGAGAGCCGTTCACGTAGAACCTAACTTATTCAAATCAAGTAAATTCACCATTTCAAGACTAAAGGTGAAGAGTTTTTTCTTTTTTTCTTTTTTCAAATTGAAAAAAAAAAACAACTTCACAGAAGCTTCACTAAAACACGCACCTTTTCATGTGAGATATATGTTGCTTTACAGCAAAACATAGTTTAGGACTGACGGTCACAAAAAGTTGGCGCAAGATACATCTTTCAGTTCCCCCAAGACCCTCTTCAGCCTCAACTTCACGGCTAGCATGCAGAGTTAAACTATTATTTACTCCATAGAATTGTTCCTTTGCCATATGGTGATGTTTTTCTTTTTGAAACAATTTCATTGTCAGAATAGTAGTTTTGCCTGTACCTGACCGACCAAGTATAAAGGTGCTTCTAGGAAAAAGAATCATCTCCAATTGTTCATCAGTCACTTCAAATGGAAGATCCAATTCTCTACCATCACAGTCAGATAGGAGGTGGCTCACTATACCTGATGATAAGGAGTAGAACTTCATCAACAACAGACTATCAGTCACATTCGAATTCTCAACATAATTTCTACAATCAGATGCAGCCCCACTCAAGTCACTCCTACTTTCATTGTCAGCAAGATTCTTGAACCGGACAATATTTGAAGTGCCTGCCCAAGTCTTTGGAACCTCCAAATTCCTGGGTACAAAGAAACAATCCAAAATAATCAAAACAAATTTTCAATGAAACATGAATAACGCAATCACACTCCTTTCAGTCCAATCAATGCAGCACGAGTTTAGGCATTATAAAATTGATTCATATCTAACAGAGTTTACAAGAATAGACATACCCGTCAAAACATTTGTCTTTACACAGATTAATAAATTCATCAGTGTACTTGACAAATATATTATCCAGACGTGTCACCAACTTTTGGACATCCTCCAAAGGCAATATATCCCAAACTTTCAAAACTTGGGTGTATTGAGATTCCTTGACATCCTTGACGATGTCAATTGTGCTAATAATGTAGTATCCTTCAACCTTGAATTGCTTAGTGATGTGTGAAGAACTTGCACAGACTGAGTCCACATTCCTCCTCTTAGGTCGCCAGCCACTAGAAAGTTTCAGTAGAAGGTTGATAACCGACTTTTGGTCTGGTCAGAAGTCATCTTTTTAAAAGATTTCAAAAAGTTATCACTAAAATTAACCTGAAGAAAGGAGAGGAGAATTAGTAACAAGCTACAACAGAAACACTGATTTTAGTAAAAAATTATGCAGACTAAAATTAAATACCTTCCACCTTTCACTTCTGAAAAGTATACTTCCCGGATTAAGCAGTTCATCTAATTCATCAAGCTCCTTCTTCACCTCTAATATTGCTTTGGCCAAATCCTTATCCTCCTCCACATTAAAGAAACACTGGTGAGCCTTAGCATCATCAAGTAAGGATTCCCAAACAGATTCACTACGAGTTAAAGTCCTTTCACTCCCCAAAATCCAAAGACAGTGCCTAACAAGAGTCAAATGGACAGAAGTATTTCTCCATGGTAGATCAAAATAAATCAAATATGGAGTATTCTAAGATATTGCATACTACCTAGCCCTTGTAAGAGCAACGTTAATTCGCTGAGGACTGGATGTGAAGCCAATTGATCCATATTTGTTGGATCTTACAGTTGAAATTATTATAATGTCCTCTTCTCCTCCTTGGAAACCATCAATTGACGTCACTTTCACAGCAAAGCCAGCACTTTTCTCATACTTACTTCCAAGTTTTTCTTGAATTGCAATTACTTGTGCACTGTAAGGAGACACTATTCCAATGCTGAGTTTCTCTTTTGACTCAACCCAAGCTGCCAGTTAAGGATTTCAAGGATATCAAAAGGAAAAAAAAAATGAGTTATTAGTATCAACAGTTCATTGTTATCAAAAGAAATAAAGGATTACAGGCTACTACGAAATATTTACTCATGGTGGGGCAAGCTTTTCTATTCTGGTTCATGGTTCATTGTTAGGCATTTTTTAAATCGATCAGAGCACAAATTACTTGTATTATTATGCCCAAGGAAAGCTAAAAGACGCATATTTTGTTGGTATGACAGGATATCTCTTCCCAGTAATACAGTCAGAATACTCATACTTTTTCAATTGTATCGTCATTACAATGTCCAACCTCTTAATTGCACCACTGCTTCTAATCACCCTCCTCTTTTTCTTCAATTATGTTTAACAGAAATAATATGAATTCGTCAAACACCTAATTCTGTCCCAAATGGAAAATAGTGTAGGAGGGTGGAATAAACAATCATAGTAGTCGAATGTGTTAATAAGATGGATATTAGATCTTGTTTCTTAAAGGACAACATCAAAGGTTAAATAAGCACAAGCTCTACAGGGATACTGAAATATTTAGATGGATACAAAATTGAGTCTCCAACGAGACGTACCTTTGTACAAGTTCAGCAGAATTTTCATCACTACAGATACCTCAACCATATTTCTACAGCTGTGCTCAATGAACTCTTCTCTTCCATCAAATACATTGATGAAGGAATATGGACCATACATTGGCCCAGGCAAAAATCGTTTTCATAGCTTCTTTTCCTCACAGTAGGGGCATCACGAATCTTGTTTTCATAAAAATATGAGTTTGGGAAGAAGCTAATGGATGGATGCATTCTGTACTGCATACTCAGCAGGTGTTTTGAGTAACCCAAATAGCTTAACCTCTCAAATAAACTTCTACCAAAATAAGCTTCACCAGAAACCTGAAAATAAAGGTTAAAATAAAAATAAAAATAAACAAACAAATAAATAAATAAAGAAGCGAACATCGTATGGATGGAAATTTACATACTCCAGCTCAACTTCAATTAACAAAGGAGAGAAAGGAAAACAATCTAAGATGTCAAAATAACAATAACTTACACTGCTTTCAACCATCGCTGGTAATTGGCACTCATCACCAACAAGAATAGCATGCTGTATACATGGGAGCTGTAGAGGTATGGCAGACTCACTCTCCTTCAACTGTGCAGCTTCATCGATGACCAGAAACTTCAGCTGTTCCATTGCCACAGAATGCAGCTTATATGAACTAGATGCAGTGCAAAATATTAAGGAAGCCTTTGCGAAACAGAAATCCTTAAGTAATCCTACGTTCATAGCACTTGGAAGGCCAAGTTTGGTTAAAGAATTCCAGAGTTCTCTTAAAACGGAATGACATTTGCTTCTTCTCTTGTGCAACATGCACTTTATATCCACAATTGAATGACAGAAATCTTCATCTACTGAATGTGAAAAAAGTTCCTCAAGGTCTTCGGAACCCATATTGTCTTGAAACAACAAGGTTTCAAAAGAATCAAGTAAACTTAAAAGGGTTCCCAGGACTTGAAAATTATCTTCCCCAATGTAAGATTTGGGTATATGAGTACCTAAGTTAAAAATGCAACTCTTAAGTGGAGCTGCAGTACATTTAAATCTTTCCCTCACAAACTCAAGAAATGTTTTGATCTCTACCTTCCTCACTTCAGCATCCTTCATGGATTCTTTCTCTTTGATTTCATTTCCATTAAGATCTTCACTCCGCTTCATCAATTCATTTTCCATAGAAATATGATACTGAGAAACACAATCGTCAAGAAAATCTATCATGGAAGTAAAGCAATGTCTCCAACCAGTAAGCGGTGCAAAGCAATCTGCAAGCCTCTTAACACGATAGTCCAAATATATCTCCTCAACTCCAGAATCAACTTTTAAACGCTCATTATTTCCAAATAAGAGAATCTCTCCCATTGAGAAAAACGGAGTGTCTCTTCCAGAATCTCCTTCCACTGATTCTTTCACCAGCTTCAAGATACGAGAGGCAACTTCCATAATTGCAACATTTGTTGGGCTGCAAATAAGGGTTCTGCAATTCATTTTTAAGAGGGCAATGAGCAGTACACTGACAGTTGTAGTTTTCCCAGTTCCTGGCGGGCCCCATATAAGTTCAACAGTGGTCTTGTGGTCACAATGCATATGACGAAGACAAGATAAGACAGCCTCCTCTTGTGAATCATTCAGGTTAGAAAACAATCTAGGAACAAATATCTCGTTCCAGATGTCCTCACTTTGCATGGAACAGAGTTCACAATTTTCTTCAACCTGACACTCAAGATGAAATTTTAACAATCAGTCAACAGTTAAAGTCAGTATGCATAAGTATATTCAACTATCCTAAAAGACAGTGTGCTGAAATTCAACTTGATACTACATTAAATTCAATTTCATCGCGCATTCCCTCATACAAAAATAGGACAGTCCATACTAATGGATGTACTCTAATAACATGGCATAAAGAAAAATCATAATAAAAAAGATCATCCCCAAAATACTTACCACAGAATCAGTGCATAAACTTTCCTTGATAATCTTCAAATTTCGATTCATATGTAAGGACTTCCATATTCTTCTGTTTGAAGTTATATTTGCCAAGAAAATCACAAACAATGATTTCTTTGCACAATCAATTTGGATTTCTTTTGAGGTTTTGACTTTAAAGTAAGTGGAACTAGTATCGATTTCATTCTCGTCCTCTGTTATTTTAGTGACTGATACAAAAGTCCACATCCTACCCACCCTCTGCAAATCAGAAGCAGTTTCAGGCTTAGCATCAGCTAGAACTAAAATATCCCCTGGCAGTGTTTTGTAAGGCCCTTTGCCAGGATTACAGAATCTGTTCCTCCAGTAATCAACCTTAACATCATACAACATTGCTCCATATGGCTTGGAATCCTCAAGAGCAACAACTTCAGCGAAAGGTGCTTTTGAAACCCTTTCCATGCTTGAGAATAGTTGTGCGCGTATTTCTTCCAGCAAGGGGAAAACAAATGACTCAAAATACTGACTGACAGACTGAAATGATAATGGAATTTGTTTCACCTATAAGGAATGAAGTAGCAATTAGTGTACAATTGAATAATAAGACAAACCTACTAAAAGAAACATAAAATGAAGAGAACAGCACAAAGGATCTAAGGTTTAAAATGTAACAGAAAATCAGAGCCGGCAAATGTAAGTGGATGTTTATAGTCAGGCAGATAAAAGGACTTGAGATGTAAATGTGCATGTACTGCAACAGCCACATGGGAGAATCATAGAACTTTGCATAAGGAATCTATAGCCTTCATGCCACAATCGCTGAAGGTAACTTTGTCAATAGGAAATAGCTAACCTCAAGAAACTTGATGTAAAAGCATTCAAAAAACTTAATAAGCAATCAACTCCATTCTTAGATGTTCTGATAGTAATTTTGATAAAAGGTTATATCCTCCTGCCTTCCTCTACACTCAAAATTAGTTCTACATCCTTAATATAGGTCAAAATATTTTTGTCCCAGCACAGTAAAAGCATACAGAATTATATTATTGAAAGGGAAATGTTAAGACATACTAGCAAATATCAAACAAACTACTAACTCAGGAAGCATGACCACATCTTCAAACAATTTTATTTAGCTTGCCACCCAAATTCAAATTCTGGGAGAAGCAGCAAGTTAAAAAATTGATTGGAGTTTTACCCTTCCTCTGTCCATTTCATTTAAAAAAAAAAAAAAAAGATTTCTTCAAAATGCTCTATACTTCGAAGGATTTTACAACACCTCTATCATTATTACAGCATGAGGTCAAGATTTATTCAATTTTTGTTATGTAGTCACATAAGTACATGTTCAAATTGAGAAAGAATCCAAGTCCCAATTCCCAAAGAGCAATTTTGTATAAATGTACTGACTACAGTAGATGAGCAAACCTTCAGTGACATCAAGAATCCATATGAAAAAATTTTCAGAAGGCTTTTAAATGAGGATGAAAATGAAGAAGAAAACAAACCTTTTCCTTGTAAAGATTTTCATTAAAAATGTCCTCGAGAGACCAAGAAAATACAGCATCAATGAAGCCATCATCATTGGGAACTGCTTTCTTCTTCTTGCTGCTGCTACTACTAGCTTCACCTTCCATCATTTCCTTTCTCTCTCTGTAATCAAAATAACAATGACAATGTTAAAAACCCACCTCAAAATCACCCTTTAAATCCTCAAAATGACTTTTTTGAAAAGAAAAAAAAAATACTCTACGTGTTAAAACAAAACGAAGTTACTTCACAAGAAAGCAAGTGAGATAGTACAAAAGAAAAAAGGGAAAATTATATAACAAACAGAAGAAACCTTAATAAAAGCAAAAATAAAAGGAAAAAGCTTTTTCAGACTGAAGTTGCTTGGTTAGAACAATGTAGCAAAATGGACTGAAAAAGGGACTTCACCCGTTCAGTCTTTTCATTTTCTTTCTTATTTTTTTCTAAATTTATTTATCAATTATTTCTACTTGCTTTGAAAATCAAATTAATTCGTCACTTCTCCATTAAATGATGAAATTTCACCTAGGAAAGAATGAAAATAAATGTAGCTTTCATTTTTTCTTCAATTTTCAAAGATAATATAGCTTGTTGATGACGAGGAATATTATGATCAAGTATTTTTGGCAAGTGTAAATTCAACAGAGTTGCCTCGTTTTACAAAGACTGTTACAAAATGAGAGAGGTAAAGGCAATAGACACGTTTATTTGTGAAAGCCAATGGCCAAATGCGCTCCCCATAAAGAAGTAATTAAAGAAACCTTTGACAAAGAAAGTTGTTTTCAGATACTGTACATTGTACTAAAAAAATTAAAATTAAAAAAATGTAAATGAAGTTGACTCAAGGTCTTCTCATTTAATTTCATTTATCTGTAATTACTTTATTCTCAAAACGAAGAATACTTTACTTTTTTATTGTTATTTCCGCTAGATGTCAACTCAAGAGACTTTTGGAAACTTTACGGGGTTTGGTATTAATGTCCAAGCAACCATTTAGGTATGTTAAATAAATATTTTTTGGAAAAAAAATCCTAGTTTCCGTTGCAATTTTCAACGTTTGGACATTATTATTATTTATATAATGCCTTTTGCGAAATGTTATTGGCCTTGCTTGAAATGTAGTAAAAGTGAATGGATAAACAAAAAAATTTGCCAAGAAAAAGTAAAAAAAAAAAAACACACACACACACAATTTTTTTCATGGTAGCCTACTTTCCCACTCTCCTCAACAACAACTTCTCATGTTGCCACGATTAGGGGTGAAACATGTTATTAAGGGTGTTAATTCATATTATCATGCCGTGTTTTCGTTGTCTTTTTTATTTGTGTTGTGATAAATTTAATCTAACGCGAGTATGATTCATTTATAAATTATATTAAAAAATAGATATACCTGTTTATTAATCATATTTATCCATTTAACATGATTCATAAAAACAAAACGATAATTAATCTAAAATATGAGTAATATGTCCATATTCTTCTTGTGTAGGTTATAAATACGTTAACATCACATGAATATAAATTCACGACACACTAAGATTACAACACGAATAATTTATATTTGTTAAGTATACATATAAGTTGTTCTTTTCAACAACATCATCATACATTAATTAATATTCATTTCATAAATAGTAAATGTGTTGAAGTAATCTAACAGGGATATGACAAGATTATTACTCATATCGTATTGTGTCAATTCATTTATTAATTATGTATTATCCTTGAGAGACCAAGAAAATACAATATCAGTGAAATTAATCGTGTCCAAGATCCGCCCTAATCCAATCAAATAAATCAATCCAATCTCAACCAATCCAATTTTTTTTGGCTTAACCTTTTGATTAGATTGAATTGGATTATAAAATAAAAAATCTAATATTATTGGATTGATTTATGAATCTATATTTTCAAATCGAATATAAACTAATCCAACTAGTTAATTTTATTTTATTAGTTTATTTTTAGGTAAATGCACATTTAATCGCTAGGTTTTGACTTAAATATTTGTTTAGTCTCTTTATTTAACAATACCTCAAAAACCCCTTGCGTTTACATTCTTACTCATGTTTTTCTTTACTTTTATAATAATACTCTTAGAATAATATTCTTGACATTAATTAATTTATCTATAAAAATTTAGTTAACAATTAACTAATAAATATAACATGAAAGAACTAATATTTTTTGAACCCATGCATAAAAATATATTAGTATTTATGTTATTAATATTAATAATATATAAATTTTTAAAAAATTTATGTTACTTTTAAGCTAATTTAATGAATTAACATTTTTTTCATTAATACTATCAAAGAAGGTAGGGATATTGTTAAAAGTGCATTATTGTAAAAGAAAAGAATAAGTATGGTTAAGAGTGTAATATATATTAATAGTAAGGATGTTTTAAAGTATTTTTTAAAATATAGAAACTTAAATGAATACTTAACTTAAAATATAAGAATAAACGAGCTTTTACTTTTAATTTTAAAAAAGTTACATGTCACTTTTATACTTAACATGCTATTTAAATTGTTAAAAAAAAAAACTAACTTTTCTAAAAAAATAACAACTAATTTTGTATGGCTATAAATATACAATAACAATGCAGAGGACAAACTACAAGCCGCTACCAATGTTTGCTTTCAATATTCAAATTTTACTTGTTTTCGTTTCTTTTTTTTAAGCCATATAATAATAAAATACATGAATCGTGAAATATTAAAGGAACTTATATATTATTTTATTTTTTTTCAATTTTTAGTAATTAATACTCTTGACAGCAATTGATGACTTTTATTTGTAAATTTTTATTTTAATCAAATTGATTGGATTGGATTAAATTGGATTGACTTTTTTATTAGTTTGAAATGTATTAGATTTCAATCAATGATTGGGTTGGATTAAATTCAAAATATAAAATCTGATATATAATAGATCGAACTTAAATGTGACAAAATCCAATAAATTTGAACTTTTTTTTAAAATTGACTATGACAATCAGACTATAATTCATATTGCATGAAACTATTACTGATATTTATAATAAGATTATAACTCATATTTACTGAAATTAATATATATAAATTCTTCTGAAGTATTATCTAAATTTTTATCTTTACTAATATTTAAGGGACGTCTACTCTCTTCACATTAATAAAAAAATAGACTACTTCCACTCGATTATAAAATTATAATTAAAAAAAGACTCAAAGCCCTCATAATACTTTTATGAGGGCACCAGTCCAGCTACTTGGCCAAAGGCCGATTGTATCAAAAAATTTGAACCATTAAATGCTCCTAAATGAAATCATGGAGAAATGAGAAGTACCTCTACTAGCTTCATTTTCCATCATTTCTTCTCTATCTATATAATCAAAAACAAAAATCACATTGCTAAAAACCCACTTCAAAATCACCCTTTAAATCCTTAAAATAACTTTTTGAAAAGGGGGAAAATAAAGTACCTTACGCGTTCAACACAAAATGAAGTCAAGGCAAGTGGGGCAGTACAAAAGAAAAAAGGCTCTTTAAAATACAGAAGGATGAATGTTCGTTTGTTTACATTATTTCCACTTGCTTTTGAAATCCGATTAATTTGTTTTCATTTCTCCATATAAAAGAAAGAATGTTTACCTTGGAAGGATCGAAAATGAATGTGACTTTTATTTTATTTTTTTTCAAGATAATGCGTAGCTTGTTGATGTTGAGGAAGATTATGATCAAGTACTTTGGCAAGTATCAATTCAAACAACGTGGCATCATTTTCCTAAAACTGTTACAAAATGAGACACGCAATGTTCACATTTATTTGTGAAACTCAATGGCTAATAATACTTTCTATAAAGAAGTAATTATTCTTTCAAAAAATAAAAGTAATTAAAAAAAAGTTTGACGCCGAAAGTTGTTTAGATATAGTACTAAAAGAAAATTTATGAAATGGAAAATATCTTTGACCCAAGGTCTTCTTATTTCGTTTCTTTATATTTTAAATACTTCACTTTTATTCTAAAAAATTATTATTTCCAGCAGATTTCAACTGTCCAAGGTTGGGAGACTTAGGAAATACAAGAGGCTTTAGTGCCAAGGGTTGAAGTGCTATATATGTCCAAAATAAAAATTAATAAATAATTTCTAATTTTCTACTTTTTAATTATAATTAATCGCGTTGGTCGACACATCATCATCTTATCTTTATAGTAGGGTCAAGAGGGTCTGAATCTACTTAGTGACAGTGGAGACTTATTTTTTGTGTTGGATTTTTAATTGGAGGCAAATGTAATTTTTAGTAACACAAAGTCACAAAACTTTTTAGCAAAACTTTTTGAGCTGATTATAATTAGTTGGTTGGTTGGTGCCTCATCATTTTATCTTTATAGTAGCGTTAAGAGGATTTGAATCTCCCTAGTGACTAGAATGGCATTTTTTTTGTGTTGAATTTTTAATTGTATGCCACATATAATTTTTGTTGTAACACAAAGTCACAAAGGTCATAGCAAGGCACGTTCAGAGCTGAGGAAAATGAAAGTTTGACTTAGTGCACCAATATAATTCATCAACTATGATGTTAAGCAAGGCATCACCTTAAAGACACGAGACACTTTATTACCCGTGATCAATATGCATACGATGGTACAGATACCAATTGAATTGCACGATAGTAAGTAAAGTACAGAAGTTAAATTAACTATATAACGAAGAGCAATACTCCAAACAGGGCTACTTGTGTTTCTTGCCACCTTTCTTCTTTTTGTTATTCTTGGACTTGCTGGTTCCGGGCCTCTTGTCTTCAGGTTTCTGAGAGCTACCTGGGGCATCAGCAGCACTGGTTGCTGATGTAGGTATCGTCTTTTCCTCATCTGATCCGCTACGTTCGTCAGCATTGCCATCAGTGTTTTTCACATCAAGTTTGCCAGCTGATGCAACTCCAGCCTCTAGTGAGTTGCCTTTACCAATTGTGTATTGCTGAAATAGCTGATTCAAGAAAGGTTCCAGTTTTGGTCTGCTTGACTGCAATCTCTTGCAAATTTCTCCCAGTGTGGAAAGGTGCTCGTGTTTCCACTCACTGAAGAAATAATATGTAGAAAAGTGAGTGATAGTGAGAACTAATATAATACACCAACAAAAAGTAAACAAATGCAGATTGACATTGCCTTCCGAAACAAGGACTAATATAAGTTGCCACCGATAACTCTGAAAATAAATGATCATGAACTGTGCAAATCAGCTTCCATTTTTCAACTGACCTCATCACACCATCAAGTTGTTTCAGATCATCAAGCATACTTGCTGCTTCATCCCATCGACTTTTATCTTCACCATGGAAAGAGTTTTTCTGAAAGCATCCATCCATTGCAGCAGATAAAAGTTGAATACTTTTATTCACATCCTTCTGAAAGATACGCAAAAGAATAAATCAACAAACAAAAATGGTATTCGCAGAAATGTGTGCAGAACATTAAAATGAAGACAGCTGACAGTGTGAAAACAGTTTGGTATTTACCTTAATAGTTGAGGATTTGAACACATGGTCTTCAAACTCTAACGCTTCAAATGTTTTCCAGAATTGTTCGAGGTTCACAGGCAGGTCACCCGCTTTTACCTTCAATGTACTTATTTCCTGATCTTGCACAGAAACAGAATTAGAAGATGAAACATTTGAACTCTTCCCTTGTTCTTGACAGTCTGGAGACAGTACTTCCCTTTTTAAATTTGTAGCTTTCGTTTTTGCAGCTCCAGCATGACCTTCAGATGCTTCAATTACCGGAAACAAGATTCCTAATATGTCCTCCTTGCTTTTGGTCACCATGTCTACAAAAATTGCATCTGGACAAGCAAATTTTGGAAAATTATCTTCCCAACTTGCAAACACAAGAGGATTGCCAATCTTTCTAAATGCTTCAGCAATAACATCCAGCAGGTTATGGTTTTGTCTTCTGCAGAGGGCAACATAAAATTCCCGTGGCAACTTATTGCAGACGTAGCTCCTACCCAGCACATCAAGAAGCAAATGTAGAAAATCCCCACCGAAGTTCAAATAAAGCAGAGAGATTATGACAACTAATCTCAAAACCACCAATGAGTGGTAGTGCATAATATTTGTATGAGTTTTTCCAATCCACTCCATCGTTTCCTTGTCATTGTACAGGAACTGCCTTACAACAGTGCCAATAAATTTAAGTGCATCTCCAGAGGATTGTTTAACATCAGTTGATGAGCTGCATGTTGGATTGGTACTCCCTTCCTGGCAGATAAGCCAATCAACAAAAGATGACTTCGTAGTAAAAATATAGCCATTCAATCTGGACAACAAAATCAAAAGACGCTCAATGAGATACAGGAAACCAGCGGGTGTTATATAGTGCACTTCCCTCCAGTTGGCTCCATAAATATCTACCAGAGCTTCATACAATTTCTGAATATGAGATTCTTTCAATTCATCAGAGTTATGGCATGATGCAGATCCCTGACAAGATTCTGATCCCATATTCCAAGAGAGACTCTCAAAAAGTTCCTTCCACGGTGAATTTCCATCAAACCATTTTGCAATCCTCTCATATACATCATTGCCCAGTTTGCCAGACCCAAGAACCATTACCATCACGCTTCCAATTCGCCCATAAGATGGAGTATCCTTCAAATGCTTAAAAATAACTTCTTTGATGGTGCTCCTATAAAACTCAGTTCCTCTCAAAGTAATCATATTCATTTTCAGTGAATCTCGCCAGTCTAGAGGAAATATAAAGTCAAAGAAACGCTCAGTTGATCGGCCAACAAATTTCTGTAGTATCTCAGCTACACGGTGCCAGAGGGTCAGATGTTTGGAACTCAAAAGAAATTCTGCAACCTCATTGATACAATTAAGACACATTACTCGGGAAAAGACGGATGGTGAATCTGTGGATAACTGCTTGTGAAGGGCTTCAAGATTGTCCAAGACCTTCATACCAACAGAAAGCAGCTCAGAACTCCAATAATTCTTACCAGCAGAGACAAGCTGATGGACCTTGATGGAGGGCAACTTCCAACTCCATGAAGCATATCTATTGCCCAATCCTCTCACCCAATCAGCATCAGAGTTCAACAAAAGATAGATGGTATTCAGATTATCGTACTGCTTCCACACACCAAGGTAATTCAAGCAGAAATCTCCATAACTTCTATAGTCACTAAAGTCCTGGCTTTCAAGACATCCAAGATACTCAATCACTTTCACGATCTTATCCTTCCAGCAATTCCAAAAGTAGACCAGAGTCTGAACACTAACCCTGTTTTTACAAATTGTCTCCTCTGAATATGTTGGGAGATCTAAAACCAATTCATCCTCCCGCACAAATTTAGAGGAATCTGTTTTCAGATGAAAATCCAGAATCTTTCTGACAGATAATGTTTCACCGCTGATACTCTGATGCCTCTTAGAAGCATTTAACTGTTGATTGATGACCGATAAGTCAGTCTGATCATTTGACAAAATGTTGGATTCAGTACAAACAAATTCATAGAATTGGTTCGACTCATTCTTAGCAAGTGACTTGGCTTTTTCTAGAAGCTCCTTCTTCCTTGTAAACTGCTTCAAGGGCCAGCCTTTGCTCCCAGGTGACCAAAGAGAGTTGGAAAGAACATGGTTGAGAGTAACATTACATGCTTCCTTGAAATTTCCCGCCTTCTGTAACAAATCTGCTGCTAGAAAAATATCTCCTTTCAGTCTTGCAATATTTGAGGCATCCATGAAGTTTCCTGATTCTTCTTCTAACACCAGAAGCTCATCAAAGCAACTTAAAGACTTCAAAAATTTGCATCAAATCCATGGAATGAAAATATTTTACAAATTTCATCATGGATTTTTCATCTTTGAGCCCATGATAATGAAGAGCACATTTCTCTAGAAACTCTTGTTCGATTTTGTTAATTTCTATGCTTCTTACAAGAAGAGCAACATCTGTACCAGCATGCTCTTTCCAGTCATTGATGTATTGCAGACCAATGTCAATAAGTTTTCCTTCGAAGCAAACAGACAAACATTCTGAGAAAAACTTGCCCCTGGCATACATATCTGCTGCATGCTTATAATCTTTGAGTCCATGATAATGAAGAGCACAATTCCGCAGAAAGTCTTTTTCAATTTTGTTCATTTCTTTGCTTCTTCGATCTAGAGCAACATCTGTTTCAGCATGCTGTTTCCAGTAGTTGATATATTGCAAACCAATGTCAAAAAGTTTTCCTTCAGAGCAGACAGCTAAACATTCTGAAAAAAACTTGCCCCTGGCATACACATCTGCTGCAAGCTTATAGTCTTTGAGCCCATGATAATGACAAGCACAACTCTGTAGAAATTCTTGTTCAGTTTCGTAAATTTCTTTGCTTCTTCTAGCCAGACCAACATCTGTATCAGCGTGCTGTTTCCAGCGGTTCATGTACTGCAAACCAATGTCAAAAAGTTCTCCTCTGGAGCAAACAGCCAAACATTTTGAGAAAAAGTCTCCCCTGGCATACACTTCTGCTGCATGCTTATATTGTCCTGCCAGAAAAAAACATTCCCCGGCTTTTTCCAGCTCTGGTTTCTCACATCTTTCCAAATAAATCCTACCTGCATTAATAAGTAAGTCAATCTGATTGTCAAATTTATAGCCTCAAAATGTTGAACAAAAATATCATAAAGTTTTATCTATGATCTATAGCAATCCTGAAAGTACCAAGTTCCGAATATCAGAAGTGTCTGAATTCAACCATCAGACAGACTGAAAATGATGACATAATTCTTAAGTTCAAGAGATAAGATAATAAGATCATAACTTCAGCATTAACACAGCATTATATTCCGTCAACACTATATATTCATACCTGCTCTTTCATACTCGCCCAAATCATAAAAACACCTGGCAGCAGAATCAGCCTTGCCTATGGCTTCAAAAATTTTAGCAGCTTCCCTAAGATTAACATTAGCCTGTAGAGGATCTGAACTGCGAAGATGATCAGCTTTTGCCTTGAGGAAAGTTGCTTTAGACCTTCTTTCCCAATAAGAATCCTTTGCTTTTTCGAAGCATATAGTTGCCATATCATAGTTATGCTCACGAAACAGCTGAAAACAATAAATAATTAGCAGAAAGTAAAATCAATATCTAATTTTTACGAGGAACAAATGTCCATCACACTAATACTAGAAAGAAGATGCAGGTTATCAATGTCAACATCAGCATCAACATCAACATATATTTAGCTGGCATAACTAGAAGGTAACAAAAACAGCATCATCACCAGCAATGTCATTGTCATTCTATCATTTAGTGCACATTACTTAAGCATCAATAGCAGTATTCTAAATCCTAAACAAAAGTACATAGCCATATTAACCATGACAAGGTTATGACAATGATAAAATAGTAGTCATACAAGTGATGGTGACGGTAATCATGATCAACATGTTTTTTCAAATGTAATTTATGCACGCAGCCTAAATATGAATGTCAATAGCGTGCAGGAATAGACACATGATAATAACAACAAAATTGATATCAGTGGTAGTGCAGGAGCATAATACATTCAAGATGTCGGCAACAAAGGTCTTCACAGATACACACGTGCACAAAAAGTATAAGAAGTTTCAAAATTATGCAAACCTTAATGCCCCGCGACCTCCACTCCTCTGGACTGCTTGCTACTTGCATTGCCTGTGCAAGTGAATCATCCAACTGCCTGACTTGAACAAGTGACTTTTTCTTCCAATAATCAAACATAGCTTCAGAGAACTCCTCCTTATTTTCCCATATCCACAACCTTTGCCTTGTACGAGTGATGGCTACATATAATTGCTTCAATTCAGAGCACAAGACGTTGTGTTTAGCTTCATTGAAGCTTGGGAAGGACCGTGGTGATGTGGAGTCAAGCAAAGCTTGTTCCTTCATATATTCATATACCACCCTCCATTGACTTTTAAGAGGTGAAGAGCCAAAAAAGTCATACAACAGCACATCCTATAGAAAGAGATCATGGAAATATTTAGGATTCATAGTAACTGCCAATGAAGACAAAACTTGAGAATTTTGGCTGTATGAATTGAAACATTTTAGACAACAAAAATAAGTTGAAGGTAAAAACCATGCTTGAGGGGCTGTTGCAACTTTAGTCGGTGTACTCCATGAGTTTCTCATATTATCACATTGCAAGGTAAAATACCTGCTAAAAGGTAAAGACCATGCTTGAAAGGGCTGTTGCAACATTAGCCGGTGTAGTCTATCAGTTTCTCATATTATAAAATAACTGCTAGTATTGTATTTTACTCTCTTAGGGCAGTTTCTTTCTAAAATAACTGACAACATATATTGTATTTTACTCATAGCTGTACTTAGAATTAGTAGTTTTCTTTAGATAGATCTAATTACTAGAAATTAGCATTTTCTTTCTAAAATAACCTTGTAAATGTTTCTATATAATGAGAGGAACTTTCAATCCAATTGACAGTTACAAATCAATAGAGTGGGCGAGGAGGGGTTTCATTTCCATTAATTCAATACTTAAATAAATAAAAAGAAGAGCAAAAGTACTTGGGTTTTGTTAAAAGGATAAAACTTAGGAACATAAATAATTTTAAAGAGGAAAATATGCACTTGAATTGCAATTACTTTGCAGTACGTTATTATTTCAAACATGCTCCCCCCCGCCCCCAACAAAACATGTCATCCAAGCATATTGTGAGCTTGGCTTTCCTATGTATTGATTCTCAACAATAAGGAAACTGAATACTGACCACCCAGCTCTGAAACAGTCACCAGGAGTTACAATTTTTTGGTTGTGGATATGCTTATCCAACATTGTTCATGGTGAAGAATCTGACATCAGGTAACAGGTAACAGAAAGGGAATAGTGCATTTTCGAAACTGTTAATCATCACCATTGATTAGGAATACTCAGAAGAACATAGCATGATTATATTCAACCAAACCACTAATAATAAAAAACTTTTAAGTAATGTATCACCTGAAATTCAAGGCCCTTGCTCTCTACTATTGTCAAAACAAGAGCTTGCTTCTCAACATAATCGGAAATTTCCTTCCGAACGCAGTCATCACGGACCAATATAACTTGCTCTGCTCCAAAACCGACCACATTCCCACCAGCATCTCCACTGTTTCCAAATATTTTTATGATTGCATTTTCATCATTCCCAGATTCAAGCAAAACAGGTGGTTCCCCATATATGAGACTAGTCTCTGGTTTTAAAATGTCAACAGCGTGCGGGAAGAACCGGTAAAGAAGTTCAATGACGCTTTGAGCTAAATTCAGAACACCGACATGTGTACGGAAGTTCTGACTCAGATTGAAAATGTCTGAAAGTTGTCCTTTTTCTTGTCTTTCAACATTTCCGGTATTTTTTGATTCCAGAACAAACTTCTTGTAGAAGAGAGATCGTATGTCTTGAAACCTAAAGTCAATTCCCCTAGCAATTGTTTGTGCTGTATCCCCAGAAAAAACAAAACCCTCCTCAATGTTTCTGCAGACGTACTTGAAGAGAGCAATTTGACTCATGGTAAGATCTTGAACTTCATCAATGTAAACGAAATGAAATTCATCACCCTTATACCTTTCCTCTTTAAATCGATGATGAAGATCATTAACAAGATCAGCCAAATCAAATTCACCATTTCTCATCTTCATTTTTTCATAGTTTTCATAAATTTCATAAATTTTCTCTCTCTCCGACCTGAGGAGAGTGGAAACCCTGGTCTCTGATAATCTAATATAATCCTCTCGACAGAGTTTACCGTCAACAGCCTCAATGGATTGGAGGCCTCCTTTTATATGAGACATAATTTCAATGAAAACTCTGGAAGGATCAAGCTTCTTTGTTAGTCGTGTATTAAAATGAGGCCAGTATGATGAACAAAACCTTTCATAATTAGCTTCCTTCGTCCTAATAATTGTTTGTAAGAAAAGTAAGCTTGAATTTTGAACTTGACCATAGTGTTTTCTTATGTCATGGAATCTCTCAAAGTATGAATTACCCAAAGTTCCATCCAACATCATCAAGAACTTGTGAAATGTTATGACGAGTGGGTAAGACTCAGCTGGAATATCTGCAAAAGAATTTGGGATATCTTTGAATTCTGATGCATCATCAATATCAATTAAACTGCTTTCTGATACAAACCTCCCACCAAAGGCAGAGCTGCAGATTTAACAAGGCCAATCATTAGAAATGAGACATCTTGCATGCTTTAAATGTCAAGTAAAACATTAAAATTGTTGGGCAATTTAGTGAATACAGCTGGCAACGTAAAGATGCTAGACACTGTTGTTCAGACAATACGAAAGCAACAACAAACTCAAAGTAGGCTTATTCAACACAATTCTATTGCATATCACACTTGTAATATGATTTTGCAGACGCATAAATCAAAATTAACGAGTAAAAATGTATTTAATACCAAAAAGAAAGGCTCATTGTGGATAAAATGTTGAGAAACGTTTAAACAAGAATTCAAAACCAAAAACTACAGTTCAGAGTCAGAATTTTGAAGAATCATCAATATTTAAAAGCAAAACCCCATTTCCATGCTCATTGGGACAAAAAGCAATTCCAACAAGATCATTGAAACATGTGAACTAAGAAGCCTAGCACTTTGCATACCCATTAAGATTTTCATTTTTCTTTTATCAGACCCTTACAAAATAGGATGGAAAAATTGAGTTCGTTTATCTAACCCCCTACAATTATTTCAATTCATGTTAATTCAAAAGAGACAATGCACCAACAAATTTTCCCACAAAACAGGGAGAACTAAAAAGCTGTTATGGAATCATTAAAAGTTTTTACTTTCAATCAAGACAAAAAGTGTTTGACAATAAAATTTTAAATTACACTTGGCCACATATATATGCCTTCTACCGTTTGATATTTATAGGCACACTGAAATAACATCATTTGGTTTTTAATTATCTACTGTCCACAACAGAAACGTAGTGAGGAAGAACCACACGTATAGAACTTAACTTATTCTACTCGAGCAAGTTCAACATTTCTAGATTTAAGATGAAGAGGATTCTTTTTAAATTAAAAAATAAAAAAAAGACATTTCATTGAACAAACCCACCCACCTTTTCATCTGAGATATATGTCGCTGTACAGCAAAACATAATTTAGCACTAACTGTCAGAAAAAGTTGGCGCAAAATGGGCCTTTCGGTTTCCCCAAGACCCTCCTCAGCCTCAGTTTCCCGGCTACTATGCATAGTTACACTATTGTTTACTCCATAGAATCCCTCCATTGCCACATGGTGAAGTTTTTCTTTGTGAAATAACTTCATTGTCAGAATAGTAGTTTTCCCAGTACCCGACCGACCAAGTATAAAGGTGCTTTTAGGAAAAAGGATCATCTCCAATTGCTTGTCTGTCACTTCAAATGGAAGATCCAATTCTCTGCCGCCACGGTCTGACAGCAGGTGGTTCACTACACCTGATGATAAGGAGTAGAACTTCATTAGCAGCAGACTATCACTCACGTTTGAATTGTCAATGTAACTTCTACTATCAGAAGCAGCTCCACTCAGGTCAGTCTCACTATTATTGTCATTGTCGGCAAGATTCTTGAACCTGACAATATTTGAAGTGGCTGTCCAAGTCTTTGGAACCTCCAAATTCCTGGGTGCAAAGAAACAAGCCAGAATAAATAAAGCAAATTTTCAACCAAACATGGATAAACAATCCTATTCCTTTCAGTCCAAGCAATGCAGCTAACATTTAGAGATTACAACATTGATTCATATCCCACAAAATTAAAAAGAATAGACATACCCCTCAACGCATTTCTCTTTGCAGTGATTAATAAACTCGTCAGTGCACTTTGCAAATATATTATCCAGACGCGCCTCCAATTTCGGGACATCCTCCAAAGGCAATATATCCCAGACTTTCAAAACTTGGAAGTACTGTGATTCCTTGACAATGTCAATGGTGCAAATAATGTAGAATCTTTCGACCTTGAATCACTTAATGATTTCTACATTCCTCTTTTTAGGTCGCCAGCCATTAGAAAGTTCCAGTAGACGGCGTATAACCGAATTTTTGGTCCGGTCTGAAGTCAGCTTTCGAAATGATTTTAAAAAGTTTTCACTAAAATTAACCTAAGGAAAGGAGAAAATAATTAGTAACAAAACACAACAGAAATGTTGATTGGGTACGAAAGTAAGGTGGGCTAAAATTAAGTACCTTCCACCTTTGACTTCTGAAAAGTATACTTCCCGGATTAAGGAGATCATCTGATCCATCAAGCTCTTTCTTCACATCTAATATTGCTTTGCCCAAATCCTCCTCATCATCAGCATTAAAGAAACACTGACGAGCCTCAGCATCATGGACTAAGGCTTCCCAAACAGATTTCTTACGAGTTAAAGTTCTTGCATTCCCCAAAATCCAAAGACAGTGCCTAAAAGGGTTCAAATGGACACAAGTTATTCACCATAGAAGTTAAAAATAATTTCCTAATAAGCAGGTAATATTCTAAGATATTGCATGTTACCTAGCCCTTGTAAGAGCAACATTAACTCTGTTAGGATTGGATAGGAAACCAATTGATCCATCATTGTTGGATCTTACAGTTGAAATTATAATTATGTCCTCTTCTCCTCCCTGGAAACCATCAATGGACATCACTTTCACAGAAAAGCCTGCACTGCTCGCATACTTACTTCCAAGTTTTTTTTGAATTGCAACAACTTGTGCATTGTAAGGCGACACTATACCAATACTGGGCTTCTCTTTTGAGTCAATCCGAGCTTCATGTTAAACATTACAAGGATAGTAAAAAATTGATGTGTTATTAGTATTCAAATTACATTGACAGAAAGAAATATTTCACATTGATAGGTATTTCACATTGATAGGTATTTCACATTGATAGACTTTTTCAATAGACTAGAGCATAAATTACTTACATTATGCACTAAGGAAAGCTAAAAGATGCATATTTTGTTGAAATAACAGGATATCTCATACCAGTAATGTAGTCAGAATGCTCACACTATTTCATTTATATAATCATTGCATCGCTCAATCTCTTAATTACTGTTGCATCTAATTATGCTCCTCTTTTTCTTGAATATGTTTCGCAGGATATAAAATGAATTCATATAGTAATGCAGTCTTAAATGGGAAAATAGTGCAAGAGTGGTTGAACAAACGGAATCATACTAGCAGAAAATGTCGATAAGATAGATGGTATATCTTGTTTCTCTAAGGACAATATCAAAGGTCAAATAAACACAAGCTATATAGTGATGCTGAAATATTTAGATGGTTGCAAAAATGAGGCTCCACCAAGACATACCTTTGTGCAAGTTTAGCAGAAATTTCCTCACTACAGATACCTCAACCATATTTCTATAGCTGTCGTCAATGGACTCTTCTCTTCCATCAAGTACATTAATGAAAGAATATGGGCAATACATTCGCCCAGGCAAAAATCGTTTTTCATAGCTTTTTTTCTTAACATTAGTGGAATCAAAAATCTTGTTGTCATAGAAATATGAGTTTGGGAAGGAGCTAATGGATGGATGCATTCTGTACTGTGTACTGAGCAGGTGTTTTGTGCGTCCCAAAAGGCTTAACCTCTCAAATAAACTTCGACCGAAACAAGCTTCACCAGAAACCTGAAAAGAATGGTAAAAAAGTGAGAAATTTGAAGAAGTGAAAATCAAATATATAGAGATCAATTAAGCAAAGGGTGAAATGCAAAGAAGACAGAAAAAAAATATATAAGATGTCCAAATAGCAAATAACATACATTGCTTTCAACCATCGCTGGTAATTGGCACTCATCGCCAATAAGAATAGCATGCTGTATACCTGGGAGCCGTAGAGGTATGGTAGACTCACTTTCTTTCAATTGTGCAGCTTCATCGATGAGCAGAAACTTCAGTCGTTCCATTGCCACGGAATGCAGCTTATATGAACTAGATACAGTGCAAAAGATTAAGGAAGCCTTTCTAAAACAGAAATCCTTAAGTGATCCTATATTCATGGCACTTGGAAGGTCAAGTTCGTTAAAAGAACTCAAAAGATTTCTTAAATCAGAATGACATTTGCTTCTTCTCTCGTGCAACATGTATTTTATATCCACAATTGATTGAGAGAAATCTTCATCTACCGAATGTGAAAAAAGTTCCTCAAGATCTTCAGAACCCATATTGTCTTGAAACAACAAGGTTTCAAAAGAATCAAGTAAACTTATAAGGGCTCCCAGGACTTGAAAATTATCTTCCCCAATGTAAGATTTGGGTATATGAGTAACGAAGTTAAAAATGAAATTCCTAAGTGGAGCTGCAGTGCATTTAAATCTTTCTCTCACAAACTGAAGAAATGTTTTGATTTCCCCCTTGCTTGCTTCTGTATCCTTCCAGCATTCTTTCTCTTTAATTTCATTTCCATTGAGATCTTTACTCTGCTTCATCAATTCATTTTCCAGAAAAGTATGATACTGAGGAACACAACGTTCAAGAAAATCTATCATGGAATCAAAACAATGCCTCCAACCAGTGCCCGGAGCAAGGCACTCCTCAAGCCTCTTAATGCGATTGTCCAAATATATCTCCTCAACTCCTGAATCAACTTTAAGACGCTCATTATTCCCGAATAAGAGAATCTCTCCCAATGGGAAAAACAGAGTATCGCTAGAATCTCTTTCAACTGATTCTTTTACCAGTTTCACAACACGCGAGGCAACTTCCATAATTGCAACATTTGTTGGGGTGCAAACAAGGGTTCCACATTTCATTTGTAACAGGGAAACGAGCAGCATACTCACAGTTTTAGTTTTCCCCGCCCCTGGTGGGCCCCATATAAGTTCGACAGTGCCCTTGTGGTCACAACGTGTCCGACGAAGACAAGATAAAACAGCCTGTACTTGTGAATCATTCAGGGTAGAAGATAGTCTAGGACCAAATATCTCATTCCAGATGCCATCACTTTGCACAGGACAGAGTTCACAATCTTCTTGAACCTGACAGCAAGATCGAAGTTTAACGATCAATCAACAGTAAATGTCAGAAGGCATAATTACATCGAACGACCCTAACGTCATTCATGTTATCCTAATTTGAAACTACATAACATTCAGTTCATCACACATTCCCATCTAAAAGTAGGATATTTCATACCAGTGGATGCAATCTGAAACACTTACCACAGAATCAGTGCATAAAATTTCCTTGATAATCTTCGAATTTCGATTCCAGTGTAAGTAATTCCATATTCTTCTGTTTGAAGTTATATCTGTCAAGAAAATCACAAATAGTGATTTCTTTGCATCGTCAATTTGGATTTCTTTCAAGGTTTTGACATTAAAGTAAGCAGAACTAGTATCAATTTCCTCATGCTCTGTTATTTTAGTGACTGATACAAAAGTCCACATCCTCCCTACCCTCTGCAAATCAAAAGCAGTTTCAGGTTTAGCATCAGCTAGAACTAAAATATCCCCTGGCAGTGTTTTGTAAGGCTCTCTGCCAGGACTACCGAATCTGTTCCTCCAGTAATCAACCTTAACATCATACAACATCGCTCCATATGGCTTGGAATCCTCAAGGCCAACCACTTGAGCGAAAGGAGCTTCCGAAATTTTTCCCGTACTTGAGGACAGCTGTGCTCGTGTTTCTTCCAACAAGGGGAAAACAAATGACTCAAAATACTGATTGACAGACCGAAACGATAATGGAATTTGTTCCACCTAGAAGAAATGAAACAGCAGTTAGTGTATAATTGAATATAAGACAAACTTAGCTAGTAGAGACTTAAAATGAAGAGAACAGCTCAAGGAATCTTAGGTTTAAAGTGTAGCACAACGTCAGGGCCAGAAAACACAAGTGGATGTAAGTGCATGTACGGCAACAGCCACAATGGAGAATCACAGAAATTTGCATAGGCAATCTATTGTCTTCGTGCCACAATCACTGAAGGTAACCTTGTCAAGAGGAATAGTTAAAAGCCAAGCCCAAGAAACTTGATGCAAAAGCATTCACGAACTTTTTATAAGCAATCAACTTCATTCTCAGATGATTTTCGATAGTAATTTTGATATTCTCGTGCCTTCTTTTAATCTCAAAATCTACATCATTTAACTACAGGTGAAATTATTTTGTCCAAACACGGCCAAAGCATACATAATTAAGATAGCAAACATACTACTAACTCAGGAAGCAAACACATACAACCCCAGTGTCTCGCCGAGTGGCTTTCAAGGTAGGCCACCTAAGTACAAATCCTGGGGGAGATAGGAAGTTAAAAATTGGTTTGAGCTTTGTCCACCCTTGGATAACTTTAAAATAAAATTAAAAAAAAAAATAAACGGAAACTAACTAATTAGCTCTAAACTTTGATGGATTTTACATACATGTATCATTAATACAGCATGAGGTTCTAATTTTTATTATGTAGTTACATAATATAAATGGTCAAATTGACTAATAATCAAGTCTCAATTCCAAAATAGCAACTTTGTATAAATGTACAATACATAGGCAAACCTTTAACATGATCAAGACTCTACATTAAAAATTATTCAGAGAAGACTGAAAGATGAAGATGAAAATGAAGAAGAAAACAAACCTTGTCCTTAAGATTTTTATTAAGAATGTCCTCAAGAGACCAAGAAAATACAGTATCAATGAAACCATAGTCATTGGGAACTGCTCTCTTCTTCTTCTTGCTGCTGCTGCTGCTACTAGCTTCACGTTTCATCATTTCTTCTCCCTCTGAATAATCAAAATGACAATCACAATGTTAAAAATCCAGTTCAAGATCACCCTTTATATCCTCAAAGTAACTCTTTTAAAAGAAAAAAAAAAAAAAAAAAAAAAAATATATATATATATATATACACCTTACGTGTTAAAACAAAATGAAACTACTTCACAAGAAAGCAAGGGCGATGGTACAAAGGAAAAAGGCTCTTGAAAATCATATAACAAAGTAGCAAACAGAAGAAACCTTAATAAAAGGAAACAGAAGAAAAAAGCTTTCCAAGGGAAGCTACTCGTTTACACACTGTAGCAAAGTGGACTAAAAGGTCTCCACTCGTTCAGTCTTCTCATTTTCTTTCTTTTTTTTTCCCATTTGCTTATCAATTATTTGTACTTGCTTTAGGAAATCCCATTAATTCGTTTTTTTCATTTCTCCATTAAAGGATGAATGTTCATATGGGAAAGAATGCAAATAATTGTTGCTTTTAATTTTTATTTATTAAAGGATGAATGTTCACATGGTGATGATGAGGAAGATTATCATCAAGTATTTTTGGTAAGTGTAGATTCAGCAATGTTGCTTCATTTTGCAAACATTGTCACAAAATGAGAAAGGCAATAGTCATATTTATTTGCGGAGCCCAATGGTTAATGGATGCTTTCTGTAAAGAAGTAATTAAAGAAAAGTTTGACAAAAAAGCTGTTTTCACATTCTGTACTAAAAGAAAATTATTGGAAAAACGAAAATATGGTTGACTCAAGGTCTTCTTATTTCTTATTTCATTTCTTTTATATTTAATTACTCTGCTTTCATTTTCAAAATAAAAATATAAAAACTTTCCTCCTTGATTATTATTTCCATTAGATGTCAAAGGCCAAGATACTTTTGGAAACATCACGGTCTTTGGTATCAGCTATCAAGGGACACGGGCTAAGCTACCGTTGAAGTATGTTAAATATATATATATTTTTTAAATGGACAGTATTAGTTTTCTTCTTTCACAATGTTTTCACAACGAATTTTTAATAGTGAAGAAAGAGGGGGTCATAGCACCTGCAAGTTTTGAAAATTTTGATGTTTCTAAAGGAAATATTAAACATCAAAATTAAGTATAAAAATATTGATTTGGCCTCTACGCAACTAATTTGTAAACTTTATATATAGGATGAAAATGTATTTTTATATTTTGTGAAATGAAATGGTCCATTTGCTTGATTTTTATTTTGTTAATTACTTTTTCATTATGGCAAAATGACAAATAGCATTCTAAAAGTTTGGAAAAAATTTGGACCCAACTCTTTGATTTTTATATTTGTTAACTATTTTTTCATTTTATTTTTTATTTGTAATTGTAACATCCTAGGCTAATCTCACATTGGCAAAGTACATAAAAGATGCTAGATTTATAAGGGGTGATCTACACCTTAATTGACAAGACGCATTTTGGGATGTATGGGCGCTCTAAAAACAAACTTGTGCAGGTCTTATTAAGACATAAAGTGGATAATATCTTGCTAGGTTTGGGATGGGTCATAACAGATGGTATCAAAGCGGCACCGTTTGTCCTCTTGAGCGATAATGGAGCAAACCTCAGCGAGGACATTGAATCCCTAAGGGGGTTGTATACAACATCCCAAACAAATCTCACATCGGCAAAGCACAAGAGAAATACTAGATTTATAAAGAGTGATCCACACTTGAATTGATAAAACGCATTTTGGGGTGTATGAGTGCCTCAGAAACAAACCCGTGCAAGTCTTATTAAGACCCAAAGTGGACAATATCTTATTAGATTTGTATTGGGTCATGACAATAACAGTAGCCTCAACCAATGGTGGTGCCAATAATAAAATCTAGCATGCAGTTAAGTTCAAACAATAATATAATTTAAAAATGATCAACAAATAAAATAAAAATTCATTAATATATTCAATTCAGTACATTTATGATTGTCCTTAACGTGTTTTCATATGTTGAAATATTGAAGAATATCCCATTATTAAGAGAACAAAATATACCTTTTTCTATATATACATTAGTTTCTCCCATCCGATTTCACCGATGATTCACAAAATTCACAACTAAAAATGCCATTTCTAATCTAGTTGTGGCAATTGGTAAAATTAATACTAATTTCACCAATGATAAATTAATGAATATAATTTATCCTTCTTAGAATCAACTTTTTTTTATTATTTTGTTAGTTCATCATTCCCCTTTCAATCCTGAAAATTTGCTATTAAAACCCACATCCATAATGTAAACATCAAGTTGAATTTCAAGTGTCACAAGTTCCATTGAAGAAAAATTAATTACATAATGAGTAGTTTTTATTATTTTGTAGAAGGAGATTTCGGGGTTTGGAGATTTCAAAATAATAATATTTCTTTGTGTGTTAGAGATGTAAAAATAAATATATAATATTTTAGTTATTTTTATGGTAAATTAAATTAAAAATGGGACAAAGCCCATGCTAGCTCCAACGTGGCACTACCATTGGCCTCAATTATCAATCAAAATCTCCAATTGCTACAGTTAGAAGCAAAATTCCCAAATTCTTGCAACTAAACTATAGTTATGATGAAAAAATCATCTAAAATAATTCCCTATCAGTACTTGAAGTTTGAACTTGGTTCCCCGGAAATTTACTTCGAACTCCACCCCCGATTATTTGCAAAATTTTATGGACCTTTATTTGAAATGTAAAATAATAATAATAATAAATAAATAAATAAAATTGGTCACAAACGTGATGAAGAATACAGAATTTTCATGGTAGTAAAGTTTCGCACCCTTCCTCCACAACTCCTTCACGTACAAAGGTGGTACCAGTTCCAAGATTGTTGAAACTCGTGCATCATATCATATTTGTATCATGTCTTACTCGTATTATGTCAAATTAAATTTAAGAGAACACGGGTACGACCTTTTATTAATCATGTTGATCCTTTTAACACATTTTTTAAAAAATAATTTAAAATATGTTTAATATATGTCAATATTATTCTTATGCATGTCAAAAATAGTGTAGCATCACATGAATATAAGTTTATGATAGAATAAGATTATGATTTATGACACGAATAATTAATTAATTTTGTGTTAGGTATATATACTAATTTTTTTCAACAATATTACAATATGATAATTGATATATATTTTCATAAATGAATGGTTACAACACAAGTATTACTTATGTTATACCGTGTAAATTTATGTCAACACAAATCCAAAAAATTGTGTCGTGTCCGTGTTTTGACCCATACTACCATCTCAACATGTTATGGCTTAAATTGAAACATAAGGATTTTTCAATAAAACTTACCCTTTATTTAAGTAAATTTTATTTTTCGGCCTCCTCACGTTTATATTTTATTGAATAGCAATCGAATGCCACCATCTTAGGCACTAATTTTCCTTTTAAGCATGGCCCAAGCCCCATGTAAGAGAAACAAATAAAAAATGAATTGGCTATATTTAAAAAAACAAAATAGTTGTGATTAATAAGAAATACTATTATGGTGTGTTTACTAAACTGAAATCGGAATAGACAAAAATGAAAATGGGTTGGAATGAGAATAGGAAATGGAAATTAGAATAAATTTTTTACTTAAACTATAGGAATTGGAATTGGAATAAACTGAATTACTATTAGTGTGTTTATTTTGTCTTAGAATCAGAATCGGAATGAGTTAGATTATAGTAAATTACTAAAATGTACTTAATGAATTGTTGTCATAATTATTATTTTTTATTTTAATTATTGTGATAATTAATGAAAAAATTATAATTATTAATAATTATTGTTAATACTATATTAATATATTAATTAATTGTAAAAACTTTTATCATTAATAATAATAATAATTGTCATCATCATCATCCTCAAAAGTTCAAAAGATATAAATTAGTTAGAATAATTATAATAATTAATTAATTATAATAATTAATTAATTAATTATAATAACTTTTAATTGAGGACAAAGTGGGTATATTTGATTTTATGCGGGGGCAAAATGGTCAATCATGGGAATGGGAGATTGATTCCCACCACCTCCCTTGGGAATCAATCTCCCACTTCCCATTACCAAATTTGAGTGGGTTCCACGATTTCAATTTCAATTCCTACTCTATTTTACGAAGTAAACACTATTAATAATTTCAATTCCTCAATCCTAGAAGTAAACACACTATTAGCGCTTTTGAAACCGAAGAACAAATCTAGCTACGTAATTTATGTTATATATATTTTTTTAAAAGATGTTCTATTATTATAATATTTTTTGTGAATACAAAAATTAAATATGTGGTCAACAACCCAACATAAGGAGTCCACCATTTAAAATAAATCATTTGTTACTATTAATTTCTTAATTTTGAAAAAGAGAAGTAAAATATGAGTTTCTAAGACTTCAGGTTAGTTTATGTAGCTTTTAAAACAATTATTGTTAGTTTTATTATAGAAATAATCAGCTGTGAAGAAAATCAATTAAACATTTAGTAAAATTTATTTTTAAAAGTATTGTCAATTTTAAAATTAGTCAAATTTATTTGGTAAGTCTTATTGTTCAATTACTGTAAGAATGCAAATAACTAAAGTAGGCATAATGTTGAATAAAATTTATTTACACAATACAAACATCTATATATGATTTTTTTTTTATTGTGTACTCATAATAATTGATAACTAAATAAATCTTTTTATTTTATTAATTTTATTTTTATTTTTATCTCACTATAATTGAAATTTAATAATTTTATTTTCTAATTGAATAAGCATAATTTTAGATTTTTATAATATATATGAGGATACATATTCAATTATATCAAATATAAAATTAATTCTCAAAATCAGATTTTGAAAAATTATTATGTACATACTTTTCAAAATCTACTATATGACATGTGGCTTTAATAAAAAAAATAAAAAATTTATCAAATATAAAAATTAACTTTTAACTTTTGAAATCATTTTTAAGCTTCTAAAAAAAAATCTCTAACAATCAAATGTGCTCGTGCCAATAATTGAAAGAATTTTACCCCTCAAATTAAATTAAAAAATATTTTAACCAGGCACCTCCTAATCTAAATTCCTGAGTCCACGATTGAAAGCCACGTATAATTTTTTCGGTGACATCGAAAGTAAGAGAAAGGCATATTGAGGATTAAGAGCCCGTTTGGGATTGCTTTTGAGAGGGTTAATAAGTGATTTTAAAAATTTAAAAGCTAATTTTAGTGTTTGGTAAAAAAAAAATTAAAATCACTTTTACCAAAATCAGCTCCTCATACAGTTGATTTTGAAAAGTATGGAAGGAGTAGCTTTTAAATTTTGATTTTGAGAATCAATTTAATCCTTTAATATAATTCCATAAATATCCTTACATTATTATCTAAACCCCAAATTATCCTTATTTAAATTGGAAACAAAATTAATATTTTAATAATTTTTTATTCTAATAATTTTTTGTTCTAAGAAATAATATTGCTGCAAATTTAATGGGAATATAAATTGCATGAAAATTTATTATTTGTTTTCATTTTGAGTTTTTGTAGCTCATTACATTTTTTTATGTTTATTTTTGGAAAATCTAGTTATACTTCGCTTAATGTTATTGAATGAAAATTATAGTTGATTTTTTAATTATCAATTGTTATAAGATAAAAAAAATAAAAGAAACAAAATCAATATAGTATAAATTTTATTTTTAGTTAAAATTATTATAATACACAATTAAAGATATTGTACATGCATATTTTTATATGTATAAGTAAATTTCATCCTACATTATGTATATTTTAGTCATTTATTTTTTTACGATAGTTTAACAGTAAAATTTACCAAACACTCATAACCGCTTTCAAAATTCACAGTATTTTTGAAAATAAAATTTACCAAACACTTAACTGATTTTCTTTACAGCTGATTATTTCTGCAACACAGTTAACAACAATTATTTTAATAGTTACAGCATTACCAAACTAGCCCTAAGGGACTTTAAGGGAAGAATCAATTGTTCCTACAAGCTGCGACAATGCTAGAATATATTTTTTTCTCCCTCTTAACGCCAGTTAACGGTTCTATCAGAATTGTGGTTGTTGGTAAAATAAAAAAAAAAAAATCTTTAATTGTGCAGAGTGACATACCAAATTGGTTATTGTACAGCTCATTAATATTATAACAAAACTTTAGTAGTTAGGTGAGGAAATTTAATCAAAAGTTAAAAAAATTATTATTAGCGATGGACCAAAAAATAGAATGATCCCAATTATAGCCTAAATAAATATGGTCCTTATAAATTATATTAAGAGATGGACAAACCGCCTAATATTAATCTCTTAGGTGATAAGATTTCAAGGCTTAATTTTTTTTTAAATTCTTAAGATCTTATCTTAGAACAAACCACCTATGATAAATCTCCTTGATCGGACCAAATGTAAAATAAACCCAATTAAAGCCCAAATAAATGTGGTCTTTATAAAACTCATGAAAAAAAATGAACAAATCACTTAGGATAAATTCCTAGGTGGGAAGGATCAAAGGCCCAAAAGGTACCAAGACTCCTAAAATCCCAAGATCTTGAGACAAATTTTAGGTTCCAAGGTTCCTATGATACTAAGATCTTAGGAAAAACAACCTAAGATTAAAACGCTTCCTCCTTTAAGCTGCAGATAGGCTTGCATGTCCATGTCAAATAGCATGGCACTAGAAGACAAGTGTCCCCAAATGTCACAAACACAATAGTACTTGTCATCCAAGTAATTAGGACTTAAGTCAAATCAATTTTGCCTATAAAAATGTCTTTTATTCTTTCTTAAAGGTAAGAAAAATGGACTTAAGAGGAAGCACTAAATTTCTCATTCTAGATTTTCTCCCTCTAAATTTCTATTTCTAAAATTTTGATGACTAACTTAACCATCAAAGGGTTTGCGCTAGCAAAGTCGGCCTTTTGATTGTTTCCTTGTGTTTGTAGAGCATCATTGGATGAAGTCATCTGCCCAAAATAAATATTCATCATCGTTGGATCCAATAAAGAGGAAAGCCTAGTCCTAAAAGAGTCATCTTCAATTGAAGTTACCACCTAGTAAGTTGAGACAAAATTCGCATCAACAATTGGGATAACTTAGGACTCGTAGTAAAATATTTAAAGACTGAAATCTTATTAATTTAAATTTTTTTTAAAATTTATTGTTTGTCTTTTGTAGATTAAGTATGTTTTTTATACATTTACACTTGAATTTCATTCAACCCCTTTCCCATTTGGACAAAAGTCACAAGAATTTTATTTTCTATTCAAATAAAATTATAACCTAAAAGTATCTCAAATAAATATGCTTGTTTCCTAAACTATAAGACCTAATCCTTTTATACTTTTTAACTTACAATTACATAAATATAAAATAATCATATTTAAGATGTTTTTATTTATGAAAATAAACAAGATGATACTTATATTTAGATATTCAAAAAAGGAAACAAACAAATCATTCAGACATTTTTATTTAAATTGATTTAGGCTTCAATCAAATTCATACAAATTCATTCTTGTTTAAATTTCAAACCCCAAAAAAAAAAAAAAAATGCTACCTAACTTTGAGTTTTTAGCTGTTTTTAGAATGTGTTCAATAGTAGTCCAAAATACATACAAATTTCCACCTTAAAGATGGCAAAATTTCAAAGATATTTAAAACTTTGAAATTTATTATTTTTCTATCTAAAATTCTAAAAATACTATTTTTACACTTTACCGTTGATAGAGTTGGAATACGTTAAGTTATTGTTTACAAAAAGATGATTTTACCCTCATAATGTAACTTAATATTATAATGTCGGAAATTTTTCAACGAGGGCTAGAAGCACAAATGATGTCAGATTTGAGTGGCAATATATTATTTCAAAGCTCTTGATGAGAGGAATAAAATTTATAACAAATGTCCTAACCAATGCCATCGTTTAAGTGTGTAAAAAAGTTCGTTGACTATTTAGAAAGACTTCAAATAGAATTGTTAGAATTGTGAGGCGTTTAAATGATAGAATTTGATAAAATTTTTGTCATGGATTTTTGTTTTTCATGTTGAGAGTTCTGAAATAGTATATTATACACCCAAATCTGATATTATATTCCCCATCTATGTATTACATAAAAGTGTTCTACATCATAATGTTAAATTACGTTATGAAAACAAAAGAGTCATTTACAAAAATTTCTTAATATAATTTTTGGTATGATATAAAAATGGTATTTTTAGAAACCTCAGATTAAAAAATTGTAAATTTCAAAGGTTTCAGATATTTTTAAAATTTTGCCATCTTTAGGATATAATTTCGGTAACTTAAAATAGGAAAATTATGAGCTGAGTTTCTAAGTTGACCTTTTATTTTTAAAACTGATGTGTTTATAATTAGAAGTCTACTAATATAATCTACATTAACATAAATCAATGTCATCGTCGCACAGATTAAACGTCTATATCCCATTCATTATTTTAGGAGACACATGCATCGACAATTGATAGAAATGTATTTCTACCCAATTATAGAAGGGAAGTAAGAGTTATTGCAACTTCACATACTCGAAGCCACTGCTTGCAACTTTTAACCAGAGAGTGGGTTATCACTTGGCAAAACCCAAGTAACTTAAGTTGAATCAACTATGGAAATCTATTTTAAAAAAAAAACTGTGGATCTATGTAATTTTTAACCTGGTTTAATTACTCCACACTTCAACTTACAAATAGCCCTTAATAAAATACCTTGGGTTGGGTCTTCATACTTTGGACCTTTTGAGCTATTAGACTAGACTTAAGCCTAGTGTTGATTCTTAGATAAAAATAATAATTTGTTTTAGAGTGGGACTATTAGTACTACTATAAATTTCTTTTAAATCCCCCTCTCTGTTAAGACCTAGGTTAATTCCCAAAATCTCTGTTTCTATTTTTTAAATTTCTTTTATATAACTCCAATTAGACAAAATTTTGAATAAAAAATCATATATATTTAACTTCAAAAAGAATCATGTATATTTAAAATACTTATGAGTTAATAGTGGACTCAAATAGCTAATCTTTATTTTTTTGCCATAAAAAGGGAGAAATAATAAGAAAAAAATTTATTGTGTATGTTTACACATAAAATTGAAAGCGGATGAGGAGATTAACAGGAGTGAAAATTCATTAGTAGAATAACACTGATTAGAATGCAAAGTGTTTGCAAAGAAACAAAAAACGTGAAAGTTAGTATTACGTTATGTAGGTGAAAAGAGTTAGAAAGAGAAACTTATAGAGAGAGAAAATATAGAGGTATAGTTAGATTTTGTATTCCCTTCAATGTATTTGTGATAGTTGAGGGGTTTTATAAGGATTACAGAGGAGTATCAAGAGTCCAACTCTATGTTTCATTGCCTAAGTTTGTTTGGCACAAGATTTTCCAAATGATGTGAGACGCATTCATATGTTATTTTTGCTACAGCTTAGGACCTGGATTTTTCAATATGGCACAACTATTGCAAATGCGTTGCTTTTGGTCTTTGGATAGCTGCTGTAATCACCTGTCTCCACGCCACGTATCATAACCTTTGTTAGATCCAGAGATAAAATCATGTGCATTGGCTGCCATTGCCTTTGTCAGTTCTCCTGTTAATTAATATGACGTTAAAGTTTATTTAATCCTAATCATATTAAGAATCTAGTTTAATACTGATTTAGATTAGATTAATTCTTTATTGTCAGTTGTAAGATTAAGATCATCAAGAAATAAATAAATAAAATTTTCTCCTCTTCTTTCTAAGTACTCTGTTTTCTTCTTTATTTTTCTGGCTTGCTTGTCCTTGTTACTACCGACTCAAGCAAATAACTAACATAAAATGGTATCAGAGCTTGAAGATCAAAGAGGGCTATACCAGAAAAAATTAAAAAGAAAATCTTCTATTGAAATAATATAAAATCAAAACAAAATATGAGTACACCAATTTAACAACAATCATATGTGCCACTTTTTGAGGGTGAGAACTATGATTTTTGTGTGTAAGGATGAGAACTTTTTACATCTCTTTTGATTTATGGAACTTAATAGAGGAAGGATTGAAAGAACCCAAATCAACAGAAAATTTGTCACAGGCACAAAAAAATTATTGAAAGAAAAACAACAAAGAGATGCCAATGTTTTTAGGAAAATTTAACAAGGAGTGTCTAACTCAATTTTTCCAAGAATTATTGTTGCAACAAAAGCAAAGTATGGGATATTCTTTATAATGAATTCAAAGGGAGTTTAAAGGTAAGAGTCTCTAAACCTCAAGATCTCAGAAGTAATATCAATTTGAAAGAGAATGAAATCGTACAAGAATTTTTAGATGGATTTACATAATTTGTGAACCAAATGAAATTATATGATGATGAAATTGAAGATAAGAAAATAATTAAAAAAGTGCTAATTAGCTGGCCTAAAAAATTTGATCCTATTGTTTTTGTTATAGAAGGATCTTTCTACAATGGCCATTCAAGAATTGAATTGATGGATTCTTTGAAATTTTTTGAGCGAAGATTGTTTGACACTCTGAAAAATTTGTTGAGAGTGTGTTTCAATCTAAGCTTAATTTTAATCAAACCAAATCTTCAAGAGGTGGTGGACGAGGAAGAGAAAGGGAGAGAGGAAGAGAAGGAAGTATAAGAAGAGGACAATCGAATTATCATAGAAAATCACAAGATAAAGGAGGGTCACAAATGCAAAAAAAAAAATGCAATATTTGATAAAGGAGCAGTCATGTGGAAAAAGATTATTAGTTCAAAGGCAAACCTCAATGTCATAATTGCAAAAAGTTTGGACACTTGCAAAAAAAATGTAGAAACAAAAATAATCAAGCAAGTGTGGTGGAAAAGAAAAAAGGTATCAGTGTTTACTTTTTGCTTGTCAAAGTGCCTTGAACATAAAAATAATGTTCGGTTTCTTGGTAGTGGCTGTAGCAATTATATGACCAACGATGACAAAATCTTCCTAGACATAGATACTTCAGTTAACTTACAAGTGAAGATGGGGAATATTGTTTTGGTACAAGTAAAACGAAAAGGACAATTGGGGTTCAAACCAACATTAGAACTAAGTATATACAAGATGTATTACTTGTTTCAGACTTAAAGTAAAATTTCCTTGACTATTAGACAACTTTTAAAACATGGATACTGTAATTAATTTTGAGGATAATGGCTTTTGTATTTATGATAAAAAGGACAACATGCATCTTGTGAAGAAGATAAACATGGAGAAAAATAAAAACTTTCTGATTATTTTTAAGTATGAGGAGATATGACTTTCAAAGTAGACAATCTTAAAGAATTATGGTTGTGGCATAGAAGACTTGGCATCTAAATTTCAATGGGCTGAAATTACTTTCTGAAAATAATATGGTTATGGGGTTGCCAAGTTACATTGAGGACAAAGAAAGAGTCTGTGAAAGTTGTGCAATTGGAAAGCAAAATTAATAACCTTTTTCCAAATGGGCATGGAAAGCAAAAGAAAGCACTTGATTAGTTCATGGGGATGTTTGTGGACCTATGTCTAAACTCTCTCATGGTAAAAACAGGTATTTTATTCTATTCATCAATGATTTTACTAGAATGAGAGAGGTATTTTTTGTGAAGCAAAAATCTGAAGTTTTTCCCATTTTCAAGAAGTTTAAATCTCTGTTAAAAAAATGGAAATTATATAAAAATTTTGAAAAGTGATAGAGAAGAAGAATATAATTTAAGAGAGTTTGATAAATTTTGTAAAAATAAAGGTATTAAAAGACAAGTTACTATCAACTATACTCCAAAAAAAAATGGAGTATCTGAAAGGAAAAATCAAATGGTGGAGGAGATGGCTAAGTCAATGCTTCATAAAAAAGGGCTGCCTAAAACCTTTTTGGGTGAAACTATTCATATAGCTGTATATTTGATAAATAAAGGCGTAACAAAGGCGCTTCAAAATCAAACACCTATTGAACCTTGGAGCAGAAGAAAGCTGTCGGTGAGACATGTCAAAATATTTTTACTACTCAAAAGTTCCAAAAGAAAAGAGACACTAGCTTGATGAGACAAGTGAAAGGTGTATTTTACAAGCTATTTCTTTCAATCTAAAATCTATAGGTTGAAGATTAACAAGATTGTCATAAGTCGTGATTTGTTATTTGATGAAAAGGCAAAATGGAATTTGGAGCAAAATAAAGATGAACAAAAGGTTGTTAACATGGATGAAATAAAAAAAAAAATCGCTTGATATTAAAAACAATGAAAGTTCACCTCATGTCTCTCCACCATCAAGTCCATCGTTAGTATTAAGTGACTTATCAAGTTCATCGACAAGTCCAAGAAAAATGAAGAGTTTGATTGACATTTATACAAGATGCAGTTTATATATCTTTGAACCTAAAAATTTTGAGTAAGTCATAGAAGATAAAGCTTGGAGAAAAGCCATGCAAGAAGAAATTAGTATCATTGAGAAAAATAAAACGTGGCAATTTGTTGAGAGACAAACTAATAGAGAAATAATTAGAGTAAAATGGGTTTGTATAGTGAAGTATAATTCCGAATGAAGCATAGAGCGAAACAAAGCAAGGCTAAAGGTTACTCCTAACAACCTAGTACTAACTACAATGAAAATTTTGCTCCAGTTGCTCGACTTCAGACTCTTATTATAGTGGTTGCACAAAGAGGATAGTTATTATATTAAGTTGATGTCAAATCAGCATTCTTAAATAGATAATTCGAAGAAAATATTTTTTGTTAAACAACCTCAAGGCTTTGTTGTCAAAGGAGAAGAACGTAGGTGCACAAACTAAATAAAGCTTTGTATGACCTTAAACGAGCACCAAGAGCTTGGTACACTCAGATTGATGCCTATTTCTGAGAAAAAGGATTCAAGAAAAGCAAGAGTGAACCACCTTATATGTGAAGTGCCAAGGTATATGTCTAATATTCTTGTTGTTGCTCTTTATGTTGATGACTTGATCTTTACCGGAAACAATCGGAAGATGATTGAAGAATTGAAGATAAAGATGATGAAAAAATATGAAATGAGCAACATAGGTTTGTTGCATTATTTTCTTGGCATTAAAATTTATGAAGAAGATGATGGAGAATTTATTTGTCAAAAGAAATATGCTAAAAATATTCTAAACAAATTTGGAATGTATGGTTGCAATCCAATTTCTACACCTCTTATTATAACTGAAAAATTAATGAAGGAAGATAAAAGGAAGATAAAAGGAAGAAGGCTAATGAGACCTGTTATGGAAGCTTAATTGGGAACTTATTTTATCTCACAGCTACAAGACCTGACATCAATTTTTCGTCCAGTTTGCTGTCAAGATTATGCAAGCATTAAGCTATAGTCATCTTACGGGCAGAAAGAAAGGTGCTAAGATACTTAAAAGGCACAATGAATCATGGCTTGAAACTTAATAGAGATGTAGATGTGAAGTTAATTGGTTTTTGTGATAGTGATTAGGGTGCTATCCTGATGATATGGAAAGCACTTGGGTTACACTTTTTCTCTTGGTTTTTGCATAATTTTTTGGGCATCCAAGAGCAACAGATTATCCACTGCCAAAGTTGAATATATTTTGGATTCATTGGCAAAAGACTGTGGCATTATTCACATCATACGAGAAGCAATTGGTAATGGAGACATTCAACTCAAGCATTATAAGTTTGAAGAATAGGTGCCTGACTTATTCACAAAGGCTCTACCAAAAGTGAAATTCTATAACTAAGGAAATTTTTTGGAGTTGAACAACAGCATATTATGGGGGAGAATGTTAAATGACATGATGTTTAAATTTATTTAATCCTAATAATCTTAGGAATTTTAGTTTAATATCAAGTTAGATTAGATCAATTCCTTATTGTCAAAGGATTGAAGCTAGTATTTATATGTCTCAATTGTAAGACTAAGATCATCAAGAAATAAGTAAATAAAATTTTCTCCTCTTCTCTATAAGTACTTTGTTTTCTTCTCTATTTTTCTCGCTTGCTTATTCTTTGTCACAACTGATTCAAGAAAATAACCAACAGCTCTATATGTGATTGATGTTTTCTCTGATGGTACCAACAAATAGAGTAGGCTCTTGACTAACAAGTGCAATATGCCTCCTCAATGACTTTAGGTGGTATGATCTAATATCTCGACCATCAATTTTCACAAAACCCTCTAAAGGATTGTAAAACTATTCAATCAAGCCAATGATGGTCGATTTTCTGGACCTACTTTAGCCAACCATTGCCATTTGATTTTTTTTGCTTCAATGATGATTGAGAAGCCTTTGAAAATCATCATTTTAGGTCTAGTAGGGCATGTAAATGTACATCTTCAAGTTATGTTTCCTATTACTTTTTTCTAATCGGTAGCCGTTAAGGTCTTCGGGGTTAATTTTAGTATACTAATCCAAAACAATAAAGATTAAAGTAACAACATCTGAACCTTTTCAAGATCCCTAGTCATGGTACCAGTATCAGCTAACACCTTTCCCCTACTCACTAAGACTAAGAAAGATTTCAAAAAGGAATTTTGCTGTAATGTGTCTGCTGGTGATGAGCTTGCCATCGTACCAAAATGCCAATGCCACAATGCATGGCACTAGGGCTCTGGAAAAGGCAAGGCACAAGTCTGCAAAAACTGAGATTGTTGAACACCTTCTCATCTCGTGGCTTCTTGAGCCTTTTTGAGCACTTTTAAGATCCGTTCTTGGAAAGAGAAGGCAGCGACAGTTCTAAGATTGGAGACTGCCTCAACAGCCAGCTTGTTGCTTTCATCTTGTGCCTTTATGACCTTCTTTGACATGTTTTTTAATACTACCCATTTACCATACAAGCATAAAATGACGAGAGGCTAGACTGCTCTGATCACTAATGCTAGCCTCCATGCGATGACTAGGTTTATGGTGAAGGCTATGGTTATAGAAGAGAAGGCTTGTGCTAGTAAAGTTACCCGATCGCCCACCAAAGATTTCACTTGCATGCATATACACCAAAAAACCAACTACATGTAGTTAATTAAGAAGAGCATGCACTTTAATTAATATTTGTACCATTAATTTAATTTAAGAAAGATCAAGGATGGATATTTAGTACTCGCATACCACATTTGCATTTTGGCAAGTCATGAGCAAATTGCACCACTTAAAGCGTTATCTTGATCAAACCACCAAATTTCAAATGTAAATATCTTCGTAAGCATATACTTTCTAATCCTTTTGGTCAAGTACTCACCCATGTAAGCTAAATAATATTTTTGACAAACATTAGTCAACAAAGAAAATATTGATAAACCAAGAAAACACAATGAATAAAGTCTTGCTTTTGCTTTAATTTCATCATCATCCTTTAAGAAATTTATTGATATCATAAAACCAGTTGCTAATGCATAGACTGGCTACATTGCACCAACCCATGCTTGCTTGTTTCCATTCTAATAGATTCATAGCTAACAATCTCCTAAAAGATGCTGTAGTTAATTTATTATCATCCTCTAAGCAAGCTTTACTTGGGTTGAAAAAGTAAATGGATCTGCAACTACTTGTGGTATTTTCATCAGCCATATTTGATGTAGAAGATAAGCTATACAAGTATACATTATTCAGAGTACTCATATTACTTTTCTTTTTAGGATTTGAATCGTGTTTTTTAGTGTAAGGAAGATAAAAATGCAGCGTAGAGACCATTTTCATCTTGTATCAGCTAAATTACAATAATGACATCTACATGTTGGTGTATTTTTGAAGAATATATAGGCAAATGAAGAAAAATAAAATAGTAAGGTTTAAGGCGTGTGTCTACATTTTCTTTTAAAGTTTTATTTGCTCTCACCACACTTGGTTTGCTATAAAGTTGAATGGCAAATTATCCCCAAGATACAACAAACCTTGAATACAATTTCTAGCAAATAAAATTGTATTCCAAGAACATTTATAAATCTGTAATGAATCTGTATTTATTGATATTAGGTGTCTATCTTTACGAAGAAAGTACTTTTTCATCCAAAAATTACAACCATATAGTAGCACACCTTCAAAAAACACAATTTGGTTTGAAATTAACCGCTTCTGTTTAAAAACAGTTAGCCGATAACTAAGTTATCGGATCACCGTTAGTTTCCAAAGACGTCAACATGCTCTCTGTTCACAATCGGCTAACCAATAATTTAGTTATCTGATCGCCGTTAATTTCCAGAATCTTTAACATGTTCTCAGGCCACAGTCAGCTAGCTGATAACTAATTTATCGAATGACCGTTAGTTTCCAGAGACGTTAATATGCTCTGTGAAAAATATCGGTTAGCCGTTATATCAACAAATAGCTCGCCGTTAACTTCCAGAGCCAAGAAACTATTTGAAACTTTAGTAGTAAAAAATATTACAATCTTTCTTACAGTACATTGTGGATGTTGGGGAGACAATGGGCTATGACAATGGTGGTGTGGCTAATGGTAGCTTTCTCTAGGGCTTTTTGAATAATATGCTCGAATTTAGAGTCTAAAATACTGATTGCTTCATCCAGCAGTAGGATTTTTGGTGCTTTGGTAAATGCTCGCGCTATTACAATTTTCTGCTTTTGTTCACCTGACATTTGAACTAATCTTTCACCAACTTGTTAACATACACAAGTTTAAATTTATCATGTAGTTTAGATGAGTGAGTTCAATGTATAATCTTTACTTTGCATATGTTTATATGGTTACCTAGCCTAGGCAAGGTTAGAATTAATTACCTAGGTATTATATTTTTGAGGTAACTGGCAAATGAAATTATGTGCATTTCAAGCTTTGGCAGCCTCGATAATCTTGCGCATAGAGGCATCTTCCTTGCCAAAAATTATATTTTCCTTTATAGATGTTACAAAAAGTGCCAGCTCTTGGCTCACCAAATCCAACTATGACCATAGCCATTTAAGCTATAACTTCTTAATGGCAACTCTATCAAGCAGGATTTCTTCCCTAAATAGGCTACAAAATCTTTGTAACAATGACATTACTATAGATTTTATGGAGCCACTACCACCAACTTAGGCTATTGTCTTTCCTGTTGGAACTTTTAGGCGGAAATCTTTGATAATTATGATTTCAGGCCTTGATGGGTAGGCAAAATAAAACATTCCTAAATTCAACTTCACCTGAAACATTTCCCAAGATTTTAGGTTCTATATTTTCCAAATCGATATTGGAGACTTTTTCTATCGCCTCTTTTGTATGTTTGCCGCTAATATTGCTTAAAGTTGAATAAATCAATTCCTAATGCTCTAATTAAAAAAATATCAAGAGTATCATCATCTATCCTCACCAATGAATGTTACAATTTTATTGACCAGTAATTTCTGCATCTATTTAATTAATTAGAATTATCGTAATAAGGCAAAGGATACTTACTCGCCACCAACGATAATGGTACTACTGGTAGCAAAAACAAACCTTCTGTTATTCTTATTACACATGACTAGTTTATTACCATAATAAGCTAAGAAGGACCAAATAGCATATGGAATTGCTTTGATGCCATTGGTCAAGCCTTTACCTAAACCTTGTTTTAACCCTAAGTTTATTAAACCTTCTAGGGCTGAAGAGAATTCATTAATGATTTTGCTTTCACCAGTAAAGGCATAAATAGTTCTTATAGATGATGTTGCCTGTTCTACAATTGTATCAGCTTTACGGTACTCTTCTCTCATCTTTCTCGCTAGTACTATCAAAATCCTTCCAAATATTAACCCAAGATCCACCAGACGCACAATAAAAGAGAAGCACAACAATAACTAGCTTCCATAGAATCAGAAGCCCTACCAGGTAGCTACCAAAGACTGTAGCAACATTTGCCAAAAATTTTGGAAGCTGCCTGGCACAAATATTTCATTTAACAACAAGTAAATTAGTGATGTTGAACAACATCGTATAAGTATATATAATTCTTGCTTATAAATTAAACAGAATATATATATATGTAGGATCATCCGGAAGAATGCATAAGCCTTACAGTTTAAATATTTTAAGTTTTAAACCTTTGAAACCCTACGGTTTTAAAGTTTTTCCAGACTTTTCTTTCACTTTAAGATCTCGGACAAAAAAAAATACTCTATATTTATATATATAGCGCCCCTTCATTTTTTTAAGCGGACATGCTATTAAACCTTGTGATTTAATAAAGTTAGTGCAGATAAGCTATTAAACCACAGGATTTTATAGTGTACTAAAAATTGACTTTATTAAACTGCACAATTTAACAATGTGTTCACATTAAAAATAATGAGGGCATATTGATGTAGTCCAAGTATTGGATCTTTAATCCAACATTATTAGATCCTTAATTATGTTTTGTAAACTATCATATAAATTCAATTAAAAATAATCTATTAAGGTTTTCAATAAGTTGGACTTTAATGTATCTAATAAAGTGTAGGTTCTTTAATGTGTAGAGACTTAAGGGTAATTTTTATTTTTATGATAGGCTAAAATAGGAATACCTAAAGATAATAGGAAAAATTATCTATATAGGTGGTTATAGTTCCCAGGTCAAACGTATCATTTTATTCTTTTTGATACCTCATCATCAGAGAAAGTGCGTAGAAAAAATTAAATGATTTTTTAAGAGAACGTGTTAATCTAAAAAATAAACTACATGACTCTATAAAACAATTAAGTATTATATATTTAGATATGCTTTTGCGTATTCTGCTTTTAATTCTTGGTAATACAACATAAATATTCTTAGAGTTTAGACGATGGTTTTCACCAAAGGTTCAATTATATTTTAACACTAAGATCCTAAGCTTTATTAAACACTTAAGTTATATGGTTTAATAATATGATGCCATTACACTATTAAACCATATGACTTAATAGTTTTTCTGGACTTTAACAAAACCAAGATCTTAAATAGGAATATTTCTCTTTCTCTCTCTCTTTATATATATATATATATATATAGAAATTCTCAAGTGCCGGTGATCTTCTTTTTTTTTTTTTCATATAGACACACCGTTAAACCATATAGTTTAATAGAGTTAGTGTTCAATTCACATTTATATATAGCGCGCTGGTCCAATATCCCAAACATAGTTAAAATCCAAGAAAGTTATTAAGCCACATATGTATGTATCCACACACACACACACACACACACACACACACACACACACACACACACACACACACACATACATACATACATACATACATATCTGGTTCAAGATTTTGAACTTTGTTATTATTCAGAAAAACTATTAAGCTATATAGTTTAATAGTGTAATGCCATTACACTATTAAACTATATAGTTAAATAGTTTTCCTATATTTTAACAAAGTTCGAGATCCGATATGAGAATATATATATATATATTTATTTATGTATGCATGCATGTATGTGTAGGGTAACAAAAAAGAAATTAAATTAACCACTTTAATTTGTTGTAAAATTAAAGTTAATCAAATAGTATTAAATTAGTTACTATTAAACCTTTTCGCTTAGAGTATCATTTAAAAACACTTGAGAATCTCTACATGGCAGTGCTTGTCGCATTCAATCAAAGTATCCAACTCCCTGCCTTAAGATTGCTTTCAAATAGATAGCACTCATCCTTCTTGCTTGTCTTTCACCAGTTCTCGTCCAACAATATCCCTCTAGAAATAATTAAAAATAATTAATTAAGATTATTTATTATTTTATAAAACTTGAACAAATTTAACTCAGATCAACAAATCACAAAACCCACCCAGGAAAGCTGCAAACCATCCCAAACAAACTATATACAAAACTATGAATGCATTCTGTTGTCCAGAGAAATTAATTAATTTATACCTTTTAATATATGAGTACTGATATTTGAATGTCATCAAGATAGAAAATGTAAAACTATTGGTGCCACATTATCACAGCAGCACACAAAAAGACCACATTGTTTATGCTACATTGCTATCATTTCTGTCATGACAGTATTTTGCTGGTGGCCAAATATCATTTTTCTACATATATACATATGCATGTACAATAATTAAGTTTATTCTAATGAATGAAACCTGTGCATCAAGAAAGAAAGATGAGAGGATTAAATGGTACAGTTTATGAATGAACGCATCTGAAGTGAGACTTGATGCATTCCCAACGGTATTCATCAATCTAGCCGTCAGAAATGTCATTGAAGGTGTTAAGAACCCATCATATCAATGGCTCCAATGAATCCCAAAACCATTGGAAACATATCCTCCCGGTCGGCATGCATGAAAATAGAAAGAAATGACCCACTAATAATGCTATTTTTCTTGAACTTTGTAGTGCTAACGCCTTCATCTTTCTAAACTCATTTCCAGGGACCCAGAAAACGAATTGTACAACTTCCAAGACAGTGTGTGTGAGTGTGTGTGTGTGTCCTTAACTATAAATTGGGCAGAATATCATATAATAAGAAGCATGCATACACTTCACTGTTAAGTTCTTTTAAGTTCTTTAATAATTTTGTGGAGGCAAGCAACTTAACAATTTTCTTACAAAGATACAAAATAAAAATAAAAAATAAAAAAACCCTTGCAATTTTAACGGCCAAATGTGGAAAGCTACAGTCAAATTATACTAACGAATCTAATTCCCTGAGATATTACATTGACCATACAATACATAAATAATGTTATAATATGTGTGCATTTATTTTAAAAAATTAGCCTACAATTAGTAATTATATAAAATTTAACTACACATAATTGTGCATGCATTAATTAATATATTACCTCCTGCGTACTTTAGAATTCCTCCTAAATCTGACCTTTTGATTTGAGTGGTCCTCAACTCTCAAATAAATGGGGGGAATAAACAAAAGCTGATAAATACTTATAGAATGGCATTTTTATTGGAATTAAATGGATATTTCAAATTACTAATATCACACATTGGAGGGAAGTGAGAGTTGTTATTTTTGTGTTCGATTTGAAATTAATTATGTGTTTGATTTAACTATAAATTAGAGTTGAATAAATCAAATTTACATGTGATTTAAATAATTCAAGTTGAATTAAATTATGAGATATATGGATGATTATTTAAATTAAATAAAGAAAGTAGGTGACTAATTCAATTGGATTAGGAAAAGGTTTATACAGTGTTTCTCTATATAAGAGAGACATACAAAACCTTTAATGATGTCTACAACAACGACAAAAAGAGAAGAGAACTAGCGAATTGTTCTAATTATTGCCCTCTACTGCTGTCTCATATTTCTTCATAAATTTACTTTTGCTATTCTAAACTATTATATTTGCGAGTGCATTCTCACAACTGTGTCATTGTATTATGAAAATTAAACTACTTATTTGTTTTTTTTACACCAAAATAACCTTCTTTTGAGACGTGAAATTTCGTCTTATGGACAATATTTTGTACCCCTTAACAAATTTATGTTTCGCCAGCTGGGTAACAACTTCAAGATTGTGATACGCACCTTTCTGGTTTATGGTTATAAATTACGTGTTGCTAGGTTCAACTCCGAATTAATTAATAAGGATGCTAAACTCAAGCCATTGTTCATCGCTGTTGAGTTTGCTAATTGGGGTCATTTAGAGTTCCAAGAAACAATATTAACTCTTATTTAAATAATTTTGCATACTTTAAAGACTACCTATATACATATATAGAAGCAATCAGGTGCGTGGTATCATGCACGCCCCAATAGCGCGATCAGGTGCGTGCTATCCAAACTAAGGAGCTGTGAGCCCCACGGGACAGCTCCCTGTCCTATATCTTGATCGTGCACCCCTGATCACTTCTATATACATATATATGGCATTTTGCTTCGTTTACACACACACACATATATATATGTATGTCGTATGGTTGTTTGTATGTATGTATATTTATTTCTATGGCATCAAATATTTACAGTAAAACACAGCTACGTGTTTTCCCACAGTTAAATCAATGCGCTTATGAAAATAAAGAGCACGACTCTACAGGAAGCCTTGTTCATTTTTTTTTAATTTCTTTGTTGCTTCTAAGCAGACCAACATCTGTACCAACATGCTCTTTCCAGTAGTTAATGCATTTCATACCAATGTCAAAAAAGTTTTCCTTTGGAGCGAACATCCAAGCATTCTGATAAAATTGCCCCTGCATCCACATCAGCTGCAAGCTTATACTGTCCTGCCAGAAAAAGAGCATACCCCTGCTCTTTCCAGCTCAGGTTCCTCACATCTTTCTAAATAAATCCTACCAGCAGGAATAATATAGTTAATTTGAACGTCAAATTTGTAGCCAAAAAAGGGAAAAAAAAAGATGAATATCAACAATAACTTCGCTTCAAGCTGTTATTATCACCTTATACGCATTGTAAGCTATTATCATCTTTTCACATTTTATCTGCAGTTCCCGAAAGTGCAAATTAACCACACCTTTCTAGTTATTGCTAAGTCAAAAGTATTCTAAAGGAATGCAACATTAAATCACTATCGTCAAGCTTTAGATCAAATCAAGAGTTTATCTATAATTTATAACTACCCTGAATGTACCAAATTCCCAACATCACAAGGGTCCCAATTCAACCATCATCAAGTACAGCATAAAGTTGCTTGAATTCTTCTAGCATTCTGGCTGCTTTTTCCATTCGGCTTTTATTTTCATCATCATCAGAAGAGTTGTTCTGAAAGCATCCATTCAGTGTAGCAGTTAAAAGTTGAATACTTATAAGATGATATCTTATAATCGCTGTTTTTCTCATATAAATTGAGGAGCAGGAGACATGTTAGCACTGTCCTAAATACAGATTATCACTTTTAGTATTTACCACCATAGAATAATGAAAGTAATATGAGGTGGTTCGGTTTAATAGACATATTGCCAATCCAAGTGCACAAAAATAAGTTAAGTTTGTATATCACCTTTCCCACTTGTTTTTCTTGGAGTTGCTCGTTCCTGCCCTCTTGTTATCAGGTTTGTGACTGCTGCATAGAGCTTCAGAAGCGTAGGTTGCTGATGTAGATATCATCTTTCCCACGTCTGAACAGCTACATTTATCAGCATTGCTATCTCCACATTGAATTTTCCAGCTGATGCAATGACAGTCTCTGACTCCGATTACTTGCCTTTACCTATTGAGTATTGCTACAGCAGCTGATTCGAGAGAGGTTGCAGTTTTGGTCTGCTTGACTGCAATAATCTACTGTGAATTTTCCCAGCATGGACAGGTGCTCAAGTTTCCACTCACTGAAGAAACTATACACTCAAAAGTGTGATAATGAGAACTAAATCCATCAACCATGACTAAACAAATGCAGATTCCAATTGCCTTCTAAAATAAGAACTAGTGTAAGGTGCCACCAACAGTTTTGAAAGAAGAAAAAAAATTATGTTTGATTTTGTAATGCTATTGTCAACTGTGCAAATCAGCTTCCCTTTAAACTGACCTCATCACACCATCAAGTGCTGCATCAAGTTGTTTCAGACCTTCAAGCACGCTTGCTGCTTCATCCCATCGGCTTTGATTTTGCCATGAAAAGAATTTTTCTGAAAGCATCCATCCATTGCAGCAGATAAAAGGTTTGAATATTTTTCTCCACATCCTCCTAAAATGATACACAAGAGAATAAATCAACAAACAGCAGTTTATCACCCGCATCAAACTGAAGTAACTGACAAAGTGAGACAATTTGGCGTTGCCTTTCTTAAGTATATGCATTAATTTGATTATAAAAATACATCCAAGCAAACAACGCACCCTGATCAATTTAGGATGTTTTGGGTGCCCAAGTTATTCAAAATTATTTTAGGTTAAAATTCCGTAAATAGGTTAACTTTACTTTGATTTCATACTCTCAATACCTCTGACGTAAAAGCCAGTAAATTAGAAAATCTACTAATATTTGTTTATCTTGTATTTTCTTAGACGCATTTCAAACATTTATAATCAATCCCTTTGCCAAATTTATATGATCTTATTTTGAAATTTTTAAAACTCTTCAGTTAAAGTATTTATTAATCAACTGCTTGGAAGAAAATCTTACCCACCATTTCGGCAAAATATATTACTTCTTATAATTATTGTCTATCTATAGTACTCTATTTTTTTTGCTCAAAGTATTTATTAACATTTTCCAAGAAAATTATGTAATCAAGTCTATTCATTTTTTGGAATTTTACTATCTTCTCGTTCTACATTATTTTTTGAATTTGAAAAAAATCCTAAAAAATTCTAATGTAATTAGAAACTTTTAATAATTTTTTCTAATTATAAGGAATCTTCTTTTCTACTAGTCCAAAATTTGTCATTTAAAATTATTGCGAAGTCATAAATATGTTATTGCTAAGTCATATTGCAGTTGAAAATTACACTGATTAATTAAATTTAATTATCAAATGAAATAAAAGAAAATTTTGTATTGTGAAAAGAAATAATGGAAGTCTTGTCAAAGAAAGATGATAATGCCTTTTAATAAACAAAAAAAGATCTATAATTTGCTTGATGAGAAATTAGTGTTTGGTGAACCTCGATGAGGAAAGAATATTTGATTTATCTAACAAAATATGTAAATCTATATTATAAATAAAAGGGTAGGGTTATTTGCATTTACAATTTATTTTAAACATTCTATTACTCTATACACTCCTTCAATAAATTACATTGGGTTATTTTAGTAATATAAAAGTTTACTAAATTAGAGCGTGCAAAGTATATGTTAGAGTGCAAATAGTCCCACCTTAAATAAAAATGGTTTGATAAATAGCTTATCTCTTCTTTTGGTCTATAAATAAAGAAGCCTAAGTTGGACCTAGTAAATAATACATCTTCTCTCCAATATCAGGCATATTCGCTACACCGCATTCACTTCACAGAACGAGTTTCTTGCAAATTTTAATTTTAATTTTTGTATCCACCCACGCATAATAATTCAGAAACTGTTCAGCGATTTGCTCACAGTCACGAGTGGTATCTTTTTCACTTCGTATGTCATTATTTCTTGCCACTGAATTCTCTTATGATTGCAATGGAATTCAGTAATTTTGCCCCACCCCCATCTATCATTTCGTTTTATTTTCATTTTCGGATGGTAATTGGCATCAACAAAACAAAATATTGATCCATCTTAATTTTTATGTTTATATAATTTTTTCTTTCATTTCTCTATTTTTTTTCGTTCTTTCCATTATGCTCACTCTTCTATATATACTTCTCCGCATTTGCTTATAGATTGTATTTAGACTTGTTTTATTTCTTTTCTATATGCTCCACCCTTTCTTTCTCTCATCGAAACCACTGCAAGTTCCTCCGTTTCTTTCCCACGCACCTCCTTCCTCCGCGTGCCCACTTTGTGGCGCATGCTAGTTTTCTGATGATGCTGGTAGCCGGTGGGAGTGATATCGTCTGTGAATAAATGCATTTTGCTAACAAGTTGATGCTTTTTTTTTTTTCATTTAAGAAATTTTTTTCTAGATTTTTATTATAAAATGATGGTGATGGGTTTTAAAAGTTTTTTTTTTTAATTTCGTTGTTTAAATTATAAAAAAAAACAAGACAAGGCCATAGGGAAGGTATTGAGGCCCGTGAGTTCTTGATCAAACTCGCTGGTAGATTTTTGGTAACACCACCTGGGTTATTATTAATTAGTTGAGTTTTGATTATTTTTGTTCTTTTAATTTTATTTTATTATTTATGGTGAAAAGGTTAAAAATATGCTTAAATTTAAGAGTAAAATAATTATTTTATTTATATTATGTTAAAATTTTGACAAAATGAAAAAATAATACACTTTGCATATTATGGGTGTAGAATCGAAAATTTTAAATTTTTATAATATTTTTAATAGCGAGATTGCTTTAATATGTACTGCTTATAATTTTCGTTTGTTATAACATGAACCATTAACAAAGACATGCTCTTTCAACTACAATATTTATCCGTCTAAGCTATTTAATGCCCAAATTCTTAATTTTTTTCTATATGCTCTGGACCACGAAGTTCTTTGGTTTTATTTTTATTTTTACATTTTTATTTAATTATGCATGCCTGTTCATTTTATTAGCACTACTTTAATTTGTACTCACACTAATGCAACTAAACTTGTGAAACATTTGCCGCAGATTTTTGAGGAGATTTAATATATGACGTGGCCAATTATAATCCTTCTAAGTCTCTGTTGTCCTGTGTCTCAAGGACAAATTACACAAAGAATTGATGTGATTGTGGCACAAGATGGCTCAGGCAACTACACAAAAATTTCAGATGCCATCTTGGCTGCTCCGTCATTCAGTCGAACACCCTATTTTATAAATATTAAGGAAGGTAACTACACCGAATACGTTGTAGTTGGAAAAGAGAAAATGAATTTGGTGCTAATTGGCAATGGAATCAACAATACAATCATTTCAGGGAATAAAAGCCGCGGAAAGGATCATTTATCCACTTACCAGACTGCTACAGTTGGTGAGTGATCAGCTATGCGATTTTATTCTCTTCTTTTTCTCCTTATGAATTGTAGTATATATGCATTAAATTAACAACAAATAAAAACAAGATCAGTAAACCTGATCTTGTTATATTCTAACATCTATTAATCATTTTTATTTTCAAATTAATGCAGCGATTGAAGGGGCTGGATTTGTGGCAATGAATATAACGTTTGAGAACACAGCCGGACCAGACCGGGAAACAGGCCAGGCTGTAGCATTAGTGAGTGAAGTAGATTCTGCCTTCTACAGGTGCAAGTTTGTTGGGTATCAGGACACCCTTTATGCTAGAGGAAATAAACAGTTCTATCGAGAGTGTGACATCTATGGTACAATAGATTTTATATTCGGAGATGCAAGTGCAGTGTTCCAAAATTGTAATATCTACGTTCGTTTCCTTGGTGGGAATGTAAAGACAATCACAGCCGAAGGAAGAGAAGAACCTGATGGAAAGGGAGGCATAATCAATCATTCATAATTGCACCATAACTGCCGCAGAAGACTTCCCTAAGGACAGAACATCAACCAAGACATACCTGGGACGACCGTGGAGAAATTATTCAAGAACAGTAATCTTGCAAACTTTTCTTGATGAAATAATTGACCCTGAGGGTTGGCTTGAATGGCAAGGACAGAGCGTGGACACCATTTACTATGCTGAATACAATAACAGAGCACCTGGCTCTAATACTAGTGGTAGGGTCCGTTGGAAAGGATATAGAATAATCAAGCGCTTGAAAGCTGAAAGCTTCACAGTAAAAAAATTCATTTCAGGCGATAAATGGATTCCTTCAACAGGAATTCCATTTTTTCCAGGTTTGTTGTAAAATTTGAGATCATATTTATGTATATAAGTAAAAGTTTATATATTTTGTGGATTATTAGAATGTTAAACATCTTCAATTAGTATCATACCAAATTGATGAATAGCATCACTTCAAGATTTTTAAAACTTTGGACCGGTGCAAGATAATGTAAACTTTAGGTGGCAAAAAAAAATATGTGTATTTTTGAAAAAACATGAGAAAACAGGTGGTCGATAAAAGATTTCCCTAAGACAAAATATGTAAGAGAGTAAAGAATGCATTCAATTACACAAAATCAACTTCAATAGTTAAATTTTAAAAGCAGAGGTGCCACAATATCATTGATATCTCATGTTTATACTCTACACGGTAATAGGATATTTTCAATGATATCCCTTGGGGAAATGTTCTAATATTAGAAAGGGTGACAATATTCTCCCCCACCCCCCGCCTCCTGACCTTTTGCATAAAACCATCCCACTTAGATTGAAATGACTAAAATAGGTAAATAAATAATTATTAGTTAAATTATTATCTATTATAAGTTAGAAGTTAAATTTATTATACGGTAAAAACCCAAGAGTTTTATGGTATTAAACTCTTTCCTAACCATTCAAATAAAAGAAGTTAAAATTCATTATGGGAGATTACCCATTCCCCCTTATTAAAATTAGTATATACCATTTATCCCTTACTATTTTTATAATAGCCAATAACCCCCATGACAGTATAATTTTATAGTATTACCCTTATTTTTAAATATTCTTATTATAAATTAAATAAATTATATAAATACAATTAAAATAAAAAATTTAAGTACTAAAAATAAGGAATATACATTTTGATGTGAATAAGAAATTAATAGTAACATTTTATACTTTTTATTATTTTAAATATTTTATAATAAATAAAAATAAAAATGTATTTCAAAATAAAGGTAAGAATATAAAATTATGTTACCGGAGAATTATTGGCTATTATAAAAATAGTACGAAGTGGTATATATTGATTTCAACGGGAAAATTGGCAATATCCTTTCCCGTCTATACCGCTACCTTAGACAATACAATTTTGATGCTGGATTTCAAAATCAAACATAAATGCTCTCTTCAATAATCATCAAGACGTTTCAAACTGCTTGGCCTCTGAGCTGCCAAGAGGATTACATGGATTGTTAAATGCTTGACATGCAAGGCTATCGGTATCAAAGGAATGGAAATACGGAATGAAGGCTATGATATGCCATTGTTGATAGGCCATGGCTGACCCAAGTGTCCATCATAAACTTTGGTATTTGAGAACGCATTCCAGATATTTTTATTTTGTTAAATGGGATTAACATGTTTGAGATGCTAGATTGATGATTGCAAAACAATGAATTGATGCCAAATTGTTTTGAATTCACGAAATGTTGGGAGTATGTTTGTACTTCTCAATAAATTCACTTCTCACATATAGGGGAATATATATATATATATATATATATATATAGACACCAAATATGGAGTTTTCGATAATTATGATATTTTTAAATAAACAATTAGTTTTTTAAATTAAAAGAAACAAAATCTTAAAAAATAAAAGAAAATATTATAAATATTAAATAGACACGGCTATTTTTGGTATCCATGGGTTGGATTTACAAATATATTCAAATTTTTTTTATGGGCGCCCCCCCCCCCCCCCCCGCGCGGGGCCAGTGCCCTATTAGACATACTATAATTTGTCCTTTTACTAAAATATGATATTTTCAATGTCCATTGGATGTTTGGATAATTGTCATCGATCCCTTTAGTTACTTAAATATTGATCACACTTCCACAGTCATATAGTCCCCTTTTTAACTTATACCCTGTGATTATCATTGATAAAAATTCATAAAATATAATTATGTAGTAGCCGCACAAAACCAAGGCTGTGTAAAATGTCTAAGAAATTATTGATCATTTATTTCTTCATCACTCACTAGCAACTTTCTACATCTATTTCCTGCTTGTGGTCTACGCTCTTTAACACAGTCAACTTAAATTGGGAGCACTGGAAACTTGTTATTCTTGTTCTCTTCATAAAATTTCTGAGGCAGAGATGCAACTCATTTTGTTGTTTTTTCTTTTTTTCGCCCCGAATAAAGAAAACGTATAAGAAAAAAGAAAATTATCCATCGACCACCTAATGTTTCGGACTTTATAAAAAATACACAATTCTTTTTTTTTTTTTTTGCCTGAATTACAACTGAAGTTACAATTCTTTGCATTTTTTCACTTTCATCTGTTGACCGTTAAGATTTTGTTATTTTTTTAACAAAATGACTGTTTTGCCCCTCAAAATTAATGTTATAGGATGAAATTATAATTTTACATTTGGGGGGCAAAATCATCATTTTACTTAAAAAAAAAAGAATCTTAACGGTTAACAGACGGAAGTGGAAAAGTGAAAAAAATTATAACTTCAGGTGTAATTCAGACAAAAAAAAAAATTGTATATTTTTGAAAAAGTGAAAAACATCAGGTGGTTGGTGGATAATTTCCCTAAGAAAAATTAAAAAATAACCAAAAGGTGGATTAAACATGTGGAAACAATGACACAGGGTCTGTCATTTCAATGGATTAATCATTTTCCTCTAATATTTTTATAATCAAATTAGTGTATCGAAAAATACATAACAAAGGCATACCTAGGATGATATTTAGTTACCAAAAATGAAGATAAAGGTATATTACTTAAGTAACGTATACGTATAGTTACCTCATAATTAATGTTAAAGAGCATGAGTTTCCTGAATGTTGGTAATACTATACTATAATTAGAGAGGTGCTGCAGTTTCTTTGAGATGGCTCAACATAGAGTTGCATTTTAGACATGCTAATTATACAATGAAAAAAGAAATTATATATATATATATATATATATATATATATATATATATATATATATAGTGCTTGTTTAATACATAGGTGAATTAAGTAACATTATTTTTCTAGATGTTGATAAAGTCAAAATAAAATAAAAAATATTTTTATATTACTAGACATATATGATATATGAATACAAATTAGATCTAATTTCCAGTTTTATATATATTTCATGTAATTTTAAATTTTGCTTCTTACTTGTACTTAAAGATCATTTGGGTTTGCTGTCAAAGAGAATTAAAAAGGATGCAAAATCACCTCATCTTAAAATAGCTTTGAAAAACATGAAAATAATAATTTTTTAAAATCTAATTTTGAGAAAAAGTTTTATCCATAATAAAATTTCATATTTATCATCAATATATTTTATTAACACAAAATTTTCACTATTCAAATTAGAAATAAAATGAGAAAATATAGAAGGTAATCATTTAATTATTTTTATTTTACATATGTAATTTTTTATTTTTTTCAATAACTCTTATTTTTATTTACTTATTTTACATTCTATCTACAAGTCTTATGTTTCATTTATATAATTTATGTTTCAGTATACATTTAATATTAATTTACAAGTTTTATGTACATCTAATATAAGTTTTATTTTGTTTATTAGTAATATCCCAATTTACCATTTCTATGTTAATTTACTTACTTTACCTCTTATTTACAAGTCTTATGTTTCATTTACTTAATTTATGTTATATTTTACACTTAATGTTGATTCCTAAGTTTTATGTTATATTTGTAAATATTTATTTTGTTTGCCATTAAGACACTGGTTTACTACTATTATCTTAATATAATTATTTTACCTTTCACTTGCAAGTGTTATATTTTATTTATATAATTTATATTTTATTTTATACTAAATGTTGATTTATATGTTTTATATTATATCTGTAAGTTTTTGTTTTATTTACTGATAATATATTAAATTAGTACTCCTATGTTGATTTACTTATACTACCTTTTATTTACAAGTCTTATATTTTATTTACTTAATATATGTTTTATTTTATACTTATTGTTGATTTACAAGTTTTGTGTTATATTTATAAGTTTTTGTTTTGTTTACCATTAATATACACTAATTGACCACTTCTACGTTAATTTACTTTGTTTTACTTTCCATTTACAAGTTTTATGTCTTATTTACATAATTTATGCTTTATTTTACACTTAATGTTGTTACAAGTGTTGGTTTTAAAAATTGTTTTGCAGTGGAAATATTGGGATCGCATTTCTCATATAATATATAAAATTACCGTATCAAGAAATCATACCTTTGTTTTTTTTTTTATAGAAGTAATGTAAGCTCCCAAATCATGATCTATCACCACCAATCTTATTATAGATCACAATTCTTCACTAACGATCTTCCAAGTTATGACTCAAGTTTGATCTGCACTTGACGTTCCCGCCTTTATCACTATTATAAGCAACTAGTAAAAGAAAACTTTTTCTCTCAAAATTAAAGAGAAAAATGACTTTTTCTCTAATTTAAATATTCTGGCTTTCGTGTCTCTTCTTTTGAGAAACAAGCCTATTTGTATGTCTTATTTGATAAAAACCCTAGGCTCCTTATTTTTCTCCTTTTTTTATTATTAAATCAAATTTGATTTAAATAAAAGGATAAGAGAGAAAACCAAAAGTGGTGTTACATTTGTTATTCGTATAGGGGCCCACCTTATAAAATAACACAAGGCCCCTCATACACAAACATATTAAATAGAGCCCCCAACTAAATAATATATTTAAGCTTTTAACCCAAAAGCTAGCTATCTCAAAAGCTAGTTATCTTGCTTATTAATCCAGTAACGATGCAGTTAATTAAATGAGCTAACCCGGGGATCATATGGGTACATACAATAGTGGCTACAATAAATAGGTCTGTATTTAAACTAGCCCAATTATTTAATTCCAAATCTACTTCACTAAAAGATTGTAGCTGACCTCCATAATTGTATGCTATCTAAGATAGTGGTCTCAAATAATAATTCGACCCATGCCACATTGATTTCTTTACTGAACAATCCTTTGTACAGCATCATTAATTAAATCAATATCTCAATTGTCCAATTAATTTAATTACATCTTGTTCCTTGACACTTACTGGTTTTCTATAATGATCATTTTTAACATAATAATTATGTTGACACACTCTGGCCAAAGAATTCTATTATCAAGTATCAAAAACCCATCAAGAGATGTATTGTACAAATTCTATATTGTTAATTTATAATCTTACTATTCATAATTGCTTCCACTAAAATACCAAGTAATCTTAACTACAAATGTATGCCGTGCCCATTGGTAACTCAAATGAAATGACAATCATAAACGTGAAATTATAATTAACTCAAGATTAAGATTGCAATAAAATCAATGCCTATGAGATTTAATAAGTCTGACAGTCATTTTAAAGTTAATTAAATCTCATATGTGATCTAGTTCAATGTAATCAGACTACATCAGTAAATTCATAGATGATTAAGAAAAAACATTCAATGAATTTACTATAGTCTAAACATAAATAGAGCTTCCAACTCTATTTATCAACTACGAACTTAATTTATTTAATCATAAGATAACTTGTATTTATGTCTTCTGTGAATCCATATGATGATCACATAAAATATATATATAATATGATTAAACAGACCTTATTCAAAATATTTATGCAATTAACATATTTGAAAATGTCTCAAATATTTTATTTATCAGAAAATAAATTAATCAGTATGCTTTAAGGAGCACATAATCCCAACAATAAGTTTAATATTACATCTATGAGTTTTTATTTTGTTTACCTATAATACATCAATTTTCGCTCCTATGTTGATTTTCTTATTTTACTTTCTATTTACAAGTCTTATGTTTCGTTTGTATTACTAATGTTTTATTTAATATCTAATGTTGATTTACAGGTTTTATATTACCTTTGTAAGTTCTTGTTTTGTTTACTATAATACACCAATTTAGCACCCTTTTGTTAATTTACTTGTTTTATCTCATATTTACAAATCTTATATTCTATCTACATAATTTATATTTTATCTTATATTTAATGTTAATTTATAAGTTTTATATTAAATTTATATATCTTATATTTCATTTACATAACTAATGTTCAATTATCATAGAATGACTGTAACGCCATTTTTGTTATGAATTTTAGATTATAGAATTTTATTTTTATTAGAATTTATAAGTGGCACTATTACCCTCACTAATAAGGATTACTCAAGGGGTCATTTTGTAAAACACTTATACTTTTCCAAAACCTAATAAGATTTCTTAGGACTCCCTATAAATTCATACTTTTTCTTATTCTGTAACCCTAAGTCCACAACGTTTTCTTCTATTCTCTGCTTTACTCTCTCATTCATACCCTAAGATTCAAACATTTGATTAGAGGAGAACCTTAAGGATTGGTAAGTTCTATTCTCTCTATTCTCCACATGTTTTCTATCTTTCTATTAGGGTTTTTATTTGCTTAATTTTAGATTGTTACCGACTGATATGCATGATTTAGGATGAGTTTAAATTGTGTTTAGGATTTTGATTTATTGTTGAGTTTTGTTTCTTAATCCTAGACACAATAAACTTACTAGATAATTTTGGACAGCATGAATATCTCATAATTAAACATATATCTTACGAAAGATTCTTGGAACGAACCTTATCTTCCTGAAAACTAGACACGTAGGGATTATGGAATAAATTTTTTTTCGTAAAGTTTGAGTTCGTTTTTGATTTTACATGGATTTTCGAAACAGATACTGCTGCACTGGAAAAGTGCGATTTTAACAGAATGACTGTCTTCATAAAATTATTTGGGGTATCAAATGAATTCAGAAAATTAGGGAATTTTAAACAAAGATTTTTATGTGTGTCTAGTATTTCCAGTTTTAAGTTCGAAACTTTCCAATTAATTTATGATTTTATAAAAATCTCGGAATCCATACTGTTCAGTTAAGGCTCTGCAAGACAGTTTTGAATTTATTAAGAAATAATTAGTTTTAAAGATGTTTTTGAAATCGGATCTTCTTGAAACTTTTATGTGAGATACCCATGGATGTACAGACTGGTTCTGCAAAATATTGTGTCTTTCTAATTTCGAGATTAAGAGTTAAAATTCAGAGTAATAGCTCTGTACGGGTATGAATTAGGAAAATTGGGAGGTTGGAATAAGCTGTTCATAGGATTTTCTTGTATTTGTTAAGGTGTTTGAGGCTGTTGGAGACTTAGAAGAGTTTAGATCATTGCTTTTGTCGAGGTAAGTAAATTCATTCCTAATATACTAGATACGTATGATTATTATGATACTATTGGAAGTAACTTCATTCCTAATGTACTAGATAAGTATGATTATTTTAATACTAGTTTAAGTAAATGTGTTTTTATAACTCTTTGAAAATCAATTATTTTTCATAACAAAATTAGTTTGTGTAAATGTTTTCAAATATGAAAATTATGTTATTCTTATGGTTTCAACAAAATATTACAAATGCTTTTAAATATATAATTTATTTTGTTACATGATTTCGTTTTATGATTTTATTTATAAAATATCTTGCAAGCCCAAATTATTATTATGGTCATTTATGAATTTGATATGAATGTTTTGTGTCTGTATACTATTTAAATTATTTATGATTGTACGGGGGCCACCTCTTGAGACTATATGGGGCTACCTCTTGAGAGCCAAAGCGCCGCAAAGTGCCACATATAGTGCAAAGTACCACGTACAAGTCACTATATATGAAAGATTGATTTGAATGTTTTGGCTCATGTTCCGTAGTCATTCTGATTCTGATTCTAATCGTATAATACGATACATATCTGTCTTGGACCAGTACTGGGTTTCTATTCTGAGTGTGCACACGATATTCTGATTCTGTTTCTGGCTGAGTCACCGGGACTATAGGTGACACTATGTGACATGAGCTAACTTTGACTTCTCTGTGCTATGTACTATATGATATGTTTTCTTGTATGAATTATGAGCTTTTGATATTTTGAACTGTTTAGCGAAGTTCTGTCTTTCTGTTATAATATATATGTTTTGATAAAAAAAAATGGGGCTTGTAATACTTTCGGTACATAATAGGCCTAGTGTGTTAAGAATGGTTTTACTTATCAAGTTGACGGCTCACCCCTCGTCATTACTTTTCAACAAGAGGTGTGCTATCATTGGAGTTAGAGATTCGTTTCATATTTCTAATTAGGAGAGGAAGATAGACTTTTGTTCCTTTTAATTTATTTGTTTATGAACTTGTATATGAGAAGTTTTGAGACTTTTGTTATACCTATGTCTTTGAGAGAGACATCTTTTAGAGTTGGATACATGAATTTGTGGATTTATTGATTAAAGTATTTGAAGTTTTTCAATTTGAGATTTTTTTGGTGTAAAGATTTTTTATTAGTATGTAACCTCCTTCCTCACGTGCTTCGCATGTGTTGGGTTTGGGGTGTTACAATGACTTAATCCAAGAGTTTAGATAAATGCTTACATGGCATTAAAATGTCAACTTCAGAAAAATAAAGCTGATGTGTCATTATTGGATAAAGAAATTCTAAACTAATCAAAGTAAAAACTATAAAGTACGTAACAGTACTCTTTTTTCTCTTTTAAAAAAGAATTGCAAGCTGCCTTCCATTCACGCCAAGAAAAATCTAAACTTTAATATGGGTACAGGTGTGATATATATGTATATATTTTTTTCATCTTTTAATATTGGTAGGGTGATCATTATCTTAAGCTCCACTTGATATAGTTTTTTAAATAGAGTTTATTTAATTAGAGTTTTTATTAGTAAAGTTTTTATAAGTAGAGCTTTTACCTTAAAAATTTTAATTGTTTAGTTGTCAATAAGAGCTTTTATTATAAATTATAAAATTATTTTTAATAGATAAATTTTTTAAAGTTGTGATATAAAAAAATAAAATAATATTGTTAAATAAGTAAAAGATATTTTAGATATTTTAACATTTAAAAAAAAATTTCGACCCGTATTCCCAAAAGCCCAAAATTTAAGTTTTTACTAATATAGGCAAAATAACTTATTTAATTTTCAAAAACTCTACTAAAAAGCAACCAAACAACAACAAAATTTTGCTTAGAGCTTATGAGATTAAATAATTACTTATGACCATTAGATAAGTTATATTAAATAGGCACTTAGAAGAATAATAAAATGCGTAATGACACACTAAAATACTAACTTCAAATAAAATAGAACTGATAAGTCATTATTAAAGCTTTTTTTTAAAAAAATCTATATTAATTAAAATAAAAATTAAATATGTATTTTTGAATTCTCTTCACCTTCTTTCGGTTAAACACAGTCCCCTTTTAAATACAATTGCAAGTTGCAGTCAATTTAAATAATTAATCATCACCCTAATTAAATTGAGAGAGACCGAAATTGCTCTAAAGGGTTTATCTTCAAAAGACAAAAGGCCTTTCGTAAGAATATACTGATGTTGGACGCCTGTGTTGGTTTATTGAAGGGCTTGGTCAAAGAAGAGGAAAGAACATAGCTTAAGATAAAGGAGACCAGATCAAGTGGGCACCATCCTACACATTATTGTGCATGATGGGCCATGTATCACCTATTCATTGGCTACTTCTAACAATCCGACTAATTATTAAGTGGCCATCACGTACAATAACGTTTACGACGACGCGCATTTCATTATTCTTCAAAGATAAAGATGACTCTATCAATATTTAGAGATGAAAAAAAAAACTTTTACCCATATTAAAGTTTAGTTTTTTCTTGGTTTTAAATCTGCATATGGAACGCAGCCTGCAATTCTTTCTAAACAGAGGGAAAAGAGTACTATTACGTACTCTTCATCATTAGAAAATGTTAACTTTTGTAAACTACTTTACAGCGATGTAATAATTGTTCATAACATTGAACGCTATTAAATCATATACACACACATACAATTATCTAGCGAGGGTTTTCACACTTTATTAAAGTACAAGATTAGGTCATACGATTTAATAATGTTATGCACAGAGACTATTAAGCCACATGACTTTAAAGTTGTCCCATACTTTAATAAAGTGCGAGAAACCTTATTAGATAATTTATATATATATAGAGAGAGAGTGACGAAGTGGAATTTTAAAGAAGATAAAGATAGAGAAAATAAATCTCTGAATCAAAATTTATAGAATAATTGAGTTTGAAAGAGTCTTCTAAAATAATGACAAGATATCTATATTTATAATAGAGGAAATTCACTTCTCTAAGTTAACTAAAAAAAGGGAAACTGAATTACAATTATAATGGAAAAAAAAAAGATACTTTCCTAAGTTAACTAAATTTCATGCCTAAATTGACTCCAATTAAAATAGAAAGTCTTAAATGAATAAAATACCATAATTGACTCCAATTAAAATAGAAAGTCCTAAAATAATAAAATTCTATAATCTTAAAATCCTAAAATAACTCCTTGCATCAGAGAGAGAGAGAGAGTAATGTGCTAAGAAGGGATAAAAGATACAAAGAAAACACATTTCAATATAGTACAGAACAAATATAGGGCATTGTAGTGCAAGTTTTTCTTGTCTTTTAGTTTGTCTCTTACTTTAATTCCTCATTACATAATTGGAAATGTTCCAATGAGAGTGTGTTTTTCTATCTTTTAGCTTGTTTATTACTTTACTAAACTAGGGATCCCATATTAGATAATAGCTTTCTTTATATATAAATCAAAATTAAAAAAAAAAAAACTCTCTATATGTTTGTGTGTGTATGTGTGTCTATATATGCATATATACATGTGTGTGTGTGTGTATAAGGTTGAACATATTTATTTAGTTGGGTTGGATTATCAATCCAGCAAGAATTGAACTATTAGCAGCTCTTCAATTCCCTCTTAAAACCCCTTTTGGTTGTTTACAACTTTACCCTTAATTAAAATTACAGTTAAAGACATACAAATAAAAATAGTATATGTGACAAACTCTATACACCTCACCCATGTTCGTTCTGAGTTTGAAATTTATTTAAGAATTTCATCATCCTCTTTTAGAATTAACAAATTATCTCAAAATTTTTATGGCTGATATTTTTTTTTTATTTTCACATATCCAAGATTTACAGTCAACATCTATCTTTTCTTACTTCTCAATTATTGATGAGAATTTATGAAAAAATTGCAATATGCTTACATGAATAAAGAGTCGTAGAAGGCCTATAATCTTGTTGAAAGTCTTAATTATTCACTATATATCATGCCTTGGAGTCTTCGGACTTCACTTTCTCTTTTCATGGTTTACGAAACTCTGTCAAGTAGTTGAGTATTCAAAGCAAAAGGATTTCCATAAGGGCTTTGTAAAAATGGTGGTTAATAATAGTTGAATGATTATGATTTTGATAAAATTCTTTACGCCCATCAATTTTACATATAATTAATTAGGATTAATGAAGTAAACTCCATTATACAGTAATTAGGAGATTTGAGATATCCTAGTAAATTAAGGTTATTTTCAGCATTGAAAAGGGGTGTAATAAGGGATCATATAACTTTTAAATATTTTAATGAGGTGTATTAAGAAATGGGGTTTTAAGAGGAGTTTCGAGGGGTGCCAATAGTCCCACTCATCCAACAATAGTGAGTTGAGTCCAATTTTTATAAACCCCTCAAACCTCTATAAACAAAAATTTTAATTTTTTTAAGTCTTTTAACATATTAAAATTCGTATTGGGAAAAACCCAAGTCAATTTCTTTTTAACACCTTACCTCTTACAATTTGAACTCATAAACAAAAAATCGCTACTAATGTACACGCTCGACATGACAGAACAGCAGTAGAATTCTTGATTTATTTATTCACTTTGGATAACACCTAAGATTATCATTTAATCAAGTAGATAATATCCAAAGCAATTGTACAAAGCACAGTCAAACCATTATTTCTATCAGTAAGTGGCGACTTCGGAATTTCGGGAAATTCTGAAAAAGAACTTTCACAAGTATCACTGTCAATTACTCCATCATTTGCATACTGTGCGGCAGAGTCATAATCACCACTCTCCAGATATTTTATAGCCCTGGGCATGTCATCGATAGTTTGATCGTAGACTCGAAAGCAAACTTCGAGACAGTTTCTCATAGCCTTACCTTTGGTTTCATTAAGCAACTTCTTGATTTGTTCATACGTATCATTACAGTATGTTGATGCCGATTTAAGTATGATGTGAGCTAGACCTTTGACATCCGCGCCGGAGCTACCAGGACTTGACCTTAAAGTCTTGATACAAACATCTGGGTGGTAGGTCTTTTTGCAAGTAGCCTCAATCAGATCATTTTCTTCTCCTCTAACCCCCACTACTCCACGTTTGTTTGACGACAAACATAATATTATGAGCAAAAACATCATCAGTGATGCAACCTTTGTGTATTCCATTTTTTTCCCCTCTAAATTTTGGACCGCAATCAAATCACAAACAAAAATACAGACAGTTAACATGTATGATAAGGAATTTGTTGGAAAGAAAATTTCAAACCTTTTAATAATATACTTAATTGAGACATTAAGTGAATCTGGTTTTATTAGGAAAAGGAAGGAAAAATCCAAAATGAATTTATGAAGATAGTGTGAAAAAACTTGTAACGGTTTATCATTTCTCGGTAAATTGCTGTATGCATTTAATGCATACACTGGTAACTTGCAAAGCCCGAGCCAGAGCCCGAGCCCGAGCCCATTTTTATTATTATTAAATATAATAATTTTATATAAAGAATAATTATGTGAAAAGTTACAACACCACTAAATTAATCTGAATTTTTTTCATATTCCAACGCACAAATAAACGTAGCGAAATTCAGATGAGAGACTTTGGCAAATAAATGGATTCTTCTTAATTGAGATATTGGTGTTGAACTTTTGTTAGCCATAGCAGCCTAAGGAGTTCCATGGGATTTTGTTATATTATTGCCGAGTAAAGATTCTTCATTGATATTGTTTTAGTTTATTAGGACAATGGTTATATTAGAATCAAATTAATTCTATGATAACGGTCCATCAAATAATTTAAATTTAATCATTCTTATTACATGTATGTCTCAAACAGCTTCAATTGACGGGTGCTTTTGTAATTACCTAGCTGACGTGGACTAGCTACCCATCAATTGAAAAGAGATTGAAAATAAGAAATTTTATGTCAAGAAAAAGACAAGGAAAAAAAATGGAAAGAAAAGAAATTTCCTTGTATGAATACTAGCTAGCTTGATCAAAAGGACAAGAATATACCAAACTTTTTTCCCACTAGTGGTAATGTCGATAATTATCTTGAGTTTATAAAGGTGAAAGTCTCCCATTGCAAGCAAATGGAAGATAATTAACGATAATTATCTTTAAGTATAAGAATGCAAAAAGCTGGAATTAATTCATTTTCACAACCTAATTTCCTTTTAAAACTAATTGTTTTTCTCTGCTCTTTATTGTCATCCAAAATTATTCACCATGGTTGATGCCATCGTTTCCCCTCTGCTGGAGCTGCTGATTTCCTTTGCTGCTGAAGAGATGAAACAAAAAGTGCAGCTTGTGACCGGCATCAAGATAGAAGTAGACAAGCTTACCAGCAACCTTCGAGCCATTCAAGCTGTGCTCGATGATGCAGAGGAAAGGCTAGTGAAGGACTAAGCTATCAGACTTTGGTTGGGACATGACGAAGCGGGATTTTAAAAGAAGATGAAGATAGAGAAAACAAGTATTTGAATAAAAAGTTTATAGAATAATTGAGTTTAAAAAGTTCTCTTAAATAATGACAAGACCTCTATATTTATAATAAAAGAAACCCACTTTCTTAAGTTAACTAAAAAGAGAAACTAAATTATAATTATAATGGAAATAAAAGACACTTTCCCTAAGTTAACTCAAAATCAGAAACTAAATCACAATTATACTAGAAAAAAAAGATACTTGCCTAAGTTAATTAAATTTCATATCTAAATTGACTCCTATTAAAATAGAAAGTCTTAAAAGAATAAAATACCATAATTGACTCCAATTAAAATAGAAAGTTCTAAAATAATAAAATTTCTAGAATTTTTAAATTCTTAAAATTACTCCCTACATCAAGACAGCTGAAGTGTAACACCCCAATTCCACTATCAACATATCAAAGTAAAATTTGAGTGAAACTGCTTTTGATCACTCCCATCTCTAAAATCATCAAATTAAAAACCATAATAAATGTTCTAAACCTCCAAAAGATAATAAGTAATGAAATAACAAATCTTCCATTAAATATCATCCTAAAGAAAGCTAAATTGTTCATAGATTATTAATGTAACATAAATCACCAAAAGAAACCACGCTCTTATTCTTCCTCCTAAGACCCCGAGCTCACATTATCTAACTCTATCTGCAAAAAATGTAATAACGAGGGACGAGCCGTTAACTTGGTAAATAAACTCATACACAATACTAAAAACTGTTACAAATATAATTTAATAAAATTTCTTACATATCCATAATAATAGTAATAATGGAATATACCTTTGTAACTCATCATTTCGCAAAAATAAATCAAAATATTATAAAGTGATTTAAATCACTTAAACATAACTTAACCTTTGTAATACATAAAGCATAATTAACTTTTTAAAACACATAAAACATAATTAACCTTTTAAAACACATAAAACATAGTTACCCTTTTAAAATACATAAAACATAGTTACCTCATGATATATAGTATTACCTATAGACCTGATGACCCGGCCATATAATATCATTCAGGGTATTGTACCCCGTGGGAATCATTAACATCAACATCGTATGTGTATATAATCCGACTAGCCTTCCGTAACATAGCAAAACATCACATAACATAATATCACTACAGACAAATAAGCCAAAACATTTAAAATCATCCTTGAACTTTTAATCATTTGTAAGCTTTCGTAAATTATATTTAAATAATTCATAATTATTTCAGAGTATTTGACTTAAAATAGTTTAATAAAGGTTTTCATTTTTAAAATAATTTATGACACATGTTTTTAATAAATAAAGTTTTGTTATAAATAATTTTTAAATAGTGATTTTACTTTAATAAAATATTGTAATAGACTAAAACAATTCAGCTTCATATACTTTTCATTCAACATAATAGGTACCTCGAATTAAAAGTATTTTAATAATAAAATACGTGTATTATGAATAAATCTATTTACTTGATTCTTAAGTAATAAAGAACAATAACTTCAACCTCAAGCTCAATCTCATCCTAAACATCAAAATACACCCTTATCAATATCAATACTTATTCTAACCTAGATATAACTCCAACATAATCAAAACTAGTTGTAAGCACTAAACCTGATGGGTGTCGAAGCCAGCAAATATAAATACCTACTCTAAACAAGATTGTGTATAGTGATTGAACAAGGTCGTGTCCACAGAGACTGGTAATTATTAAATCCTTTTTAAAATAAAAATGTAAATTGGGGGATTGTTGAAAATAATGAAAATCAACTTAAATTAATAAGAATGCAAATTAAAGGTGTAATTCAAAATGGAAAAACTCTGGTTGAAGGAATTAACTCAGCTTTGATTCGATTATTGATCATCGATACAACTATAAATCATTACTGCTTATGAATAGATCGGTTATAGCTACTGAGACTCTCTAATAGCCAATCTCTCCTTAATTAGTCGATAACCAAGGTATGACCATTGGTTATTTCCCTAATCAATAGATAACCCTAGATACAATCATAGGATTTAATCAATTGACAGCCTGAAAATTAGAGAGACCCAAATCCTAATTAATAAATGCATACGATGGTTCATTTAAATTAGATTATTTATTCCCATAACACAACACACTGCTATGTTATTTGCTACAAACATCAAAATCTTCATACGATGAATCTTTCAATTGGAAATAGATTAAATTGATAATTAAATAGTGACCAATTATCTAATTAACAAAGATAATCATGACAATAATTCAGAGAATAAACAAATACCCAAAAAGCAATAAAATAATTAAAAGCACAAGAAAGATCTCATAGTAATGGTGAATCAAAGCTTCATTAACCTTCAACCAGAAAAATGAGTATAGTTCCTCATGGAGAAAAAGAGAAAACCCTAAAAAAGATAAAAAATAATTAATAATCCAATTCTAATTCTAATCTCCCTAATCCTTCTTTATCTCCTCTTTTTATAGTTTTCTTAAAAAGGATAAAGATAAAAATATCTAAAATATTATCTAAAATATTATCTCAAATTACAAGAGCAATAAAAAGATAAAACACGTTAAAGTAAAAACGTCAAGTCCACAGTTGACAGGATGCGCCCACGTCTGATCAACAAACTTCTTCTGAAATCGATTGTCACGTGCCCTCGCCTTATCAATAAATTTCTTCTGAAATTGACTGTCACGCGCCCAAGCCTTATCAACAAACTTCTTCTGAAATTGAGAATTTCTCCAGGAAGTCAAATCATCCTTAAACATCATCTTGTAGTTCAATTTAGCACTAATCAATAAAATTGCACCTACAAAAATAAAACACAAGTAAATCACAACTATTAAGTGCAAAATATTGATATTAAAGGGAGTAAACAATGCAAAACTAGTGCATGAAATGCACTATAACAAAACCATTAAAGCTATTCTAAACTTGACCATCCTATACAAGCTGATTTTTATCGAGCCAATCATATGTCGGAAAATTATAAAAACTACAAAAAGAAATCATAAACATGTGTAGAATTTCATATAAGAACTCAAAAGAATGAATGAAGGTCAGAAACTTATTGCGAACAGAATTTTAAATGCACATATGCACACTGTCCGGCAATGGTCAAAACAGAGATAGTTGATTTAGAAAATTTGTAAAATATTTAATAGAACTCATAAAAATTAGACTAATTAATTTAAAAATAGTAGAGACATTAAGAAACAATATATAAACTTTCTACAATTTTTAAATATGTAAAACTATTTTAAAAAAATTTATATTAAGAGATTAGCAAACCTGTCCAGAAACATTCAGGTTTATGTTCCGCAATTCAAAAATTCATAACTTAATGCTCACTCAATGAAAATTAGTCAACTAAAATCTAAATCATAGAGGATTCATAATATTATATGAATATTATTTTTATGGGTCATTTTAAAGCCTTTTAGCAGCCTAAAATAATCTTATCCTTAGGCATCGCAATTCTGGAAAACAGTTTCCAGAACTGCAGCAGCCTAACATAACAATTTTTATTAATTTTTTTACTCAACAAAAAATTATGAAACTAAACGTGCTGTAATTAGACATAACGATGATTATACAGAAAAGTGGACATAATTTTCAGAGAGTATTTGGATAGTCAGAAAAATCAGCCAAGTCAGACATGCTGCTGAAAATCGGAATTTTTCAGCGCCATTGTTCCAAATTCGAAAATTCACAACAAATTGGTTACTAAGAATATCTTTGCACAAAATATATCATTGAAAACCTTAGGATGTCTAGTTTAATTTTGTTAAAGCTTTCGTGCAGAAATTGAATAAAAAATAAAGGGAAAACAATAATTAAATCACAGTACATATGCCTACCTAGTCATTCATGATAAAGAAAAATAATGCATGCATTCATTATCAAACACATAAGATTAGAGAACATGGATTAGAGAAGGATAATTACCTCAGAAATTATTTCAAACCTGTATAAAAGAAAACCCTAGAATTCTTTGCTTTTATATGGTTATTAGGTTAAAAGTTTTAATTGTAGGGAGATAAAGAAAAGTTTAGGCTTTTATAAAAATTCTTACTTATATATATATATATATATTATACAATAAAAATTATAATATTTTATATTTTATTTAGAAAACTAAATAAATAAAAAAATAAATCAATAAAAATAGATAAATAAAAAAAATCATGCCTTATCCTAAATAATGCTAATTAAAATAAAACTACTCATACAAAAGATAAATAATTGAATGGATAAGAATAATTAAATTCAAATGTACATGGAATGGGTGTTACATGAACCACGCATCCTATGACATTGAAGATGTGTTGGATGAGTGGATCACAGCAAGACGCAAATTGCAAATTGAGGGTGGGGTTGATGACAATGCTCTTGTTGCTCCTCATAAGAAAAAGAAGGTATGTTTCTGCTCTCCTGCCTCTTGCTTTGGTTTCAAACAAGTCTTTCTATGTCATGACATTGCTGTCAAGATCAAAGAAATTAATGAAATGCTAGATGATATTGCCACTCAAAAGGATAGGTTTAAATTTCTTGAGAGTGGGAGTAAAAGTGGTGAGAAACCAGGGAGAGTGCAAAGTGCCTCCTTCATTGATGAGGAGGAGATATGTGGTAGAGTAGGTGAGAAGAATGAACTCATAAGCAAGCTGTTGTGTTCGAGTAGTGAGCAACAAAAAGGTCTCCATATCATCTCAATTGTTGGTATGGGAGGCATCGGGGAAACTGCTCTTGCACAAGTAGCTTGTAATAATGATGAGGTGAAAAGAAAATATGACAACATTTTATGGGTGTCTGTATCAGAAACTTTCGAGGAGTTTAGGGTTGCCAGAGCCATAGTTGAAGCTTTACACGCTTCTTCTAGTTTAGGTGAATTCCAATCTCTTCTTAAAGTTATATCTATATCTATTATAGGAAAAAGATTTTTTCTTGTCTTAGATAACGTGTGGGACAGAGATTATCTGAAATGGGAACCATTCTATTGTTGCCTAAAGAATGGTCTCTATGGAAGTAAAATTTTAGTTTCCACACGTAAGGAGTCAGTTGCATTCATGATGGGATCCATAGATATTGTACCCGTTCAAGAATTAGTTGAAGAGGAATGTTGGTTGTTGTTTAATAGGATAGCATTTTTAGGTCGACCCATTAAGGAACAAGTAAAATTAGAAAAAATTGGGCGAAAAATTACAAGCAACTGCAGAGGTTTACCTCTTACTATAAAGGCAATAGAGAGTCACATGCGCTCTTAAAAAACTGAAGAAGAGTGACAAAGAATCTTAAATAGTGAGTTGTGGAAAATAGAGGAGATTGAGAAAGGTGTTCTAACCCCTTTATGGTTGAGTTATAACGACTTGCCATCCAAAGTAAAAAGATGTTTTTCATATTGTGCAGTCTTCCCAAAAGACTTCAATATAGAGAAAGAGAGACTAATTACGTTATCGATGGTTCAAGGTTATCTTGATGTGGAATAAAATGAAGGGACAAACATAATTGGTGAGGAGTACTTGAACATCTTAGCCCCTTGTTCTTTCTTTCAAGAGTTCAAGAAAGATGATAATAATCGTATTATAGAATGCAAGATGCATGATATAGTACAAGTTTTTTCCCAATTTTTAAGTCAAAATGAATGTTTTTTGACAGCAGTTAGTGATAATGAAGAATCAGCTGCCATAAACTCTCTTGGTGAGAAGGTTTGTCATTTGATGTTTTTTTTTTTTTTTTGATAAGTTTTGTCATTTGATGTTAAGTATTCATAAAGGGGCTTCATTTCCTATCTCCACTTGTAGGGCCAAAGAATGCGTAGCCTCTTAATTTTGGGTGCTGTTTTTGACCATTCATCGTTAAATGGCAATATCCTAGAAGAATTATTCGGGGAATTGACGAGCTTAAGGGCATTACAAGTAAATTTTTCTACTCACAGTCTACAATTCTAGAGAATCTTATAAATGTCAAAAGGTTGGTATATTTGAGTTACCTTAATTTGTCTCATCAGTCAATAGAGAAACTTCTTGTGACGTTGTGTGAGTTATGTAATCTTTAAGATCGAGTTAGATATTAGTGATTGTTATGGTCCTAAAGAATTACCTCAGGGGATTGGGAAGATAGTGAGCGTGAAGCATTTACTGAATGATAAAACTGATTCCTTAGGGCACATGCCGGTAGGGATTGGGAGAGTAACGAGTCTTAGGACTTTGGATGAGTTCCATGTGAGTGGAGGAGGAGGTGTTGGTGGTAGCAAAGCGTATAGGCTTGAATCTCTTAAACTTGGAACTCCTCCATGCATGTGGCATACGTAGACTGGGAAATGTGACAGACGTGGGTGAGGCTAAGAGATTACAGCTTGGCAAATGAAAAACCTCTCCTGTTTGAGACATTGGTTTGACAAGGAAGAAGAAGGTGGAGGAAGGAGGAAGGAGGAGAAAGATCAGCAACTTCTTGAAGCCTTACAACCATCTCTGAATTTAAAGGAATTATTGATAGGGTCATACAGAGGCAACACTGTTTTCCCTAGTTGGATGATGCCATTAACCAATCTAACGAGTTTAGCACTTGAGGAGTGCGAAAACTGTAAGCAAATTCCTCTTTTGGGAAAATTGTTGTCCCTTGAAAAGCTCATAATATGGGAATTGAAGAGTGTGAAAAGAGTGGCAGATGAGTTTTTGGGAATAAAAATTGGTAATGATTCGTCTTCATCTTCATCAATTATTGCTTTCCCCAAATTGAAGTCGCTCAGATTTTATTGGATGAACGAATTGGAAGCGTGGGATTATGGAATCACAGGAATGGGAAACACCTCCACTATGCCATGTCTTTCCTACTTGGCAATTATAGGTTGCCCCAAATTAAAGGCACTGCCCGGCCACTTTCATCAAATGACGACATTGAAAGAATTGTACCTATCAGAATGTGCTATGCCGGGAAGACGTTGCAGAAATGGGAAACTAGGAGATTTCATTTCTCAAGAACCTAACGTCTACTCAGAAGGATATGAATTGCCTCAGGTAATTTAAATATTTGTATGTTTTCATATGAGTGTAATAAATGAATTAAGCCGTGGTGGCTGTGGTAATTTGATTTGAACGATTTCTTAACTAAATGACTATTTTCTTTTTTGCTAAATGTGTCATTTGATGCAGCAAATTCAAACAAGGATGAGAATGTACAGCGAGTAGGTTCCATGTTTCAGGAATCTTTGTTTACTTGCTTTTTCTACAAAGTCGTTGGCTAGTTGAGTTCAGTTTACATTAGTTGTGCGTTTGAGCCAAGTGCTTACTTTTCAAGGTGCACTTACTGAACCGAGCGACCAATTTCTTTGTGCTAACAGAGTAGGAGTACGGTGAAAGGAATGCACAGAGCATGTGACATCCCACGCCACTTGCGAAGGATGTGAGTGGTGAAATTAAAAGGGCTGTCTTCCCTTCCATGATCCATTTGTTTCCATTAATATCTTTGTTGCATGTCTAGGTTCAGACACAAACAGAAAAAGAGCAATGTAGATCACATTCTTATATATTGAAGACAATAAGGAGCCAAAGGTGATAAATCATAACTGCATAATGAATAAATCCCCATCTTTCTCTCGTTTCAACTTGATATGCAAATTGATTTTCAGTGAATAGTTGCCATGCATAATTGTTAAGTTGAAGCAGACGATATTAAAAGTGCGTGGAAGCTTGAGCTGCCCCAATTAGTTGCCAAGAGTGCAGGGGAACAAAAGAAGCCGCATATTTGAGAAGGCATGATGTTCAAGTGGCTATATGTCAATTCATATATGTTTGAATAAGTTAGCTCCTTTTTAAAAAAATTTGTGCATTCAGGTGCTATCATGCCGACGGCTGTAAGTTTGGTTACAATGCTGGCTGCTACGTGGAAAATTTGAGTCACGTTTTTTGCCTAAATTGCTGGTTATAAGATTATGTTTGGAGCAAGCAGCTGCTGACGTGAAGACTTTTCCTCACATCACATCAGAAAGCAATTTGTAATTCTTGACATCAGGTTTTTGTTGATTATCTCTATCATCTTTTTCACAGATTCTGCAACTCCTAAGATTACTCTTTATTTAACTTGTTTTGGTTGTCTATGCTATGAGATTAAGGATAGTAAGCAGCTTATATGAAGGCAAATGTCATGATTTGAAGATAGGTTTCTACCGGCTATTGGCTTGTTCTTAACTTACTTCTTAGGAGTAAAGGCTTATTACGTCTCCCAATTATATGTTACCTTTTCTTGTAATTAATAAAGGCAAATGTCAGAATTCTGTTTGTTCGTCAGACACTGTTTCTGGTAGAGCGCCAATGATGATGCCAAGGATGTTATTATTATTTTTAAAAAAATTAGGAGTCACATAAGAATGATTTTGGGTGTATTGGTACCCAATATTATCAACTAAATGTTCTTCATTTTTTGTTCTGCACTTCTGCTTTTCTGTGTTTCTTAGGCTACAATTTTGTTTCCCCAAAGAAATTAGCATTTCTATGTTCATGGGTACCATCACTCAAATTGCACGACTGCTTCTCCCCCAAGCTCAAATAATATATTTAACCAAACTTCTTGAAGATTGTTCAGATTTGAAGATGAAAATAGTTGAGCTGAATTGTTGAAAAGTGAGGGATGATGGTCGGTTTTTTCTTGGAGATTCTTTTAAAAAAAAAAAACCAACAGAACTCAATGAAGACTCAAGAACAGCTCAATCGATCTAAAGAAAATGGATCAAATTTTAATACAAAAAATAGAGAAATAATATAATTCACACTCTCCATTGTTGTCCTTTCAACTAAGATCACATCTGATGGATAAACATTTTATATCTCATCTTTGTTAATGTAGATATGTTCGTAAAGTACTAATTGACTTCAATCACAAGATGACTGTCTAACAGTTGTAATATTGATGTAAGAAAAGGTAATGGTTTTTGTTTAGTACCATAAAAAATATACAGTATATCCTCTATAAATTAATACTCGATAAATTAATAATCTCTAATTCTCTATTATATAATAAATTTTCATGGTCCAGACTTAAGCCAATGAATTAAATTAATAATTTTGATAAAATAATAAGATAATACTTTTGTAAAAAAAAAAATCTCACATAACTTTGTGATTCCATTCAAATCATAAATTAATAATTTACTGAAATTATAAATATAGTTGACTATGATATTTTAATTACATAAAATATGACTATTATTACTTATTTACATAAAATATGTTATTTACATAAAATATGACTATATTGTTACTTTTTTTCTTAAAATTTAAATTTAGTTGGATCTCATCACTTATTTTTCTTATTGCATCTTGAAGCTCTAGGATTGATTCTCGAATTGTAATAAGATATTATGAAGTGTTGTTTATTTATGTTAATTGAATTATAAATAACTATGTAAATTAATAGCTTATTAATTTATTGATCATTTAATAAATTATTAATTTATTGATTATTTAATTTCTCTTTTAATTAATAGATTTGTATGATCCCAAGCCTATTAATTTATAGAGGTTATACTGTAGAAAAAGTTTGTTGAGAACCTTGGATTTAATCAAGAAGTCCCCCATTTAGAAATAGGTGAAGACAAAAAAATGAATACAAATCCTTTCTTAATAAAAGATACATCCACAGTACCTTCCTAGAAATTCATACATCACAATTTACTTAAAAAATTTGAATAAGTGCGAATGAATTTGAATGATGAGATCTTTAGATCAGAATAAAATGATAGCTATAACTTTCCTAACATACACTATTTCATTGCTCTCATCTGCCCCTCTTTTTTTAAGTTATGTATGGTATCCGAATAATCATCCAGCAAAATCTTGTCAAGTAGATATTCGAAATTCAATCATGTACACGTTCCTGATAAAGTAACATAGTATTTCTGTTATACCTACGGCCTTTTCCGAGAACTTGAACCGGGAAACTTATGTACTATATATGATTTCAGTCGACAAGGACAGATTACTTGCTTCTATTAAATGTTTCAAGTTTCACACACAAAATTTAGTCCAAGCACGAACATATTGATTATAACCTTCAGTACTTTCTTTACTCTTTCATATAAATTCAAACAGCAAATTAAAAAAAAAATTAATTAACAGCTCTTTCACATTATTCAAAGGGTTGCATTCAACTCTTACAAGTATAAATACCAGCAGGCAGGTCTTTCAAAATCTTGCAAGCTAAATTTGCACACATAACACAAGATGGAGAACATGGAAAGCGAGCTTTATGAAGCAGCGCTAGCAGGGAGTGTAAATACCTTGTTAGACTTGCTTCAACAAGACCGATTAATTCTTGAGAGAGCCGCAATGTATTGTCCCTCTGAGACTCCTCTGCATGTAGCGGCATTGCTTGGGCATGAGGACTTTGCGAAGGAGATTTTACGCCAAAACCCTGGGATTGCTGGACAGTTAGACTCGCGGAAATCATCAGCTCCTCACATAGCATCACAGAAAGGTTATGTCGGCACAGCAAAGGCACTGTTACAAGTCAACCCAGACATTTGTCCTTCCAAGGATATAGATGGAAGAAACCCTCTTCATCTAGCAGCCATAAAAGGCCGGATTGATGTCTTGGAAGAGCTGGTCAGAACAAGACCACTTGCTGCTTCTGCCCCTCCGATCCGGGGTGAGACCATCTTACATTTGTGTGTGAAACACAATCAGCTTGAAGCACTGAAGTTTTTGTTGGAAAATATGGATGACTCTGAATTTTTGAATGCCAAGGATGATTATGGCATGACAATCTTGCACCTTGCGGTTGCTGATAAACAAATTGAGGTATGGAATCACTTATATCACATATAAAAGTATGGTTCTCACTATAAACACACACAAAAAGATGTTTCTTTAGGAATTGATTAATATCAATAAACTTAATTTCTTATATTACGTGTAAACAACATCTATGCAGGCCATCAAGTTTTTTACCACTACTGCTACAATCAAAGTGAATGCTGTTAATGCAAATGGCTTCACGGCATGGGATATCCTAGAACATAGCAAAACGGACATACAAGATTGGGAGATTGGGGAATTACTTCGATGTGCTGGAGCAATTAGTGCAAAGGAAATGCAGCAGCCAGCAACTAAAGTTTCCATCACACAGACCAACAGCTTAACATCACATGAAAATAATCAAGAGAATGAAGGTAAAACAGGTTTAAGAAAACATCGTAAGTACGAAGATGATTGGTTGGAAAAAATGCGAAATGCAATAATGGTGGTAGCATCACTGACTGCTACTATGGCCTTCCAAGCTGGTGTGGACCCTCCTCACAGTCGTAGGCAAGACACTTCTTCCTCCCAATCAGATGCAACCACACAACGTTACGCTGATAGAAGAGACAGCCGGAGTTTGTGGATGTACTTTGAATTTGAAATATGAATATGATTGCAATAATCAACTGGTTGGAATTTGCATGGCACCATTGAAATAAAAATAAGGATGATGGTTATTTTCTCAACTCAGTTGGATTGCACTGAAACGACGAAAAGGTACACGTGTCTTCCTCGAATAATTCACATCCACTTTATAAACGAACCGCACACTATTTGTGGAGATTCATTTGCATGACCGCAGATATGGGTGGAATAGACCCAACCCAATCCAATCTAATTGGGGGCCGTTAAGTTAAGGTTGCTGTAACTTATATTCAGTTCAAAATTATATGAACAGTACCAATGAGTGGTGGGATCCATATAAATTTTGAACTTAGCAAAATTTAATCTAATTTTATATTAACAGGGTTCAATGGGTTCTTATGGGTTAATTGAGTCAATTTTTTCTAACCCAATTAATGATTGGGTTGGGTTCGGTTGTTTCTGATGAATTTATCTAACCCAACCCATATAAATAATAATAAAAAGAAGAAAAAGAAGAAGATAATTTTCAATTGCAAAACCATACAGATCTAAGTGCCTATTTGGGTTAACTTAATTAAGCTCTTTTTTAACTTTTAGAATTAAAAAAGGTCTTTTGGAAGCTGTTTTGGTGTCAAACCAAAAATTTTTTTTTTTTAATCCAAAAAGTCTTTTGGGAGAAGCTATGATTTCTAACTTTTCCCAAAAGACCTTTTGAAAAGCTATTTTCTCATTTATTACACGTTTCATAATTCTTAAACTAACCTTAAATTAACAAAGAAATGAAAAAATATTACATCCATATCCAAACCCTTAAACCTTATTTCTTACGTATTTTTCTTGTTTTGCCTCATCATTGTTCACCACATCAATCTTCTTTCAAGTAAGAATTTTTTTTTTGTAATCTTATGCTTTGATTTGCATCTTATTTTTAATTTTTTAATGTGTGTGTGTGTGTGTGTGTGTGTGTGTGTGTACACGGAAATCTCATGCTTTGATTCTTTGTTCATTTGGTTATGCTTTATTTAATTATTTTTTGAAGTAAATTTATAAAGTTGACTTAGAACAAAGAATAATGTTTTGTCAATTGGTGGAATATGGAGTAGAAGTTAAGTTACCAAATTAAATTTAATTAATTTTGTATTGTTAATTTATAAAGTTTTTATTTATTTTACATGGGTTTCTATTCATGTGGGCATATAGAAGTGTTATTGTTCAAAATGTAAAGTGAGGAATTACATTTAGTTCGAATTGTTCGAAATGAAGAATATTGTTTGATCTGCATATTATATGACATGCATGTGCAGTAACAAGTAACTGAAAATAAAGTTACAACAATTGATATTTAATATTTTGAATATATTGGTAGCTATGGCATCAGTTACTATCGAATTATTTACCGAATTGTTTTATATTCTTTTGTGTTTATTGATTTTCTATTATTCTTGCTTTGATTTGGTGTTGTTGATATGTCTATTGATAAATATCTATTACCCTTAGCTAGAATTAGATGGCAACTAATGGTGTGTCCTAAGGTAAATCCAAAGCTATTTGGGATTCAAAATCACATGAAATTTTGGTTAATTTGGCTGTGGAGCAAGTGAGAGCTGGTAATAGAAGTGGAACACATTTAAGGAAGCAAGGTTGGAAAAATCTTATAGAAAATTTCACAGCAGCAACCAATAAAAATTATAATCGAAAGCAATATAAGAACCATTGGGATATTGTGAAGAAAGACTGGCAAATATGGGATGCATTGGTGAGGGGAGAAACAGGGCTAGGTTGGAATGTGGAGAGACAAAAAATAGAAGCTACAAATGAATGTTGGGAGGCAAAGTTACAAGTAGGTTATTTAAATTCAAGTTATTTTAAGTTTAATTCATGTATTAAATTTTTATTTCGCTAATTCTAAAATTATAATAACAGAAACACCCAAAAGCTGCAAAATTTCATATTAAGGGCCTAGACCATGCTTTTACGTTAGATGAATTATTTCGTGATATTACAGCAATAGGAGCAAGAGCTTGGGCACCAACTTCTGGTGTAACACCTCCTTTATACAATCATTTTAGTTTTGAAAATATTATTGAGGATGACATTGATCTAGTAGATAGTGCAAATTCTGAAGAAGTCAACCATGATGAAATAGGATGTAGTGACCGTTTGGAAAAGATTCCACCAAGAAGAAAGTAATTAAAGAAAGCTAACAGGAAAAGATCTATTTCATCTAAGTCGACCAAACAACTTGATGAACTTTGTGAGGCAGTTAAGAACAAGGATTCATATATACGTACTAATCCTCCCAGTTGTAATGTTCAAGAGATTCTCAACAAGTTAGCTACACTTCCAGGATGCCAACCAATGTCTCCTCTATTCAAGTTGGGCATTCGTTTGTTCACAAAAAAGGCAAATAAAGAGACTTTTGTTGCTTTGAGTGAGCTGGAGTATCAACTTGAGTTGTTGAAGGATCAACAAGATGACATTTGAAATTTAGAAACTATTTTGTGCTAGTATTTCTATGTTAGTTCTTTTTTAATTAAGTCTGTGCTAGTGTTTTTGTGTTACTTGGATTAATGTATTGTTTCAGGATTTTTTAAATTTGTAACAACTTTTATAAACTCATCTTTGCTATTATGTTATCAGTTGATGATGAATATTTTTTTTTTGTTGTCCTTTCCTTTTTAGATTTCATTTTTATATTTTAAGGAAAACAAGGCAAATCAAGTTTGTTATTTTTTCTTTAGATATCAATCATTTTCAAAACTCTCTTGATTAAGGCTATTTATCATTTTCTATTTTGTATTTGTTACAGAATGTCATCAACTTATTCAAATGATGACGCCAATGAACAATATTTGGAACAAGCAGCTGGAAATGGTAAGATGTTTGATGAAATTATCATAGCTGTTGCAAGAACAATGGTATATACTATCACAATAATTTTTTAGTTAAAGAGCCATGTAGAAATTCTCCTCATACATGATGGAAATTTATTATAAAGGCACTTAATGGCAATTATTGACGTTGCCATGAAATGTTTCGGATGGAAAAGCACGTATTTTGCAAATTATGTGATAGATTAAGAAGTTATGGTTTAATAGCTATTAGAGGTGTGAACTTGGACAAAGTTGTAGATATGTTTTTGATGATCTTAGGGCACAATCTTAGAAATCAAATGGTTCAAGAACAATTTCAACATTCAGGTGAGACTGCGAGCCATCAATTTGAACATGTTTTAAAAGCAATGATGAAGTTAGCTAGTGAAGAAGTTAGAGCGCATGATAATTTTAATGAAACTCCACAATACATTCGACGAAATCCAAAGTATTGGCCATACTTTAAAGTAATTTATACATATTTTTTTTAATTCATGACTAATATATTTATAAATCATTCTAGTTTCTTGTATTAATGTATTACATTTTAGGATTGTATTGGAGCTATCGATGGGACTCATATTTTTGTCTCGCTTCCGGTGGATGAGCAAATTCCATACATTGGTAGAAAATGTATTCCTACTCAAAATATAATGGCAGCATGTGATTTTGACATGTTATTTACATTTGTGTGGCCTGGATGGGAAGGAATTGCACATGATACTCGTATATTTTTTTAGGCATTGAAAAATGATGATGTAAAATTTCCTAAGCCACCAAATGATAAGTTCTTCACTTTGTAAGTGTTTGTATTGTTTTTTTTTATTTCTTTTAAATTAAGAATAATTAATTTTGTTATAATTTGTAGGTAAATATTACTTGGTTGATGGGGGGTATCCAAATATGAAAGGTTTTCTAGCTCCTTATAAAGAAGATAGATGTTGTCTTCCTAAATTTCGCAATAGTGGCCTATCAAAGAATAGTCGAAAGACATTCAATTTTGCACATTCATCATTGTGTAGTGTTATTGAACGTACCTTTAGAGTATGGAAGGCACGGTGGAAAATTTCATGGTGGAAAATTTTGCAACATATGCCTAATTTCAAATTTGATAAGCAATACACATCAATAGCTCTACACAACTTTATAAGGAGATAGGTTATTGCAGATTTGGAGTTCGAGTCCTATGAGGGAAAAGAAGATTATATTCCACATGATGAAGAATCATCAACTAACATTAATATTGATGAAAATGAAGCAAGTGAAATGGGAGTGATTCATGAAAATATTGCTAGGGAACTTATGCTTAGATAAACCTAAATCTAGTTATTTTTGTTCTTCTTTTTTCATAAAGAAAAACTGTACTTTAATTTGTAAAAGTTTAACTAGATTGATTAAATAATTATTTTATTTGTCATTGATTTTTAAATTTGATAAGTATTTGTTAGACTCAAATATTTAAGGGTAATAATAAAAAGATCTTTTTTAGCTGGTTATCCAAACACTTCAAAAAGAGCTTCTCATTAAAAAAAAAGATCTTTTATTATGGTCATCCAAACCGCAAAAATAAGCTAAAGCTTTTACTTATTTTTTACTTTTAAGTAGAAGAAAAAGTAAAAGATAACCAAAACAAAGCCTAAATGGCTAATCTATTTTTTATTCTCTTTTTATTCTTTTGTAAAAGATATTGTTTGAGGGTAGATTTGGAAGCATATTTTGCACTAAGTATTTTATTCGTGTATCTACATTTTAGACTCTAATTCTAAAACTAAAGTCACTCTCTCAAATCTCTATTCTCAGCCAACTAAGGTACGTTTTTTATTTATTCATTCTATATTCTTTTAGTTTTCTTTATTGAATACTGGACTGTGATAATAATTTTCATGTCATAATACATTTATAATTGATTTCAATAAGTTTTATTTTAAGTTTCATATCTTTTTTTATTTAATTTTTAAATTTTGATTTGATCTTTAAGTTTTCAATCAACCCAACCCAACCCGATAATTTAAAGGTTGGATTGGATTGGGATGAATATATTTATTTAATTGGGTTTGATTGATTTTATCTCAATCCATTCAATAATGGCTTGGGTAGGCATTACAAATCCTATTCAATCCAATCTATGCCCACCCCCAACCGCAGATGCAGTATAAAGCACCCCAAAAGACACGTGACCTTAGATTCTCAGATTTTGCAATTTCGTAACTGTTGGTTCCTCAAGACTTTGGAAAGCTAATGCAATCCCAAAAGAGTTTAACAAATCTATCTATGCAATATATCTATGCAATATATATGTATGTCCTATGACCTCATTCGACAAGGACATTTTACTTGCTTCTACCAAATGTTTCAACACATACAAGAGGTAAATTATAGGCATTTTTTTTCTCTTTGAACCATTACTTGATTCACGAGACCAAAACAATTTGGCTCTTCAGTCGAGTGATAACTATTCAAGGTTCGCTTACTGAATTGAGTGCCAATTTCTTTTGTGCTAAATAGTAAATATATCACATGAAGCATACAGCAGAGTAGGATTATGAAAAAGAAAATGATACTCATTTTAGATTTATAATTAAAGAGTCAAGCTGGAAAATTGTATAAATATAGAAGAACTGCCAGTGCACCTTTCTTTGAGTCGCTATGTTGCCTTGATTTTATACACAAATGTCAAGATTCATTCTCAAATAAAAAGAAAATTTTTTCCATTGACATCTCGCCACATGAAAACCAATGTTTTTCCTTTATTTTTATTATTCCTTATCAGATGACTAAAGATGGTATACTCAATTATTGTGTTTCTTCGTTCGTTTAGAACTAATTTTCCCTCTCAATTTAATTAGATAGGTGAAAACTTTTTGTTGGGAATTTTCTATAATTCTCGTAAAGCAAATAAACCTTAATTTGCATGAACTACAACCCTTAGATCACAGAATATAATGATTTTCACATAAATACTATTAAGAGAAAACACACCTTGATCCATAAACTTTCTCTGCAACAATTGAAAATTAGCAAAAATTGATTTATCTCTCTTAACCCCTTTAGAATGACTCACTTTCTTGATGGATAGAAAACTAATGTGATATTCTTTTTATGTTGGGTGGAGAGAGGACCAATTTTAATAAAACCTTAATTCTCACTTTCTATCAAAGTGGGCAGTTATTTTATTCCCATTTGACCAATAGGATTTTAGCCCATAATTTATTTATTATTTTAAATCCTAAACCATTATTAATTTAATAATGTGGCACATGAGCCACATTAAGATATTCCAACATTCTCCCACTTGGCCCATGTGGCACATTGAAATTAATGATTTAATAATAATACACATTGTGCGCATAGTAAGAGCTAAATTCTTACTTACATTGATCAAGCCATAAAATCATTATTAAGCAAAAACTAATACAGATCATAGTGGTTCCACATCATTATTTCGACATAGTTCCTTCTATGTATCACAATATCAGTTTTATACTTAACATAACATGTAATGGGAAAAAGAACAATAACGGTCCACCAGTAATGTCTTAGTCAGAGACATAACCTATTAACAATTATATCATCATTTATGTATAGACCATTAAATCAAACAGGATATAAAAAAATAAGAAACAATAATTAAATGAGCTCAGAGTATCAAATGCATAAAGAGTCTAAAACTTAAATATAATGTCAATAATGGCATCCAATAATACCCATCCTTTCGAAATGTTCGCTGAAAACCTTGGGGTTTAATCCTTTTGTTAAAGGATCCGCAATCATAAAATTGGTGCTAATGTGCTCAATTGACACTCTTTGTTTCTTAACTTCTTATTTAGCGGCAAGGTATTCCAATTCCATATGCTTAGCACCCTTTGAATAATTGTCATTAACAGAAGATTGTTATGGCATTATCACAATAAATCCTCAGCGGCTTGGCAATACTGTCGACAATTCTATGCCCTGAAATAAAGTTCCGCATCCATAATTCGTGAATAGTGGCCTCAAAGCACGCCACAAACTCAACTTCCATAATGCAAGTAGCAATGAAAGACTGCTTTGCACTTTTCCATGAGATAGCTCCTCCAGCCATCATGAACAAATAGCCAAATGTGGATTTTCTAGTATCCACGCAACCAGCATAATCTGAATCTGAATATCCTATCACTTCGAGATGATCATATCTCTTATAAGTGAGCATGTGATCCTTCGTTACTTACAAGTATTTCAATACTTTCTTTGTAATCTTCCAGTGATCCAATCTAGGATTACTATATATCTACCCAGCATTCCAACAGCAAAACTGATGTCTGGCCTAGTACATGTCTATGCATACATCAAGCTTCCAACAATAGATGCATAAGAAATTTTTTCCATTTCTTTGCGTTCTAATTCATTCTTTGGGCATTGCATAAGGCTTAACTTATCTCCTTTCTGAATTGGAACAACACTTATAGAGCATTTTTCCATTTCGAATCTCTCTAAAACTTTATTAATATATGTTTTCTGAGATAACCTTAATAATCTTTGTCCTCTATCACGGAATATTTTAATTCCAATCACATAGGATGCCTCACCCATATCTTTCATTTCAAATTTTTTAGAGAGAAACTCTTTAGTCTCATGAAGTAGACCAAAATCATTAGTGGCAAGCAAAATATCATTAACATATAGAGTAAGAAAAATAATTTTACTCCCATTGACCTTAAGATATATACATCGATCAACGATGTTTTCCTTAAATCCAAAGGAAGTAATGGTATCATTGAACATAAGATACCATTGTCGGGAGGCTTGCTTGAGTTCATATATTGATTTCTTTAATTTACACACGAGGTGTTCTTTTCCTTTAGCTAAAAAGCCTTCAGGTTGAGCCATATAAACACTTTCCTCTAAATTTCCATTTAGAAAGGCAGTTTTCACATCCATTTGGTGTAACTCTAAATCACAATGAGCCACCAATGCCATAATAATTCTAAAGGAGTCCTTCTTAGAGACTGGTGAAAAGGTCTCTTTGTAGTCAACGCCATCCTTTTGAGTAAAACCTTTGGCAACGAGTCTGACCTTATATCGTTCGACATTGCCATTTAAATCACACTTAGTCTTATAGATCTATTTGCACCCAATTCATTAACATCCTTTAGGCAATTCAACAAGATCCCAAATATCATTGTGATCCATTGATTTCAACTCTTCTTTCATGGCGTCTAACCACTTATTAGAATTAGTACTATATATGGCTTATGAAAACAAATCTGGATCTTCATCAATTCCTAAGTCAAATTCTGACTTTTGCAAGTAAACCATATAATCATTAGAAATAACAGGTCTTCTTTGTCTTTGAGATCTTCTCAATGCTATTTCTTGTAGTTCAACTGCCATAGGTTCATCATTTACTACATCATTATGGGATACTAGATTATTTATTTGTTATTCTTGAAAGTTATCAGTGTGTTCAACAAATATAGGAACAACAACTTTATAAGACGTAATAGGCAAAGGAACTTGCACTCTAACTTCTTAAATTTTCACTTTTTATGATTTTGTACTCCCACTAATTTTGCCATTTTCAATAAACCTAGCATTTCCAGATTCAACAATTCTTGTACTATAGTTAGAATAATAAAATCTATACCCTTTAGACTTCTCTAGATAACCAATAAAATATCCACTGGTTGTTCATGAATCCAATTTCCTTTCATGTGGATTATAAACCTTTACTTTCGCCTAACAGCCCCAAACATGTAAGTATCTTAAACTAGGTTTCCTTCTGGTCTATAGTTTAAAAGGAGTCTTTGAAACTACCTTGCTAGGAACCTTATTTAACAAATAAGCGGTTGTCTTTAATGCGTCCATCCACAATAATAAGGGTAAAGACGAGTAACTTACCATACTCCTAACAATATCCATTAAGGTAGGATTATGCCTTTCTACTACACCATTCTGTTCTAGTGTACCTGACATTGTGTATTGAGCACGTATGCCACGTTTTTCGAGGAACTTAGCAAATGGATTAAGACATTGTCCATTCTCAGTATATCTTACATAATATTCACCGCCTTTATCAGACCTGACAATTTTAATTTTTCTTTCTAGTTGCCTTTCAACCTCATTGATAAATACCTCTAAGGCATCCACTGATTGAGATTTTTTATACAACAAATAGATATAACCATAACGTAAAAAATCATCAATAAAGGTGATGAAGTACTTTTCTCCACCAAAAGATGAAATATCATATGGCCTGGATATGTCATTGTGTATAATCTCAAAAAGTTGTGTACTTCTTATGGCTCCTTTTTTACTTGTGTATTTTGTTTGTTTTCCCTTAATACAATCCACACAAATATCAAGATTAGTAAAATCCAAATCTGGAAGGATTTCGTTCTTTACTAATCTTTCTATTCTTACTTTGGATATGTGACCCAAACGTTTATGCCACAAGTAAGCTAAACTTTCATTTATTAAACCACGTTTAGTACCAACATTATGATGTAAGGTCAACAGAGACTCAGTAAAAATATTATCAAGCTTTAATTTGTATATACCATCATAAAGAATTCCAAAGCCCATAATATTATTGTGTTTAGATAAACTAAAATATATATTCCCAAATGTAAAAGAATATCCAACATAATCAAGTTTGGACAAAGAAATTAAATTACAAAAAACAGAAGGAACACAAAGAGTATAAAAAAGATCTAAATGATGTCCAGTATCTAAAACCAAATGGTAAGTTCAAATGTCTTCTACTGGAGCTTTAAACCGATTCCCCATAAAAATAAACTTCTCATTTGGGTTTATGGTTTGGATCATAAGAAATCCCTGCATCGTGTTTGAAACATAAGTAGTGCAACCAAAATCAATCCACCACGTGTTATAAGGAACTTCAACTAAGTTTGATTCAAAACATACTAAAGCACTAGACTTACCTTTCTTCTCAAACCAAGCTTTACGCTTTAGGCAATCTTTAGTGAAATGTCCATGTTTCTTACAGAAATGACACTTCTCATTCTTGATGTCCTTTTTGTGGACTTGGGTGGGTTATACTTTCAGCTTTGATGCTTCTTTCTTGCCCTTGTGATAATTTTTTTCTTTCAGGCTTCTTTTCAACTCTTTTATGGCCCATGAGGTTAATTGAGTGAATTCCTTGTTTCTTAAGTCTTGCTTCTTCCTAAATGAGCTTGGTCTAGATTTCATTTATACTCCATTTGTCTTTAATGGTATTATAATTTATTTGAAATACACCATACTTAGAAGGCAAGGAGTTAATAATGAATTGCACAAGGAAACTTTCACTCACTTCCATCCCCATAGGCCTCAATTTTGCGATCGTGTCTATCATCTCAATCACATGCTGATGCATGGTACGTGTACCATCAAACTTACTTGTAGTCAACGTACCCATTAATGCCCCAGCAAGAGATTTATCAGTTGATTTAGACTGTGAACACTCTTTCACAAATTCCATATATTCCTTAGCACTTTTAATTTTTGAAATTGTTGACTTGATGTTGTTGGTAACTGTCATCCGCATAAATATTAGGCTTAGTCTGTTTGATCTCTCACAAGTCTTATAGAAAGATCTCTCTTCTGCACTGCTTTCATCAATAATAGCAGCTGGCCTTTCAGTTAATAGTGCTACGTCAAGATCCAAAACACCAAAGTGAAACTGGACTTGCTCAGACCAATCTGGGTAATTAAAGTTATTGAACATAACAATAGACGAAGCTTTCGAATGAAGAGCAACAGGCACAGGTGCTACAAATGTATATATAAATGCTCATACATTAATGTATTGAACTTAAACACACTTATAAATTCAAATAAAATTCACAAACACTTAAGCATATATTGAAGTTCACCTTTAGGAGATACAACAATACACTGCAATAAACATAATTGATGCTTAACTTTAATTTCACATAATTAATAATCAAATACACATTAACTAGACATACAAGCTATCTTTGGATAGACTAAACACATCTAGCATACTAATTACCCACAATCATGATCATAGATTATAAAATCAATTAATCAACCTTTGGGTGATTCCTAAATATTTTATAATCTGAGTTTCAATATACCCATAAGTAAAATCATCATGCCATTAAATAATAAGCATCACAATAATTATGAGTACTTGAAACTCAAATTTAATTTGACATCTATGAAAACTTTCTAATTTGGTCACTTTGGTGACTAGCAAATTATCATAATATGAGCGTCAAATTAAACATTTTTTTTTTTAAAAGGTAAGGGGGTGGGTAAACCCAAATCAATTTTTACCCCCTCTCCACCCCCAAGGCTCGAACCCAAGTAGAGATGGCAAAATCCGGATCCGCATTCGATTTTTTACATCCGGATCCGCATCCGGATTCGGAAAAAAATATGAGGATCCGAATGCGAGTAAGATCCGCACGGGTTGCGGGCGGATTTTCCAGATATCCGGAACCGCATATTTTTAAATTTAAATATAATTTTAACTTTAATAATATCAAATAAAATTCAATTATAATTTAACAATTAATAATTTAACATCAATTCAATATAAATAACATACAATATCACCATAAATTCACAAATAATAATTTTACAACATAAATAAAAAATATAAAAAATAAAAAAACTAAAGTAAACCAATTCATTATAATATTTTCTAATTATTATTATTATTATTTTTAACAACCAATTCATTATAATATTTTCTAATTATTATTATTATTATTTTTAACTTTTTAACATACTTTTTATAGTCAATGAAGATTATAGAATTAATTATGCTTATAAATATTTTAATTTATATATTTTTTAATTAAAATTTAATTAAATACACAAATAAATTATATAATAATGCGGATCCGGATATCCGGTTTTCCGGATGCACTTGCATCCGAATCCGGATCCGAATCCGCACGGATCTTCACTTTTAAGATCCGGATCCGCATTTTATAACATGCGGATCCGGATTTTTCCGGATCCGGATCTTCCGGATCTTTGCGGATCCGGGCCGAATCCAAATTTTATTGCCAACCCTAAACCCGAGTCCATACAAGTGAGGGGCGACAGATTACACTGCCAACCAACTTGTCTACGCCCTTGGGGGCTAGTGTCAAATTAAACATTTAAAACAAAGTAATTTCTTTAATAAATAAAACCACAAACATTGACTGAAATTTCAAACATTAAAATTGGAACATTAAGAAATCTCAGAGATCATTAATTAATAAGCGGAAGCATTCAAAATTATGAGAACAAAACTTAAAAGTGTTGGTGCACATAAAGTTAGTGGCTTTATCATACTAAACCCAATCAATCATATCTATAATTTAATGAAATAAAATATGAGGGACTTAACTGAAATTTCACATGCAATCACTCATAAATTTCGGCTTAAAGATAGCATGTGACGGTTGTCGTCAATTTTGTTGGACTTAAATGCAATAAAATTCTAGTACTTGGATAAAAACATAAATTAAGAAACATCAAGGTGTCCAATGAAAATATCCAAAAGAAAACCCTAAGTTTATCGTTGTGTGGCGCCGCCAACTTTCTTTCTTTTCCTTTTTCTTTATTCTTTATTGTTTTTAAAAAAAAATCCTACACCAATAATTACTTTCTACATTATGTGTATGTAGAATAATAATTCAAATTGGTATCTATCCATAAGGATGATTAAAATATGAAAGGATTATTATAAATCTTAATGGAAAATCATAGATTCTCAACCATGACTCTGATAACAATTGTTGGGAATTTTCTATAATTCTCATAAAGCAAATAAACTTTAATTTGCATGAACTACAACCCTTAGATCACAGAATATAATGATTTTCACATAAATATAATTGAGAGAAAACACACCTTAATCTATAGTAACTTCTCTTGACAAACTTTCTCTGCAACAATTGAAAATTAGCAAAAATTAATTTCTCTCTTTTGACCCTTTTAGAATGACTCGTTTTTTTTATGGATAGAAAACTAACGTGATATCCTTTTTATATTGGGTGAAGAAATGACCAATTTTAATAAAACCCTAATTCTCACTTTCCATCAAAGTGAGCAATTAGTTTATTCCCATTTGACCAGTAGGATTTCATACCATAATTTATTTATTATTTTAAATCCTAAACCATTACTAATTTAATAATGTGGCCGTGGGCCACATTAAGATATTCCAACACTTTTCACTCTTATAAATTTTATGAGCAGACAGATTAAATTTATACAAGTATTTGAAACATGAAAAAGGAAATAATATAATTAACATAATTTAGGAATAATGATTGATTGGTAAAGATCGAGTCAATCAATCTTTATGTTGAATTGATAATCAATCTTTCTTAATCACTAATTAAGATGAAGACAATCAATCATTTGATTGATTATTTTGATTCTATCAATATTGTTTAATTCTTTTCCATTGACCAAAGTTTGATCAATGGATGGTACGAGAAAATTACCCAAACATCCAAGATTAAGCACGCAATGGTAAGAATGGAAAGTGCAACCGAACTCTCCTAACTATTTACGGCTCTGAATGGAAAGTGCAACCGAACTCTTCTAACTATTTACAGCTCTTTCACATGCATTAATCAAGGGGTTCCACTCAGCTCATGCAAGTATAAATACCAACAGGCAGGTCTTTTAATATCTATATGCTAAATTTGCACACATAACACAAGATGGAGAACATGGAAAGCAAGCTTCATGAATCAGCACTAGCAGGGAGTGTGCATACCTTGCTAGAATTGCTTCAACAAGACCGATTAATTCTTGAGAGAGCCGCAATGAATTGCCCCCTGAGACTCCGCTGCATGTAGCAGCATTGCTTGGGCACCGGGACTTTGCGAAGGTGATTTTACGCCAAAAGCCTGAGCTTGCTGGAGAGTTAGACTAGCGGAAATCATCAGCTCTTCACAAAGCATCACAGAAATGTTATGTCGGTACAGTAAAGGCACTTTTAGAAGTCAACGCAGACATGTGTTCTACTAAGGATGTAGACGGAAGAAACCCTCTTCATCTGGCAGCCATGAAAGGCCGGATTGATGTCTTGGAAGAGTTGGTCAGAGCAAGACCAGAGGCTACTTCTGCCCCTCTGATCTCGGGTGACAGCATCTTACATTTGTGTGTAAAGCACAATCAGCTGGAAGCACTGAAGTTTTTACTGGAAAATATCGATGTCCCTGAACTTTTGAATGCCAAGGATGATTATGGCGTGACCATCTTGCACCTTGCGGTTGCTGATAAAAAAATTGAGGTATGGATCACTCATATCACATATAAAAGTAGGGTTCTCAATGCACACACAAAAATGTTTCTCCAGGAATTGATTAATATTAACATCCATGCAGGCCATCAAGTTTTTGACAACCAGTACTACAATTAAAGTGAATGCTGTTAATGCTAATGGCTTCACGGCATGGGATATCCTAGCACAAAGCCGAAGGGACATAAAAGATTGGGAGATTGGGGAATTACTTCGATGTGCTGGAGCAATTAGTGCAATGGATATGTATTTGCCAGCTAATGAACTTCCCGTCACACAGACCAAAAGCTTAACATCCAGTGAAAAAAATCAAAAGCATGAAGGTAAAAAAGATTTAAAAGAAACTCTTTGGAGTGTAGACGATTGGTTGGATAAAACGCGTAATGCAGCAATGGTTGTAGCATCAGTGTTTGCTGCCATGGGTTTTCAAGCAGCGGTGAACCCTCCTCACAGTCCTAGGCTAGGCAATTCTTCTTTTGTAGTTTGTAACACTGCAGGTTTCCTTACTTCTCTTGGTATTTTATTTTGGCTTATATGTGACTTACCAATTAACAGTACACCACATATGTGGATTTTCATGGTGACCATGGGGGTGGCAATCGGTGCAATGGCAATGACTTATGCGGTCTCTATAGATTTCATTGGAGACCATAATTTATCGCATCCAACGAGTTCAACCATCGTAATTCCTGTATGAATGGTAGCTGTTGTGGGTGTTCTTCTGCTTAGACCCAATACTTGCCTTATGGTGAAGATGATAAATCGCATAAGAAAATCAATGAGAAGACCAAGTCACATTCAGGCTCAAGACGGTCGTGACTATGAACCACCGATTGCTACTACTTTGTAAAACTCTATAGGTGAACATATGATGAAAGGGAATATTGGCACTACCAACTGTGTGCTTATTATTTAAGCTTATGGACAAATTAAATATAGTGAACTGTTTTGACCCTGTATTCCACAAATAATAATATTGTGTTAGGTTGTAGAAACTTCCTATTAGCACTCATTCTATTGTCTAAAATAGCAATTTATCAAAATTTAACTGAAACAATTTATCTAAATTTAACTGAAGTATCAATAGATTTCAGTATAAAAAATTCGAAATAACTACCATGTTCATATTGAGTTTCAATTAATTATTAAAACAAAGAGAAAATCTACAGAAAGAGGCGACAAACAAATTACAAAATAATAATATTAGGACAAGTTGATGTGATTAATAATTAACCTGATGTGACAATTATAAATACACTACCACATTAATTATTTAATTAGTATTTTTTAAATTGATAATCTAATAATTAATTTTTAAGTCAAAATTAGTTATGCAGACCATAAAATTTACCAAAAAAAAGTTTACATGACTATTTCTAAAGACTAAGAGAGTGTCCATAACTATTTCATCAAATTAGTAAACGTTGCCATCCTTTTCTATATTAAAAAGGCACATTAAGCATTGACGTTTCTTTTACTATTCTACTCTTGATCTTAAATAAAAAGCGGACGAATTTTAAGATAATTGTCGATGTAAAAGATTCTGAAGTTCATCATGGATCACGCATGATCTGTCACTTTCATCATATTTTAAAAACTTACAGAACATTAATATTCTTGTTCAATGGAAGCATAAAAAGTTGACAAATCACATACGATCCTAACTAACCGAGCGTCGAAATATAATTGCACAAGGAGAAAGGGGTGGAAAAAAAATCAATTTAAAATATCAAACACGAATAAATTTCATTAGCTGCGTTACTAATGGCCGTTCATGGGCCCGTCAACTTAAATGGACGTTTATGGTTTCTAGGCGACAAACTGACCCCTGACTCAAACCAATGAGTTCACTTTTGAAACTGAAAGAACTTCGTTGCTGCCATTGTCTAACACTACGCGTATGTTGCTACCACCAGCGGCTCCACTTTTACGCAACTTTGGCAATTGCTTAGGGTTCCGTTATATATGAAAGTCTTATAAGAGAATTATTTTGTATATAAAAAGAAGAAATGAATTCAAAATTTTTTATTATTTTATAATTATTATTTTTTAAATAAACTATCAAATTCTTATAAAGTCTATTTACTGTAATACTTAATAGTTTTAATTCTTATAAAACCGATAAATTAATAGTTTCAATCTTATAAATTCTCTATTTTATTATTAGAATTAATATGTTATAATTAAAAAGCTCTATAATGATTTTAAACCTATATAAAAGCCTCACATTTTATTACTTATCCATTAAATTTTTGTAACATATGCACCGAAATTTATTTAATTGAGTGTATGATGTTATTTTTAATTTCGTCGTAAATTTTTTTAAAGTTGTCGAATTGTTACAAATCGTTGCGGGTAATTGGACGCAATTATTAAATTGATCATGCTCAAATAATTTAAATTTGTCGCGACACAAAAATTGAGACAATTCAGACGCAATTCAATGGCCAAGTAGTCAGATTTATTTCGGCACTCGGGTTCAGTATTAGCTTAATTTGTATTAAACTTAAAAAAAAAAAAAAGGTGTTGGTTACTATAAATGGAAAGGGAGAGAGAGTTTTATTTCTAAACATAAAAAGGAGAGAGAGAGAGAGTTGACCCGTTGACTAGCGACCTTTCCTGAAAACCCATGAGTTTGACCTGGCCATATCTTCCGATTCTGACCACCTGACCGGCCGAGCTTGGTACCGATATGAATCTTGAGAGCTGATCATCACATCCTTGTCGTTCTTGTCACTGGAAATCGGCCAGAACGCTGGCAATCAAGCTCGAAAATTCGCAATTCAACCTATTTTCCTTGTCGTCTATTTCACTAGTTTTAGGCCACGCCACCACTTGAATCTTGTTCCTCAGCTCTCTCTCATCATTTTTTGACCAACCCCATCACTTGAAACGACCGGATTATCGCCGATAGACCGTCGGAAAACTCACAGTTTTGGGAAGCTCAATCCACAGTCATTACCGGGCATGGGAGGTCACCGCCAGCGCAATTAGACTCACCAAGGTCAGAACTACCACACCTGAGCTTCTCGTTGCCGTTGACTGAACTCCGATCACCGTTGACCGTTAGGGTAATTTAGTAATTTCATAAACTTTAGAGGTAATTCTATAATTTTAAAATTGATGGATATTTTAGTAATTTCATATTAGGGCAATTAAGTAATTTGAGATTTGGGGGCGTAATTCGGTAATTTATGTCTTTAGGGGCATTTTGGTATTTTTGTATTTTTCGATGGTAATTTCATAAATTCAAAACTTGTGGATATTTTTTTAATCTAAATTGAGGGTAGTTTGGTAATCTGTGATTCTGAAGATAATTTGGTAAATTTTGATGTCGAGGGTATTTTGGTAATTTTATGAATTTGAGAATATTTTATTACGGATAAATGTCGTTTCAAGTTTATTAGTTATGATTCACATTTACAAATAGTTAATTATATTATTTCCTTAAATTAGGAGGATCCGCGAATGAGAATCAACTCGCGGACATTGTCGATTCTTAGTTCAGACATCGTCACTGTGAGTGGAATATACAAAACCTATTTTCATTATGCTTTATTATGATTTTAAAATATGACAAAGCACATTTGTGAAATTAGTTTTAAAGGCTCCAGTTTAAATGATTTCGTAGAAATGAATTTTTTTTGCATATTCGTATTTATTATGAAAAATGTGTATGATTAATGATTTTAGTTACTGATTTTGAATATGCATGATAATATTTTAAAGAAAAGACAAGCAAATTTAAGGCATGCTAAATAAAAAAGGAAATGAGATTTTGAATGAGATTATATGTTTATGTATATGTGTATAAACGGTTGTTTGCAAAATCATTAGACAGTACCCTTCTCCTCCAAACATAGTGATACAGATGAGATGAGATATGCATGCGATATGATGAATACAAAAATACTGATATTGAAATATAGATGATACAGATGAGATGCAAGTTTTTAGGGCCTGTCTGAGTACACACGGAGGCTTTGGGCTGTGTACTCGAGTGATTTTGTCTTTTGGGAACCAGATTATGCATGCACAGATATGATGAGATATGAGATGATATTTTATAATCTATTTGTGTAGCTCCATGGTGTAACGGTACTCAGATAGTACGTCACTGCCCGTCTATTGAGGTCCGGATATGATGAGATATGAAATGATATTTCCTTATCTATCCGTGTAGTTTCGGGGCGAGATTGTAACCTAATAGTACGTCATTGCCCATCCGTTGAAGCACGGATATGATGAGATATGACATAGTACTTCCCTGTCTATCTGTATAGCTCCAGGGCGTGATTGTACCTAGATAGTACGTCATTGTCCGTCCGTTAAGGTCTGAATATGATGAGATTATTCTCCTGGGTACTTGTTGGTGATAGTTTTCAATATTCAGTATTGACATTATAAGTGTTATGATTTTATTAATTTTACGCAGAATTATGTGATATTATTATTTCAGTGCATAATTTAAATTAAACAAGTTTATTTAAGTTCTTATGATATTTTGATGAAATTGTGTTTCGATATGATATAATTATTTTAAAGTAAAGTTATATTCAAAAACTACTATCCACTCACTGAGCTCACTGAGTTTTATACTCATCCCGTTTTATTATATTCTCCCCCCCCCCAACAGAAGATTCGCAGGTACAACAATCGACCCAATGATGATTATTTTGGAATTATGGCCACGTGATAGAGTTAGAAGTCGTAGATAATTTATTGAGATATTTTGGGATTGTATAATTTGATACATTTCGATGATGGTGGACAAATCTATGTATTTTATCTGATATTGGATATTTGAATGATTTGGTATTTTGTTGAGAAGATTGATGGACGAAGTTGGTTGTATTTGAAATTATTTTGGGAGTATTTATTTTTATTAATTGCAGGTTTGGTTATGTGATATTTATAGGGAAGAATCTGTCGTATTTTTTGTGGAAACCTTTATTAATCATATTGTGTCAGAATGATTAAATAGATTTAGGTAGACTCGCCCTGGGGATTCGAGGTAGGTCGTGTCAATTTTTCCTCCAAAAATCAAGACACGATATATTGTAGGTATTTGAGAGAGAGAGAGAGGGGGGGGGGGGAACCTACTTCTTCTACTTTCCACTCAAGAAGGAAAAAAAAATCTAATAGTTTGCTATATTCTCTGTGGTTATTGGTTATTGCTCAAATTCTCAAACAATTAATATAAAGATGAGTTAATTTATGATTTCATCTCAAATTTTAGACTTTATCTTTTTATTATTCTCTTAATTAGTTGTGTTATTTATTTGTTCTTATTTCTTTTTAATATATTCTTTTATTCATCTACTCTATTTTTTTTTTTGTGTGCTTGTTTTATCTATTTTGAAATAAAACTATATCAAAAAAATTTAGAAAAAAAAAGAATAGAAATTTAGTTTATTTTAGAAAAGGGGTAGTAAAAATAATGTTATTTGAGTGAAAAAAAAAAAGTGAAAATGTTATAATTGAATAAAAAGTTCATGGATTAGCAATAGTAGAAAAGAATTTTTTTTTTAATAATTTTACATTTTAGAGTGCTAAAAGAATTGATTTTAAATAAATAAATTTTATATATAACTAATATATACGTTTTTTGCCTTCAATTTTAAGAAAAACTAATTAAAACCATTTGCTTAAGATCACAAATATGGTTGAGCCGGCCCTGGTTGATACAATATTTTTTTTCTTTCCAAATTACCAGAAAAAAATTTCATAAGAATGTAAAAGAACTACTAATTTTTACCTTTTTTCAACTTCTGAAAAGTTCTGTAATGCTCTTAAAATTGTGTAGGCTGTGAGATGATATGTGAAATTCACATCAATTATGCCAATTCTGAAGAAGCAAGTGATGAATCAAGCTGAAAATTAAAAAAAAAAAATCTCAAGAGAGCAATATTTTACAGACATTCTCATATTTTTCATCTCATCTCACTAAACTCGCCCATGAAACAGGGATACAACAAATTACAGGATAAGTTGAAAAAAAAAATTGTCTTCATCCAAGTCGTAACGACAAATGCACAAACTCAAAGCCTCAGTCAGGTCTCCCAAATTCTCCTAAACATTCCTTCTGCAACACTCTTTCCTCACCGGAACTAAAGAGATAATGATAAATGAAAAAACGGTGACGGATTTTTACAAGTGTCGATACAACGATCAAAATGGCACGTGATGAGCACCAGAAGTGATAAACTTACGGAGGAGACTTGTAACAGATGCTAAGTGTGCGAAGCCATGAATAAGTTCTGCTTACGAGCGTGCTCCGGGATGAGTCTGTAGATGGTTTCAGGTGGGGTGCCCGAAAGCTCTGACATAGTATAGGAGCAAATATAAGGAGGTATGAGAAACCATGAAAATTAAATAATGAAAATGCTCAAGCCGAAATGTTGATACATATAAACCTCTTAGAAAGAGTTTTGGTCAGTGTCTTAGACGGCTGCTTCAAGATAAACAGTCACGTTGTTCAGTATATAAACAAAAGAAACTTCATGCAGACAATAATTTCTACAAATGTACCTTTGCTCTTCTTACCGCTGCTATATTGAAGGAACTTTTGTACAATTTTTTTTTTTAATTTTTTTATATGGTTACTATCATCCGACTACTAGTTTTCAAGGTTGTTATCATCTGACTACTAAAGTTTTTTCAAGATATCAATCGGTTTCTATTACAGGTTTGAGTAATGTTAGGGATCCCCGCATTTAAATCCCTTCTTCACTCCCAACTGATGCAGCAGCACCAAATCATGTTTGTTTTTAATGCTTAACATGATGTGGCAGCTACGTATAAGTAGTCATATCAGTTGAAACTCAAATGTTGGGTTCCCCATCATTATTGTTAAGGATTTAAAAAACGTAACAACCCACTACTATTTAGTTAGCTTCGTTAACTTATTGTTCCATTGTGTAAAGAATGTCCAATTTTTGTCATAACAATTAGTAGAACACTTAGAATCACCGATAATGAATTCAAACTCAGACAAGAATAGATAAAGTGGACCGAGGAAAATGTGCAAAGAAGGTAAAAGCGAAGGAAGATAAGTCACATGCTAAATTGTGTATGACTTTCTATCCTAGTAATTAAATCATTATATTCTTCCCATTTCATTTGGTGATTATGTTATTGTTACAGTGCTTATATCTTAAATCATTGCCGATAACTGCTGCTGCAAAATGAAGTTGTTTTTCTTTCTGTAGCAGAATTAATGAAATATAAAGCTCAAATTTAACAAAAAGGCTATACTATCAGAAACTGAGTGGAAACTCACCTGGAGGCTTAAAATTAAAGAGAGGTGGAAGGGGGTGGCCATTAGGAAGGCGGGTTCCTTAATTCATCAAAGAAAGGTTGAACACAAACTTGCAGCTGCAGTGATACCATAAAAAAGGATGATTGTTACTCTGGTTCATAACAAGTGAGGGTGCAAAAATAATGAAAGATGAACTTACAGCGGTGTGTCGTAAATATTTAAAGAGTATGAGTTTTCTAGATGGTTTGAGTTTCCTGAATGGTGGTAATTATACTTCTTTAATACTAACATAGCTTCTATCTTGTTGGTATTTATAATCAGAAAGGTGCTGGTGCTTCTTTTGAGATGGTTCAACACTTCAACTTCAACATAGAGTTGCATTCTAGTCAAATGCTAATTATACAATATAAAAGAAGATATCTATATATATATTGGAATGACTTCCCACAACTTCGAATGTTACTTAAAATTGGGCATCAATATCTAGCTCTATTTTATTAAATCAAAGAGTTGAGATAAGTGCTCACATGGCATCACTATAAGGACAATATTTTTTATAACACTTTGAAATTTGGTCATGAAATGGTATTTATTATGATGAATTTCTAAAATGGTATTCAATAATCTCGTCTGACTTGTGTTATATTTTGTAATTTTATTATGAGACATACTACCTACTCCTTGATTTATAAACATACTACTTGCTCCCTACTTTAACTTTTTGTGGCAAACATTATTTTAATGGAAAAAATATATTCATTTACCGCAAAAATTTCCCTTCAAATTTGAAATACTTTGGGACAATATTTCATCATTTATGAAAAAAATAAATAGTTACAAAATATAATTATAGGTGATGAAACTATTTCATAACTAAAAAATTGGTGTAGATTTAACCAAACCATTTATGACACATATGTTAGTCTCTAAAGCTATTATGATTTCTTATAATTTAAAAACCACCATTTTTTGGTCCAGATAAGCAACTATAGTGACAAGACAAAAACTAGTAGCTCAAAGTTTTATCTTGGATGAAGTTGTATTTTTGTCGCTACCCTAAGACATATTACTGGTCTCTAATTTAACTTTTCGTGATAAACATTATTTTAGCCGCAAAAAGACAAGTGGTTTTGGTGCAAACAAAAGCAAAAATCCCTTGCAAAATTGAACATTGTGGGACAATTTTTCATTATTCATGTCAACATTATATAGTCACGAAATATAATCACAAGTAACGAAACTCTTTCGTAACTAAAAAATGAGTGTAAATTTAGGTAAAATTATTTGCGACACATAATATTAGTCTCTAAAACTATTGTAATTTCTTATAATTTTAAGGCCCCTATTTTGGTCATAGATGAGTAACTATAGTGACAAAATAAAAAAAATAGTAGTTGAAAGTTTTATCTTCACTAATTGTAACTAATTATTTTGTTAATACCATTTTGTGCAAAGAAAATTTAAATTCCCATGACTAGAATTTCCTTGATTGTTACTTTTCTACAATTAATATATATAAAATAATTTTTCAATGAGAAATACCTTAAATTATTAAAGGAAGAGATAAACTAAATGATAAAAAAATATACACTCCAATCACTAGAGGATAAGAACTTGCCTTGAAGAGTGCGTTTTGTATTTCTTTTAGATTATCCTATACTTTAATAATGTTAAGGGATCTCTTATTACATAATGAATATATATATGAGTTTTCGTACACTTCATTAAAATGCAAGAAAACTATATATATATATATATATATGCTTTAATAGTATAATATGTATTACACCATATATATATATATATATATATATATATATATATATATATAATCATTATGTGATAAAGAATGCCTTAAGTTATTAAGTTAAGGGATGAACTAAAAGATAAGAAAAACGCATACTTTAATGCTATGCATTTTTTCCTCTGGTGTAATGCAGTGGGCATTTTTCTTATTTTTTTTTACCTTATCTCTTACTTTAATAACTTCAAAAATCCCTCATTGAAAAAATATAAATGCAATGTTTTTATCCCTCGTATGATATAAAAAAATTAGGGGTGGACAAACTAAACCCAATCCAATGGATTGAATCTTCTAATTTAGACAGATTGAGAGGGTTGATATAGGTTAATGGACAATTTTTCCGAATCTATTTAATAATCAGGTTGGCTTGTATTAATTAAAATGAACTCACTCAAAAAATGTAATATTAAAAATATATCAATCCTTAATTGCTAACTATAAGCCTGAACAGCTAACTTAATTTTTAAAATCTTTTTGTCTTGTGATAATAGAGACCATTTTAACATGATATTCATAATTTCTTTCTAATATCTATCACTCTAAACTCAAATTTTAAAATTAAAATCTTTTTTTAATTATTTTTAAAAATTCAATTTTCAATTCACAATAAAAGTAGGCTATTCTCTATTTATTCATCCATTCATTGCTATAGTAAATTTCACTTGAACTAATATATATTTTTCATATCTTTTTATTTGTTTAATTTTTTATTTTGATTTAACCTTTAACTCGATCATCGGATTGAACTTAAACCCAACCCAACCCATTTACTTAGAAGTTAGATTGATTTGGATTGAACATATTTATTTAACTAAGTTAGGCTGATTTTTCTAAATCAATTAATAGTGGGTTGGGTTAGATTTTTACAAACTTGATCGAACTTAATCCACGTCCAAAAAAAATAAAAATCAAAATAAAGTGGCAAATAATAATATCAAGGGTAACATTAGGGGTGGCAAAATGTGTCATCAGGTCGTGTTCACGTCGTGTCAAATTTAGGTCGACCCAAACCCAACCCATTTAATAATCATGTCAAAATATTGAGACCAAAACCCGACACGAAAAAATAATCAGGTTACTAAATAACCCATTTAATATCTATATATTAAATAAAATTTACATCAAATATTTACACATTGTCATTCATTCATACATACATACATACATACATAAATACTTTATCAATATTATACAATATACATATCTACCAAAATTTTATACATTTACACTATTGAAGTTTTAATTATATATATGTAAATAATATTATATATCCATATTATAAAATATACATGTCTACTAATATTTTACATATTTATACTATTGAAGCTCAAATGTATATAAAATTTTACAAATAAAAAATGTGTTTATATTCATCCTTTCAAAAAATAAAAATAAAAGAGAAAATTATCTCGAATATTTGAATTTTTATGACAAAAACTTACAAATTATTTTAAAATAGAAAATATAATCATGTCATTTATCAGGTAAATGGGTTAAGAACTATTACACTAATCCGACACGAAAAAAATTGTGTCGACCCGAGACCCGACCCATTTAATAATCGTATTAAATTCAACGACTTATACCTATTTATTACAACTCATACTTATTTATTAGTATCGTGTTCATATTAAATAATTAGATAGTGTTAAATTTTATCAGTTGTAACTAACATATTAAAGATGTCTAGATATGATAGTGCAAGAGAAAGAGACGAAAACAGACAAAACTAACATGGCAGAGTTTGACAAAAGTGGCAACTAAAGCTCCAATAAATAAACCACAGACACGCGCTTTTATCGGTGACCTTTTTCATCAAAACCCTATCTCAATTTCTTTGATTGCTTAACCGTTTGTTCACTCCTTCAATATTGCCTTTTGTCGTTTGCGTATTTAATATATATATATTTTTATTTCCCCAAACCGGCTATATATGTCCCCACAACGTCTCCATTTTTCTTCATTCCAAATTCTTCTTATTTTTTTCTTTTTATTTTTTGAAAGAATCATCCAAACTTGATCCGACCTAATCCACGTCCATCCCTAAAAGTTAAAAAAAAAATTCAAAATTTTTTATCTGGTAGAAGATTGAAATTCGTGTTGGGCCAAGGGTTCGCTTTAATATGCAAGTTGAACAATTATAATATCCAAAGCAATTGTAGAAAGGTTAGTCAAACCATAATTTGTATCAGTAAGTGGCGACTTCAAAATTTCTGGAAATTCCGAAAAAGAATAATAATCACCACTCTCCAGATATTTTGTAGCCGTGGGGATTTCATCAATAGCTAGATCATAAACTTGAAAGCAAACATCGAGACAGTTTCTCATCTTGAAACAATTTTTAAAATAAATGATTTCTTTTTATAAAAACATATCCATTTAATTGTGCCTTATAGAAGAGGTGTCTTATTATAAAGACATGTCCATTTAATTGTGCCTTATGGAAGAGGTGTCTTATTATAAAAACATGTCTATTTAATAGTGCCTTATGAAAAATGCATCTTTTCATTTAAAGATACATCCTTTCATGGTGATATTTCATTTAAAATGGTGATGATTCAATTTAGACCATTGATTAAAATTAAATCTTAATCTAACGGTCATAAATGAAGGGGTATCATGAAAGATGACACCCAAGTAAAGAGACACAAGCATGTCTATAAATAGAGGCCATGTTTAGACCATTTAGACATGAAAATAATGATCCCATAACACTCTTTTTTTACCCCTCTTTCCTAAAACGAGTTTTATCATAAAACCTTTAGTTTTTTGTGCATTAAACATCCAATATATTATTTTCTGTAGGAACAATATATTGTTTCTTGGCAGGCTTGCAATATTTAAGAGTATTCTGGTTTGCTTTCGTTAATGCACAACGCAAGCAAATAATTAAGTGCTTCATTGTATCCTGGAGGCATATTTGCTTAACCCATGTGCATCACTCAATTGGTGGGGGCAAATAACATCTTAAGGAAAGTGACATTTGTAACGTGCCTTGAAGTACACATTACTTTTTGCAGTTTACCTATTTTCTTCCTACATACAGAGTTGTAAACACATTTTACTTTATATAATAAAGTTCTACTATTATTACTGTAATTTTCTACATTTGTATTTCCCCACACAAGAGTACATTCCTCTATCAATCTTAAGACGTTATTTCTACAACAATGGCACCAAGTTCATCTATTCAACAATTTGCAGTAGACTTTGTCAAATTAGAGCGGTTTGATGGTGGAAACTTTATTCGTTGGCTGAAAAAGTTGCATTTCTTGTTAACAATCCTCAATGTGGTCTATGTTCTCACAACACCAAAGCCTCAAGAACATGAGGATGAGACATTAGCAGAAACTAGAGTGCGGCAAAAGTGGGAGCAAGATGACTATATATGCAAGGGACATATTTGCAATACCATGTCTGATACTTTGTTTGATCAATGCCACAACAAATATACAGCAAAAGAAATATGGGACTCATTAGAGGCAAAGTACATGATGGAAGATGCCACAAGTAAGAAATTCTTGGCTTCTAAATTTTTTAATTATAAAATGGTTGATAACGGACTTGTGGTTGAACAATATAATGAGATTTTGCACATTCTTGATCAATTCAACCAATACAACATGAAAATGGATGAGTCTATTCTTGTCTCTTCAATTATTAATAAACTTCCTCCTTCTTGGAAAGACTACAAGAAAAGTCTTAAACATAGCAAAAAGGAAATTAGCCTAGAAGGCTTAGGCCAAAGTCCTCATATTGAAGAAGAACTCAAGTTTCATAGTCTTGAGGACCAGGCTATTGTATCCTCTAAAATAAATATTGTGGAGGAGAAGAAGGAGTTTAAGCATTCTAATAATCCTAAGAATAACCAAAAGAGAAAGCTTGATTCCAAAGAGAATCAAAACTACAAGAAGAAAAAGAAAGGTACATGCCACCACTGCAGGAAACCTGGCCACTTCAAACGAGATTGTCGACTTCTTAAGAAACAAAAGGAAGTTTCAAACCAAAATTTTATGGCCATGATATCTGGGATTAATGTTCTCGAAGATGATAATGCATAGTGGATAGATTCTGGTGCAACCAAGCATGTATGCAAGGATCGTAGTCTTTTCAAAACTTATAAAGCAATGGATGAAGGAAGTGTTCTTTACATAGGAAATTCCTCCACTGCAATAATTAAAGGAAAAGGCAATGTGCAACTAGAGTTTACTTCTGGAAAAACCTTAACTCTTACTGATGTTTATCATGTTCCTGAAGTTAGGAAAAATCTTGTATCTAGTAGCCTTCTTAATAAGTTTGGCTAAAGTAATGTTTAAACCTTAACTCAAACAAATTTATATTATCTAAGGGTGGTACCTTTGTTGGGAAAGGATACATGTATAAGGTAATGTTTAAACTCAATATCAATAATATGAATGTTTCTTCTGCTTATATGATTGACTCATTATCTTTGTGGCATAATCGTTTAGGACATGTGAATATTAGAAGATTGAATGATATGGCTAATTTACAATTAATTCCCAAGCAGGAAAACGATATGCATGAAAAATGTAAAATACGTGCATGGACAAAAATCACAAGAACTCATTTTCCAAAAATTAAAAAAAACATCTTCTTTGTTGCATTTAATTCATAATGATGTATGTGATATGCATAATAATCCTACTAAAGGTGGTAAAAAATACTTTGTAACATTTATTGATGATTTTTCTAAATATTGCTATGTTTATTTATTGTTCTAAAGATCAAGTATTAGATAAATTTAAAACTTATAAAAATGAAGTTGAGAATTTTTATGACGTTAAAATTAAATGCCTTAGAAGTGATAAAGGAGGTGAATATGTATTTCCTGAATATTGTGAATCTGTTGGCATTGTGCATGAAACTAGCACTGTATATACATCACAACAAAATAGCATAGTTGAAAGGAAAAATAAGACGTTAATAGAAATGGTTAATGCTACGCTTTTTAATGCTAGGATTGGCAAAAATTTTTAGGGTGAAGCTATTTTAACTGCATGTCATATCTTAAATAGAGTGCCTAAAAAGAAAATAAAAGTGACCCCTTATGAATTATGGAAAAAGAGAAAGCCTAATCTTTCTTATCTAAGAATTTGGGGTTGTCGAGCTATTGTAAGACTTCCTGAGCCTAAGATAAAGAAATTAGGAGAAAGGGGCATTGAATGCATATTCTTGGGATATGTTGAGCATAGTAAAGCTTATAGGTTTCTTATACTAGAACCTAATAACTTTGTTGAGATCAATACTATAGTGGAATCTAAAGATGCAATATTCTATTAAAATAGATTTTTCACTATACCAAAAGGTATTGATTCTCAAGAGAATGATAAACCAATAGAAATTGGTCAAAAGCGTAATGCTAATAATGAGCAAAATCAATTGAGAAGAAGTAAAAGAATAAGGACTAGAAAATCCTTTGGACCAGATTTTATAGTCTATTTAGTTGAAGGGACAAGAGACTCACAATCTAAACAAACCATGATCACACCTACTATAGAGTTTAATCCCCTCACCTATGAAAAGGCAATGAAGTCTCAAGATGCTGCTTTTTGGAAAGAGGCCATTAGTGATGAAATGGACTCTATTATGGGTAATAAGACTTGAAAATTAGTTGATTTACCACCTGGCTCTAATCCTATATGTTGTAAATGGATTTTCAAAAAGAAGAAGAAAGTTGATGTAACAATTGAAAGATTTAAAGCAAGATTAGTAGCAAAAGGCTTTACACAAAAAAAAAGGCCTTAATTATTTTGATACTTATGCACCTGTTGTAAGAATTGCTACTATTAGAGTCTTGATTGCTTTGGCTTCAATTTATCATTTTGAAATCCATCAAATGGATGTAAAAACAGCTTTCTTAAATGGAGAATTAGATGAGGAAATTTACATGAAACAACCAGAAAGGTTTGTTATGCCAGGACAAGAACATAAAGTTTGTAAACTAGTCAAGTCTTTATATGGTCTTAAACAAGCTCCGAAACAGTGGCATGAAAAGTTTGACAAAGTGATTATTTCAAATGGATTTAATATTCATGAATCTGATAAATGTGTCTATAGCAGATTCAATAGAAATAAAAGTGTGATTATTTGTTTATATATAGATGACATGTTAATTTTTGGTAATGATATTAAGAGTATTAAACTCACTAAATCATTATTATTATCTAATTTTGATATGAAAGACATGGGGCTTGCTGATGTGATTTTAGGGATTAAAATTATAAAGAATGAGAATGGCCTAGTGTTAACCCAATCACATTATATTGAGAAAATTTTAAAGAAGTTCAATTATTATGATTGTAAGCCTGTGTCAACACCTTTTGATTCAAACATAAGATTATACCCTAACACTGGAAGAGCAATATCTCAATTAGAATATGCACGTGTTATTGGATGTCTTATGTATGCGATGACTTGTACTAGGCCTGACATTGCTTTCGCTGTTGGAAAGTTGAGTAGATATACTAGTAATCCAAGCCAAGCTCACTGGCAAGCAGTGTATAGAATTCTAAAATATTTAAAACTAGATATCCTTTAGTTTTAGAAGGATTTTCATATGCTAGTTGGTTTACTGATCGAGATGATCATGCTTCAACAAGTGGTTGGATTTTTAATCTGGGTGAAGAAGCGATTTCATGGGGCTCAAAGAAGCAAACTTGTATGGCAGACTCCACCATGGCTGCAGAATTTGTAGCTTTGGCTTTATGTTGCAAGGAAGCTGGATGGTTAAGGAATTTACTTATAAAAATTCCTATTTGGCCTAAACCAATGCCTCTTGTATCTATTCACTGTGATAGTGAGGCAACTTTGTCAAGAGTATACAGTCAAATCTATAATGGAAAGTCTAGACATATTGGTCTAAGACAGTTATGTGAGACAATTACTTACAAATGGAGTAGTCACAATTGATTTTGTGAAATCATGCCAAAATTTGGCGGATCCCTTAACTAAAGGCCTTGTAAGGGATATTGTAATAAAAACTTCTAAGGGGATGGGACTGAAGCCAGCATTATCTTATCACCAATGATGGAAACTCAACCAAACACTTGAAATATCAAGATCTTGGGTTCAATGAGCAAAAGTACATCATATGTTGTGATAGCAAGCACTATAAAATATTAAGATGTGTCCCAAAGGTTAATGCTTGATACCTGTAACATATGAGAAAGGTTAAGCTACTTAGCTTTTAATAGACTTATAAATGTTTTAGTTACAGGGACATTCTAGATAAGTCTACCTATGTGAGTGTAGGAGGTGGTGCCGCTTCCTATGTAACTTGGCTGGTTACTAAAGCACTCATGAAAACAGGATATAGACATAGGGCCAATCCACGTGTCAACTAAAGAATACTTGAGAATTTGAAAACTTTTGTGTGAGATATATCCGGTCAGTTGAACAAGGTCGCAGGTTCAAAGTTTGTCTACCATGCTACCTTAATTAACTTTGATGTGTCGTCACTAAGAGAAGGTTCAAGTCTAAAAGACACCTTTATTTATAGATAATTTTTCAAAATACATTTATTTTGAAAATGGTGGGGGATTGTTGGAACAATTTTTAAAATAAATGGTGTCCTCTTATAAAGAAATATCCATTTAATTGTGCCTTATAGAAGAGGTGTCTTATTATAAAGATATGTCTATTTAATTGTGCCTTATGGAAGAAGTGTCTTATTATAAAGACATGTCTATTTAATAGTGCCTTATGGAAAATGTATCTTTTTATTTAAAGATACATCCTTTCATGGTGACATTTTATTTGAAATGGTGATGATTCAATTTGAACCATTGATTAAAATTAAATCTTAATCTAACGGTCATAAATGAAGGGATATCATGAAAGATGACAAGCCAAGTGAAGAGACACAAGCATATCTATAAATAGAGGCCATGTTTAGACCATTTAGACATGAAAATAATGATCTCACACCACTCTTTTCTGACCCCTCTTTCCTAAAACGAGTTTTATCATAAATCCTTTAGTTTTTTGTGCATTAAACATCCAATATATTGTTTTCTGCCAGAACGATATATTGTTTCTTGGCAGGCTTGCAACATTTAAGAGTATTCTGGTTTGCTTTCGTTAATGCACAATGCAAGCAAACAATTAAGTGCTTCATTGTATCCTGGAGGCGTATTTGCTTAACCCATGTGCATTACTCAATTGGTGGGGGCAAATAACGTCTTAAGGAAAGTGACATTTGTAACGTGCCTTGAAGTACACATTATTTTCTGCAGTTTACCTATTTTCTTCCTACATATAGAGTTGTAAACACATTTTACTTTATATAATAAAATTCTACCATTATTACTGTAATTTTCTAAATTTGTATTTCCCCACATAAGAGTACATTCCTCCATCAATTAACCTTGTCTTTGGTTTCATTAAGCAACTTCTTGACTTCTTCATAAGTATCATTACAATATGTTGATCCGATTCAAGAATGATGCAAGCTAGACATTAAAATCTTGACACATACATCTGGATACAAGGTCTATTTCCAAGTAGCCTCAATCAGATCATTTTCTCCCTGCTCCTCCAGGTTTGTTTGATGAAAAACATAATATTATGAGCAAAAACATCATCACTGATGCAACGTTTATGCTCTCCATTTCTTACCTCAATTTTGGAACCTATCAAATCACATTTAGGGTGTGTTCAGTTTCTGAATTAGTGAATCGGAATCTAGAATTAAAATCATTGCCACGTTTACTACACAAAATAAGAGTGGGAATCAAAATAGAAATCATGTTGGACCCACAAGTTTGGAAATCATTCCCATAGATTTGATTTCTAAGGGAGAGGTCAGGAATCAAACTTTGACTCCCTAAACTACCCATTTTACAGACATTAAATTTTCATAATCTTCGAATTGCTCACGATCAAGTTTTATCAATTTTGTATTTTGGTCTCTATAGAATTTATAAAAATACCTAGAATTTTGTATTATTTGCAAATAGTTCTATTATTATTTATTAGTAATAATAACATCATTGTTATTAAAAATTATTATTTTAATTATTATTATTATTGTCATTAATTTCAATATTACTATTAAAATTTATTAACTTTATTAGTATTCTTATTAATATTATTATTATTTTCATTATTATTAATCATTTTAATTATTTACATTAATTTTTTTATTATTTTAGTTATTATTATTACTATCATCAATTTCATTATTATTAGTAAAATTTGTTAATTTTATTATTTTAGTTATTATTAAAATTTATTAATTCTATTGTTTTAATTAATATTAATGTCGGCGTCATCATCATTATTATTATCATCATCATCATCAGTTTTATTATTATTTTTATTCTTATTATTGTTATTATTATAATATATAAAAATAATACTAGGGACAACAATTAACAAAGAGCATTTTAGTAAGTTGCAACAATCCATTTTGATTCCAAGATAAGTAAACACATCAATTGAAATACAATTTATTCCGATTTTGATTCCTACACCTCAAGTAAATAACTTATTCTTACTATAATTTCTTATTCTGGTTCTAGTTTATTCCAATTTTTATTTAGTAAATACATCATTAAAAAGTCTGTTGGAGTGAAAATTTCATACAATGAAAATCTTGTAATAACATTAGTGAATCAGGTAATATTGGGAAAAGGAAGGAAAAATCCAAAATTAATTTACGAACATAGTGCGAAAGAGCTAGCAACGTTTTATGATTTTCTGTAAAATTGCTATATGCAATTAATGCAAGTTCACGCTTTTCTCTAAAGATTAAGCCTGGAAAAAATTTCCCACTTGTAACTTGCATAGCCCGAGCCCAGGAACAAGCCCATCTTTATTATTTTTAATATAATAATTTATATAAAGGATAACTATGTCAGAAGTTACAACATCACTAAATTAATATAAAATTTTCTATGAGTGAGAGTATTTGAGTTCATCGAAGATACTCTTGACATCTGTGTCTTAATAAAATATTTTATTACTAAAATGCTCATATACAAAATTACTAAAGAGAACAAATACTTCAATTGAATAAATTAAACTCTGCTTTATGCACCTGGCATAGACCTTAACACTCTCCTTAATTTTAAACTTAACTCTCATGTCATCCTTTATTTTATTTTCTGATACTTTTATCTTTGAATTATTGGATAATTGGATTTATATACAACTTCCTTTTTTTTAAAAGCAAAAGAGACAAGAAATTTTTTCGTAAGTGCAATGGCTAGTTAAATTTATATACCAGATGAATTATTTTGTTGAAGTTCAATGGATTATGAAAGATTAACAAACAAAGCACCAAGTAGAGAATTTCAGTTGAATTAATCTTACTACATGAATCATATCTTGATTTGAATACTATCGCTTTCTGACCACTTTTGAGAATTTGAATATCTTAATTCATATCGGATCAGTGTTTCTTTAGAACAATTTATTTCTAAATTTGTTTATGATCAAACAGGGAATGAATAAAAAAAAGAATTGAGTTTTAATTTTGGTGGGTTTGAAGAGAAAAAAAGATAGAGTATGAAGTTGTAATTTACGGTTAATTTTGGGATACTGAGTGGTTTGAAGAACAAAATTTTAAAATTTAACACATAGTAGAAGTAGTGTTAAAAAAATGGGTGTCTGTACAATTTATTTCTAAATTTATTTGAAAAGGCTTGATGTTCTAGTGGCTATATGTCAGATCATATATGTTTGAATAAGTTTGCTCCTTTTTAAAAAAAATTGTGCATTCTGGCGCTTTCATGTCGACGGCCGTAAGTTTGGTTACAATGCTGGCTCCTACTGGGGAATTTGAGTCACATTTTTTGCCTAAATTGCTGGTGATAAGATTATGTTTGGAGCAAGCAGCTGCTGTCGTGAAGACTTTTCCTCACATCACATCAGAAAGCAATAAGTAATCCTTGACATCAGGTTTTTGCTGATTATCTCCATCATCTTTTTCACAAATTCTGAAACTCCTAAGATTACTCTTTATTTAACTTGTTTTGGTTGTCGATGCTAGCAGGTTGAGGATATTAAGCAGCTTATGAAGGCAAATGTCATGATTTGAAGATAGGTTTCTGCCTACCATTGGCTTGTTCTTAACTTACCTTTTAGGAGTAAAGGCTTGTTACGTCCCCTAATTAGATGTCGCCTTTTTTTGTAATTAATAAAGGCAAATGTCAGAATTCTGTTTTTTCGTCACACACTGTTTCTGGTAGAGCGCTTGGCAAGGATGTTATTATCTTTACTATTTTTTTAATTTTAAGAGTCGCGTAAGCATGAATTTTGGGTGCATTGGTACCCAATATCACCAAATACAGGTTCTTCTTCTTTTTTTTTTTTCTTTTTTTTTTAAAAGGAAAGGGGGGTGGGCAAGCCCAAATAAATTTTTATCCCCCTCCCCACCCCTAAGGCTCGAACCCGAGTCCACACAAGTGAGGGGCGACAGATTGCACTGCCAACCAACTCGGCTACGCCCTTGGAGTTTTTTTCACTTCGTTCTTCTTTTCTTTGTTCTGCACTTTTGCTTTTTTGTGCTTATAAGGCTCAAAATTTTTTTAAAGAAAGTGAGCATTTCTATGTTCATGGGTACCATTACTCAAATTGCGATGCTTCTCCCCCAAGCTCAAATAATATATTTAACCAAACTTCTTGAAGATTGTTCAGATTTGAAGATGAAAATAGGTGAGCTAAATTATTGAAAAGTGAGGGATGATGGTTGGTTTTTTTCTCGGAGAATAAAAAAAAAACCAACAGGACTCAATGAAGACTCAAGAATAGCTCAATCAATCTAAAGACAATGGATCAAATTTTATCGCACAAGATAGAGAAACACGATAATTCACGCTCTCCATTGCTGTGCTTTCAATTAAGATCACATCTGGTGGATACAAATTTTATATCTTAACATTATATTGTCAATGTAGATATGTTCATAAAATACTAGTTGGCTTTAATTACAGACAAGACTGTATATAGTCCCTCACAAGTATAATATTGGCATAAGAAAAGGTAGTGGTTTCTGTTTAATACCATAAAAAAAACATAGAAAGAGTTTGTTGAAAACCTTAGATTCAACAAGAAGCCCTCATTTTAGAAATAGGTGAAGATAAAAATGAATATAAATCCTCTCTTAATAAAAAAAAATACATCTAGAATACTTTCTCAAAAATTCATACATCACAATTTATTTAGAAAATTTAAATAAGTGCAGATGTCCGCATTTGAGAAGAGCTTCACATACATACAAATTTAAATAACCAAAACTTTAGATAGAATAAAAAGATAATTTTATAATTTTCCTAACATACACTATTTCATTGCTCTCATCTGTCCTCTTATTTTATTTTAAGTTATGTATGTCATTCGAATAATCATCCAATAAAATCTTTTCAAATAAATGTTCGTTATCAATCATGATTTACCATAGACACATTCATGATAAATTAACATTGGATTTCTGTTATACCTATGACATTTTCGGAGAACTTGCAGCTAGGAATCCCTGCCGTTTTTAATAAAGTTAAGATAGTGACTTTAGATTCTAGAATTTTGCCATTTGGCAACTGTTGGTTCCTCAGGACTTTGGAAAGCCAATGCAATCCCAGAAGAGACAAATCTATCTACACAATAAGCATTCATGTAACTCATTCGACTAGGACAGACTGCTTACTTCTATTGAATGTTTCAAGTTTCAGCACATAAAATTTAGTCCAAGCAGGGACATGTTGATTACAAGCTTCGGTACTTTCTTTAACTCTTTCGTAGAAATTCACATGTCAACAACAAACAATTGGCTTTCAAAAAACTAATTAACAGCTCTTTCACATTATTCAAAGGGTTGCAGTCAACCCTTGCAAGTATAAATACCAACAGGCAGGTCTTTTGAATATCTGTAAGCCAAATTTGCACACAAAACATAGGATGGAGAAAATGGAAAGCGAGCTTTATGAAGCAGCGCTAGCTGGGAGTGTAACTGCCTTGTTAGAATTGCTTCAACAAGACAGATTAATTCTTGAGAGAGCCGCAATGAATTGTCCCTCTGGGACTCCTCTGCATGTAGCAGCATTGCTTGGGCACGAGGACTTTTCGAAGGAGATTTTGCGCCAAAAACCTGGGATTGCTGGAGAGTTAGACTCGCGGAAATCATCGGCTCTTCACATAGCATCACAGAAAGGTTATGTCGGCATAGTAAAGGCACTTTTAGAAGTCAGCGCAGACTTGTGTTCTGCTATGGATGTAGATGGAAGAAACCCTCTTCATCTGGCAGCCATGAAAGGCCGGATTGATGTCTTGGAAGAGTTGGTCAGAGCAAGACCACCTGCTGCTTCTGCCCCTCTGATATGGGGTGACACCATCTTACATTTGTGCGTGAAACACAATCAGCTGGAAGCACTGAAGTTTTTGTTGGAAAATATGGATGACTCTGAATTTTTGAATGCCAAGGATGATTATGGCATGACCACCCTGCACCTTGCAGTTGCTGATAAACAAATTGAGGTAAGGATCACTCATATCACATATAAAAGTAGGGTCCTCAATACACGCACAAAAATGTTTCTCTAGGAACTGATTAATATTAACATCCATACAGGCCATCAAGTTTTTGACAGCCAGAACTACAATCAAAGTGAATGCTGTTAATGCAAATGGCTTCACGGCATTGGATATCTTAGCACAAAGCAAAAGGGACATAAAAGATTGGGAGATTGGGGAATTACTTCGACGTGCTGGAGCAATTAGTGCAAAGGATATGTATTTGCCAGCGAATGAATATGGTGAACTGTTTTGACCCTGTATTCCACAAATAATAATATTTTATCAGGTTGTAGAAACTTCCTATTAGCACTCATTCTATTATCTAAAATTGTAATTTATCAAAATTTAACTGGAACAATTTATCTAAATTTAACTGAAGCATCAATAGATTTCAATACAAAAAAAAGAAAAATCGAAACAACTACTATGTTCATCTTCAATTTCGATCAACTATTAAAACAAAGAGAAAATACAAAGAAAGAGGTGACAAACAAATTACAAAATGGTAATATTAGGACAAGTTGATGTGGTTAATGATTAACTTGATGTGACAATTACACAGACGCTAACACATCAATTATTCAATTAGCATTTTTCAAATTGATAAAACTATTTAACAATTAACTTTTAAGTCCATAAAAAAAAGATAGAACCAGATAAAAATTTGAAAAGGAAAAGGGACGGTAACAACCCGGTGTAGTTTGACCAAATGGTCTTGAAGATTCTCTTGTTTTCAAAAATAATAATACTTAACACATTTTTAAGATACACATTTAAATTAGTATTGCAAATCATATGCAGAACCCATTTGAATTCAGAATTAGTAGTGCAAATCATAAAATTTGCCCAAAGAAAAAGTTTATATAACTATTTCTAAAGAATAAGAGAATGTGCATAACTATTTCACCAAATTAGTAGACGCTGCCATCCTTTTCCACGTAAGAAAGGTTCATTAGTCATTCAATTTTTTTTTTACTATTCTATTTTTGGTCTTAAATAAAAAGCAAACCAATTGTAAGATAATTGTCAACATAAAAAATTCTGAAGTTCATCATCAATCATGCAAGATCTGTCACTTTTATCATATTTTAAAAACTTATAGAATATTAATATTCTTGTTCAATGGAAGCATAAAAATTTTACAAATCACATACGATCCTAACCAACCTAGATTCTAAATATAAATGGACGAGGAGAAAAGGGTGGAAAAAAATCAATTTAAAATATTAAACACAAGTAAATTTCATTGACTGAGTTACTTACGGCCATTCATGAGCCGGCCACTTAAGTGGACGTTTATGGTTTCCGGGCAACAAACTGATTGCTTGCTGAAACAAATGGGCTGACTTATGAAACTGAAAGAACTTCGTTGCTGCCATTGTCCAGCACTTCGCCTATGTTGATCCAAAATTTTTTTTTTTCTTTCCAAATTACCAGAAAATATTTTCATAAAAATGTAAAAGAACTACTAATTTTTGCCTTTTTTCAACTTCTGAAAAGTTCTATAATGCTCTTAAAATTCTGTAGGCTATGAGATGATACGTGCAATTCACATCAATTATGCCAACTCTGAAGCAAGTGATGAATCAAGCTGAAAAAAAAAAAATTCTCAACTGCAATTTTTACGGACATTCTCATATTTTTCATCTCATCTCACTAAACTCGCCCATGAAAAAGGGATACAACAAATTACAGGATAAGTTAAAAAAAAAAAAAAGATTGTCTTCATCCAAGTTGTAACGACAAATACACAAACTCAGAGCCTCAGTCAGGTCTCCCAAATTCTCTTAAACATTCCTTCTGCAACACTCTTTCCTCACCGGAACTCAAGAGACAATGATAAATGAAAAAACGGTGATGGATTTTTACAAGTGTCTATACAACGATCAAAATGGCACGTGATGGGCACCAGAAGTGATAAACTTATGGAGGAGACTTGTAACAGATGCTAAGAGTGCAAAGCCATGAATAAGTTCTGCTTACGAGCGTGCTCCGGGATGAGTCTGTTGATGGTTTCAGGTGGGATGCCCGAAAGCTCTGACATATAGTATAGGAGCAAATATAAGGAGGTATAAGAAACCATGAAAATTAAATAAATGAAAATGCTCAAGCCAAAATGCTGATGCATATAAACCTCTTAGAAAGATTTTTTGTCAGTGTCTTAGACAGCTACTTCAAGATAAACAGTCACATTGTTTGGTATATAAACAAAAGAAACTTCATATAGACAATAATCTCTACAAATGTACCTTAGGTCTTCTTACAGCTACTATATTGAAGGAACTTTTGTACAATTTTTTTATTTTTTTATTTTTGTATGGTTATTATCATCCAGCTTCTAAAGTTTTTTCAAGGTTATCATCATCTGACTACTAAAGTTTTTTCAAGTCATCAATTGGTTTAAAGGTTTGAGTAATGTTAGAGACCCCGCATTTAAATCCCATGTTCACTCCCAACTGATGCGGAAGAACCAAATTATGTTTGTTTTTAGTGCTTATCATGATGTGGCAGTTACGAATAAGCGCCAACATTGGTTGAAACTCAAGTTAAGACTCAAATGTTGGGTTCCCTATCATACGAATAAGCGCTAACATTGGTTGAAACTCAAGTCAAGACTCAAATGTTGGGTTCCCTATCATTATTGTTAAGGATTTGCAAAACGTAACAACCCACTACAATTTAGTTAGCTTTGCTAATTAATCGCTCGAGATTTAGATTTTGTTAAGAATGTCCAATTTTTGTCATAACAATTAGTAGAACACTTAGAATCATCGATAACGAATTCAAACTGATACAAGAACAAATAAAGTGGACCTAGGAAAATGTGCAAAGAAGGTAAAAGCAAAAGAAGATAAGTCATATGCTAAATTGTATATAACTTTCTATCCTAGTAATTAAATCATATATTCTTCCCATTTCATTTGGTGATTATGTTACAATGCTTATATCTTGAATCATTGCCAATAAGTGCTGCTGCAAAATGATGTTATTTTTCTTTCTGTAACAGAATTAATGAAATACAAAGCTCAAAATCAACAAAGAGGCTATACTATCAGAAGCTGAGTCAAAACTAACCTGGAGGTTTAAAATTAAACAGGGGTGGAAGGGGGCGGCCATTAGGAAGGCGGGTGTTTGGGTCCCTTAATTCATCAAAGAAAGGGTGAACACAAGCTTCCAGCTGCAACAATACCATAAAAGAGAATGACTGTTACTCTGGTTCATAACAAGTGCGGATGCAACAAATATGAAAGATGAACTTACAGCAGTGCATCGTAAATTAGGAGAGTACTGGAAAAATCTACAGACGAGGTCCACAGCCTCTGGGGGTAAACGCTTTTGGAAGACCTGGCAGACAAATAATATCAGAAGAAATCTCCTGTGTACATATTATTATTAATCAATTAAGGCTTCTAACCAAAACAATGCTCAACCTAGGCAAGGAATTATTAAAATTGATTTCAAAACTATTTTTAATTGAATGTAAATGCAGAAAATAGAAAAATCATACCTTGTGCCATGGATGAGGCTTTATCTGCGGGAACTTAAATTCTGTATAGTTTGGATTCATGCACTTTATCTCCTCCCTGGTTGGTGTTCCCAAAACCTGAAATTGAAGAATCACAAGTTAATCTTCAGGATGTTGAGATGTATCTCTTGAAGATTTAATTGCAGGTAATTGGTGACTTAAAAAGACTTTCTAGGAGCAAAAGGTTGAATTTTAAGTTTCCAAAGTCGAGAATTGTTTTTATTCCCTCCCTTTTTTGTTTATGTTTCCCCAGCAACAGCAACAAAAGACACAGTTAATTTTACAAGATTTGGACCTTAGGGCAAGCTGATGCTTGTTTATTGAAATTCATACTATTTCCACAAACTGTTTTCCTGCCCCTAATGATGACTAACTAACTCCGTGGAAGAGAGAATATCATAAAGTGGAGTTCATATATAATGTTACCTTGATAATCTCAACTAGTTGGTCAACTCCACTTTCACCAGGAAACAAAGGCTGTCACGGCAGAAGAGCAATTACAACTAATGGCAGAAAATAATTAAAAAAATGCTTAAAAAATAGGTTATATGACTCTGCAAAGCAGTGTCAAGCTACCTGTTCAAGAAGCAACTCAGCCATCACACAACCCGTAGACCATATATCTATAGTAGTAGTATACTCAGTGGCACCAAATATAAGTTCTGGAGCACGGTAATATCTTGAACAGATGTACGAAACATTGGGTTCTCCTTTTACCTGATGATTCATAGCAGCAGCAGCTACATATTCTGCTTCTGCTGTGGATTGAGCTATGACATCTTACTTCTTAGAACACCATGAAAAAATTCGAAAACCAAAGCTAAAACAGTAACCTGAGGTGTTTTTCATATCATCAACACATCCAACTCAATCACTATCAGAATATCCGTGAAGATCGAAGTTTTTAACTTGTCTGAACTTATTCCATAATCAGTTGTGCCTTTAACATCTCTATGAATTCTTTTTGTTGCCCAAAAATGAATTTCACTAGAACAATACATCTACCTTGATAGTTGATAACTCAATGAAATGAGAATTATCTATAACACTTGTAAAGAGTTGATTTGAGATATGGGGGACCTAAGTGAAATCGAGTTAGAGTTATGGGGGCCGTAGTGTAGATTGCATTCAGTCTAAGGGTTGATATGCTAATATTTGCTGACATGGCCGAGAGTTGGTTAAGGTCATTAGTTTGTTTCTGGAAAATTTCCAGAAACTTCAGCATATATAAGGCTGGTTCTTAGCCTCTGTAAAAGGATGATTCTCTCTCTCATTTCTAGGTCAATTTCTGCAATTCTTATTGTGTTGTAAAGTTGGTGATCTCCTGTGATTTGTATAATCTGTGTGTAATCAGTTTGAGTAATAAAGCTGGTGAATTTTTTCTTCAAAACTGGTGTTATAGTTTAGTGTGTATTGAATCCAAACTTACTCTGTCTTTGATCTGTTCTTGGATCATTCTTGATTGATTTCTTCTCGATTTACAATAAGTGGTATCAGAGCCTAATATATTTCTACCATGTCTCTTCCAAAACCAGAAATTGAAAAATTCACCATTGGTGGTGATTTTTCACTCTGGAAGATGAAAATGAGGGCTCTTCTTGTGCATCAAGGCCTTGAATCTGCTCTGGAAGAAGATGATCCCGAGACTGCTGCAAGCTCCAAGCCTGATGAGAAGAAGAAGCAGATCCAAAATAGAGCCCATAGCACTCTAATTTTAAGTCTCAATGACTCAATCTTGAGAGAAATTTCAGAAGAAAGAACAACCCTAGGAATTTGGAATAAAGTGGAAGCTTTGTACATGAAAAACTCTCTAGCTCACAGACTTTTCTTGAAGAAGAGACTATACACATTCTCAATGAGGGAAGGGGCTTCTATTCAAGATCATATCGATACCTTTAACAAGATCATTCTTGATCTTGAAAAGGTTGAAAATGTGAAGATCAGTTATGAGGACAAAGCTTTCTTTTTACTGAGTTCACTGCCAAAGTCTTATGAAGGCTTTGTGGACACAATGCTATATGGCCGAACATCTTTGGCCTTGGAAGATGTTAAAGCATCCCTGAGCTCAAAAGAAATTCAGAAAAATGGGCATGAAATAAATGATGGAGAAGGGCTGATTGCTAGGACAGGGAAGAAAAATGATCAAAAGAACAAAAATCACATAAAAAAAGGACAGGGAAAGAACCGAGGGCAAGAAAAGACTCAAGATATTGCAAATAAGAAGAAAAAGAAGAGAAAGTGTTTCTATTACAGAAAAGAAAGACACTACATCAGAGATTGTGCAGAGAAAAAGAAGAGGGACAATCAAGAAAGGTTAGGTGATGCAGCTGTGGCCTCGAATGATTCCACAGATGAAAGCTACCACAGTGTTGATCTGTTGATAGCTTCAAAAGGTGACTTAGAAGGTCAGTGGGTGTTGGATTCAGGTTGTTCCTTTCATAAATGTCCCAATAGGTCACTTTATCATGAATATGAGTCCATTGATGGTGGTAAAGTTCTTATAGGAAACAACAATGGGTGTAAAATTGTTGGCATAGGATCAGTCAAAATAAAGATGTTTGATGGGGTTATTAGAACTCTACGTGGGGTCAGACATGCTCCTGAGCTAAAGAGAAATTTAATCTCTTTAGGCATGTTAGACAGTTCAATGTACTCATTTAATTCAGATAATTGAGGGATAAAAGTTAAAAAAAGAAGACATTGTGGTAATGAAATGAGAGAAGAAAAATGGATTGTATGTGTTGGTCGACTCTTCTGTACCTGCAAATGCTGTAATGACAGCAGAATCTGATGTAGATAAAACAAAGCTATGACATCTTATGCTTGGCCATATGAGTCTAAAGGGACTCTAAGAGCTTGAGAAACAAGGGCTGTTATGTGGTGACAAGATTGGTAGCCTTGATTTTTGTGAGAATTGTGTTTTTGGTAAGGCACATAGAGCTAAGTTTCCTAAAGGGGTGCATAAATCTAAGTGTGTCTTAGAATATATTCATTCTGACTTATGGGGGCCAACTCAAGTGCCATCCTTATCTGGGGGCAGATACTTCATGACTATAATGGATGATTATTCAAGGAAGGTATGGCTTTATATTTTGAAAACTAAAGATCAGGTTATTGAGAAGTTTAAAACATGGAAAGCTTTGGCTGAAAATCTAAGCAAGAAGAAATTAAAGACCCTGAGAACTGATAATGGCCTAGAATTCTGCAATATACAGTTTGAGTCCTTCTGCCAAGAGCATGGTTTTTGTGACATAAAATAGTCAGATTCACCCCTCAGCAAAATGGCTTAGTTGAGAGGATGAATAGGACTTTGATAGACAAGACTGGATGCATGCTTATCAACTCAAAACTTCCAAGAAGTTTTTGGGCAGAAGCAGTAAGTACAGCTTGTTATCTTGTTAATAGAAGCCCATCAGTAGCTATTGGTTTCAAAACACCATAAGCGATATGGTCAGGAAAGCCTGCAAAGTATGAAAATCTTAGGATTTTTGGGTGCCCTGCATATGTACACATCAATCAGGGTAAGCTTGATGCTAGAGCCTTGAAGGGAGTCTTTGTTGGATACCCTAATGGAGTCAAAGGATATAAGGTTTGGTGTGGAGAAAAAAGGGAGTGCATTGTTAGCAGAGATGTAGTGTTTCATGAAGCTGCATTACTAAAGGTAAGTGCAGTAAGTGTTGCTGATGTACATGCAGATAATGATGCTGAACAGCCTGTAATTACTCCAACACTTAAGATGGAGTTTTTTTATCATGAAGAAGAAGCACCAGATAAAGAGGGTAAAATGCATACTGAAGTTGAAGATAGTGAGTTACCAGCCTTGCAACAATCTAGTCTTCAAGATTATCAATTGGCTAGAGACAAGATTAAAAGATAAATTAGAGCTCCAGTCAGATATGGCTATGCTGACTTAATTGCTTTTGCATTGATTAGTGCTGAAGACACAACAATTGAAGAACCAGCAAGCTATTCTGAAGCCATCAGAGATAAGAATTGTGATAAGTGGCTGGCAGCCATGACAGAAGAAATGGATTCACTGCAAAGAAACCATACCTGGACACTTGTGCCAAATCTAGGAAATAGAAGGATAATCAACTGTAAATGGATTTTCAAAAGGAATGAGGGGGTTCCAGATGTTGAACCATCAAGGTACAAAGCAAGACTTGTGGCCAGAGGGTATACACAGAGAGAAAGCATAGATTTCAGTGAGATTTTTTCTCCTATTGTCAAACATAGTTCTGTAAGAATTATCCTAGCTATGGTGGCCTTGCTTGATATGGAACTTGAACATATGGATGTCAAAACAGCTTTCCTTCATGGAAATCTTGAAGAACAGATACCGATGAAGCAACCAGAAGGTTTTGAGCACAAGGGAAAGGAGGATAATGTTTGTTTGCTGCGAAAGTCATTATATGGACTCAAGCAATCTCCAAGACAGTGGTATAGAATATTTGATGAGTTTATGGTGACTAATGGTTATCAAAAGAGCAAGTATGATAGTTGTGTTTACTGTGGTGATACAGATCAAGGTGGAGCTATATATTTGCTGCTATACGTGGATGATATGTTGATTGCCAGCAAACACAAACCTGAGATAAACAAGTTAAAGAATATGCTGAAAGATGAGTTTGAAATGAAGGATTGAGGGAGTGCAAAGAGGATCCTTGGCATGGAGATTTATAGAAACATGGTTGCTGGTACCTTGTTTGTAAGCCAAGAAAAATACATTAAAAAGGTTTTAGAAAGGTTTGACATGAATAATAGCAAGCCTGTTCTTACTCCTCTTGGTCCTCAATTCAAGTTATCATCAACTCAACACTCTGAGGCTGAAAAGGTACAAATGGATGAGATACCATATGCACAGACTGTGGGGAGTCTAATGTATGCAATGGTATGCACCAAACCAGATATAACCTATGCAGTGAGTGTAGTCAGTAGGTTGCTGAGTTGTCCAAGCAAAACTCATTGGAGTGCTGTCAAATGAATAACGAGATATCTCAAAGGCTCTTTTGCTAGAGGTTTGTTATATGGGAAGTCAAGAAGTAATGTAAATAAAGTTGTGGGGTATGTGGATTCTGACTTTGCAGGGGATTTGGACAAAAAAAAGTCAGTTTCAGGATACATGTTTTTAGTGAACATGTGTATGATAAGCTGGAAGGCATCCTTGCAACCTGTAGCAGCTTTATCCTCTACTGAAACTGAATTTGTTGCAGCTACAGAAGCAGTTAAAGAGGCTATGTGGCTTAAAGGGATTCTAAATGAGCTTTGGTTGAATCAGAAAACTGTTCAAGTCTTTTGTGACAATCAAAGTGCTATCCAGTTGATCAAGAATCCAATCTACCATGAGAGGACCAAACATATAGATGTAAAGCTGCAGTTTAATAAAGAAAAGGTTGCAAAAAGAGCTGTATCAGTGTCCAAGATTCATACAGATATGAATCCAGCTGATGCACTTACTAAAGTGCTTCCATCTGCAAAATTTGATATGTGAACTTAATGGGAGTTTTGCCCAACTCGAACTGAATTCAGGTTTGAATTAGTAAAGGGTAAAGGTTTTTTTATGTTGCTTTGTTTTAAAGTCAGACTGAATCAAATCTGTAAGGTGGAGATTGTAAAGAGTTGATTTAAAATATGGGGGATCGAAGTGAAATCGAGTTAGAATTATGGGAGCCGTAGTGCAGATTGCATTTAGTCTAAGGGTTGATATGCTAATATTTGCTTACATGGCCGAGAGTTGGTTAAGGTCGTTAGTTTGTTTCTGGAAAATTTCCAAAAACTTCAGCATATATAAAGCTGGTTCTTAGCCTATGTAAAAGGATGATTCTCTCTCTCATTTCTAGGTCAATTTCTACAATTCTTGTTGTGTTGTAAAGTTGGTGATCTCCTGTGATTTGTATAATCTGTGTGTAATCAATTTGAGTATAAAGCCGGTGAATTTTTCCTTCAAAACTGGTGTTATAGTTTAGTGTGTATTGAATCCAAACTTACTTTGTCTTTGATCTATTCTTGGATCATTCTTGATTGATTTCTTCTCGATTTACAACAAAACTTTTGTACTTAAATCAAGATTATTTAGAAAGTAAATGGCATGTGTTAATTGTATTTTAGTTACATTTTGCTTATTTATTTATTTTTAGTCTATTCTTCATAAATTAAGTTGTTTTAAGAATAAATTGTGTGCTTAGACTGTATGTTTTGTTGTAGGCAATTGGAAGTACAATTTTCAAGGAAGAAAGATTGACCAATGGGTGTGCAAGAATGAGAAAGAATTTGGTTGCAGAAAAGTATAAGTGAGTTCAATCAGTGCAGATGTTGTAGCTCGAAACCACCGCAAGTTCCTCCCTTTCTTCCCCATGCACCTCCTTCCTCCGCGTGCCCACTTTGTGGCACATGCTAGTTTTCTGATGATGCTGGTAGCCGGTGGGGGTGATATCATCTGTGAATAAATGCATTTTGGTAACAAGTTGATGGCTTTGTTTTTTTTCCATTTAAGAAATTTTTTTCTAGATTTTTATTATAAAATGATGGTGATGGGTTTTAAAGTTTTTTTTTTTTTTTATTTCGTTGTTTATATTGTAAAAATAGACAAGACAAGGCTATGGTGGAAGGTATTGAGGCCCGTGAGTTCTTGATCAAACTCGCTGGTAGATTTGGTAACACCACCTCGGTGATTATTAATTAGTTGGGTTTTGATTATTTTTGTTCTTTTAATTTTGTTTTATTATTTATGGTGAAAAGGTTAAAAATACTCTTAAATTTAAGAGTAAAATAATCATTTTATTTTTATTATGTTAAAAATTGGACAAAATGAAAAAATAATACACTTTACATATTATGGGTGTGGAATCGAAAATTTTAAACTTTTATAATATTTTTAATAGGGAGATCGCTTTAACATGTACTGCTTATAATTTTCGTTTGTTATAACTTGAACCATTAACAAAGACATGCTCATTCAACTACGATATTTATGTGTCTAAGCTATTTAATGCCCCAAATTCATAATTTTTTTCTATATGTTCTGGACCACGAAGTTCTTTGTTTTTGTTTTTATTTTTACATTTTTAATTAATTATGCATGCCCGTTCATTTTATTAGCACTACTTTAATTTGTACTTACACTAATGCAACTAAACTTGTGAAACATTTGCTGCAGATTTTTTAGGAGATTTAATATATGACGTGGCCAATTATAATCCTTCTAACTCTCTGTTGTCCGATATCTCAAGGACAAATTACACAAAGAATTGATGTGATTGTGGCACAAGATGGCTCAGGCAACTACACGAAAATTTCAGATGCTATCTTGGCTGCTCCGTCATTCAGTCGAACACCCTATTTTATAAATATTAAGGAAGGTAACTACACCGAATACGTTGTAGTTGGAAAAGAGAATGAATTTGGTGTTAATTGGCATGGAATCAACAACACAATCATTTCCGGGAATAAAAGCCACGGAAAGGATCAATTATCCACTTACCAGACTGCTACAGTTGGTGAATGATCAGCTATGCAATTTTATTCTCTTCTTTTTCTCCTTATGAATTTTAGTATATATGCATTAATTTAACAACAAATAAAAACAAGGTCAGTAAACCTGGTCTTGTTATATTCTAACATCTATTAATCATTTTTTTTTCAAATTAATGCAGCGATTAAAGGGGCTGGATCTGTGGCAATGAATACAACGTTTGAGAACACAGGCCGACCAGACCAGGAAACAGGCCAGGCAGTGGCATTAGTGAGTGAAGTAGATTCTGCCTTCTACAGGTGCAAGTTCGTTGGGTATCAGGACACCCTTTATGCTAGAGGAAATAAACAGTTCTATCGAGAGTGTGACATCTAATGTTTCAAAAGTCATCAAAGCATCCCAATTGTTAAAAAAATTCTGTTAAATTTTAAATTTATTTTATCTTTTACTAATTTTCCATTATGTTGTGTATTTTCCATTAAATGATTATCCTTTGCTCTAATTGTTCCAACATGTCCATGCGTTTCCTCAATCTCCCAAATCTTTTATTGGCTAAAAAGTGATAATACTTATTTTTAATTAGGTGGGCTTATGATGATTTTATACAACAAGTCACTTCATGCTACATCAATTTATACACATTTTTTTTGCACAAGGAGATTGCGGTTCTATCACTACTCATTAATAAATACATTAAGTGAAGTTTTTTTAAAAAAATAAAATAAGATCATATAAATTGGGCGAAGGGAATGATATTAAAAGCTTGAAATGATTTTAAGAAGATGCAAAATAAACAAATATTTGCATATTTTTAATTTACTGACTTCTATGGCAGAGATATGGAGGGTATGGAATCGAAGTAAAGTTAATCTGTTTAGGGAATTTTAACCGAAACTAAGTTTTGAATGACTTGGGCACCCAAAACATCCTAAATTAATCAATAAAGATAAAGTTCCGTTGTTTGCTTGGAGATATTTTTATAATCAAATTAGTGTATCAAAAAATACATAACAAAGGCATACCTAAGATGATATTTTTAGTTACCAAAAATAAAGGTAAAGGTACATTACTTAAGTAACGTATACATATAGTTACCTCATAATTAATATTAAAGAGTATACGTTTCCTGAATGTTGGTAATAGAGATGGTCAATGAGCCGGATAGCACGAGACACGACACGGGCATGACACGTTTTAGTACAACACTGCACGGCATTAGCACGTTTCGATAGAGCACGTGGCACGGCATAGCACACATGTAGGTTGGGCCAGGCTTAGAATTTTAGACAAGTGAGCCTTAAAAGCATGGCACGATTAGAGATAACCCAAAGCACGACATGCGAAAAAGCACGCAATAAGCACGCTTCACTTTTAATGAAAGTAAACTTAAAATTTTATGATTTTATAAGTAACTTGAAATTGAATCTTTTAATATATTTTATTAGCTCAAGTTTTTTAAATTTATTTAATCCTTAGTTTCAAAAAAATTATAATTGATTTATGTTTATAATTTATTAAATAAATAATTGATATCATGATTTTAATAAATAAAATTTTAAATATCATTATTTTATAAATATGTATTAATATTTTTTATGAACTATGATAGATAACTCTACGTAATTTCAAGTTAACAATTAAGTTAACCCTTAAAAAAATTTATTATTATGGTTGTTGTTAAGTATTATAAAAGAATTTTAAAACCATAGAGTCAAGCTTAGTAATTAAAATTATATTCTCTTATTATTATTAATTTATCATTATTGAATATGGACTTCAGTTTTGAATTTTTAATTTTATTAAATTTGAATAAAGGCACATGGATCTAAAAATGTATATACTTGAAAAAAATACACGAACAACCTGGTATGTGCTCTTAAGAAAAAAAAAACTTAATAGACTTTTTTTCTTAGGCACGGCACGACACGGCCCACGACACGTGTGGGCACAGCACGAGTGAGCACGGCACGTGTGCTAGGTTGGGCCTAAGAAAAAAAATTAGGCACGGCACGAAACGCATAATGGATATGGCACAACATAAGCACAAGTACAGCACGACACGGCCCGTTGGCCACCTCTAGTTGGTAATACTATACCATACTACACTACTAATATTGATGCTATCCTCGTGATATTTATAATTAGAGAGGTGCTGCCGTTTCTTTGAGATGGTTCAACATAGAGTTGCATTTTAGATATGCTAATTATACAATTAAAAAAGAAATGATAATATATATATATATATGGTGCTTGTTTAATACATAGGTGAATTAAGTAAAATAATTTTTCTAGATGTCGATCAAGGCAAAACAAAATAAAAAAAAATATTTTTATATTACTAAACATATATGATATATCAATAAAAATTAAATCTAATTTTTAGTTTTATACATATTTCATGTAATTTTAAACTTTGCTTCTTACTTGTACTTAAAGATTATTTAGGTTTGCTATCAAAGATAATTTAAAAAGATGCAAAATCACCTCATCTTAAAATAGCTTTGAAATCTAATTTTGAGAATAAGTTTTATTCATAATAAAATTTCATATTTATCATCACATATATTACATTAACCCAAAATTATCACTATTCAAATTAGAAATAAAATTAGAAAATATAGAAGGTAATCATTTAATGATTTTTATTTTACATATGTAATTTTTTTTTAATTTTTTCAATGACTCTTATTTTTATTTACTTATTTTACCTTTTATCTACAAGTCTTATGTTTCATTTATATAATTTATGTTTCAATATATATTTAATGTTAATTTACAAGTTTTGTGTTCATTTATAAGTTTTTGTTTTATTTACTAGTAATATCCCAATTTACCATTTCTATGTTAATTTACTTATTTTACCTCTTATTTAGAAGTTTTATGTTTCATTTACTTAATTTATATTGTATTTTACACTTAATGTTGATTTACAAGTTTTATATAAAATTTGTAAGTTTTTATTTCATTTACCAATGATACACGAATTGACCACTCATAGATAATTAATTTACTTGTTTTATCCTCCATTTACAAGTCTTACATTTTAATTACATAATTTATATTTTATTTTACATTTAATGTTGATTTACTACCTTTATATTACATTTGTAAGTTTTTGTCTTCCTTACTAATAATACACTAATTTACTATTCTTATGTTAATTTATTTGTTTTACCTTCCATTTACAAGTCTTATATTTCATTTACTTAATTTGTGTTTTATTTTACACTTATTGTTGATTCCCAAGTTGTATGTTATATTTGTAAATATTTATTTTGTTTGCCATTGATACACCGGTTTACCAGTATTATCTTAATATACTTATTTTACCTTCCACTTGCAAGTTTTATGTTTCATTTATATAATTTATATTTTATTTTATACTAAATATTGATTTACATGTTTTATATTACATCTGTAAGTTTTTGTTTTGTTTACTAATAATATATTAATTTAGTATACTGCTATGTTGATTTACTTATACTACCTTTTATTTACAAGTCTTATATTTCATTTACTTAATATATGTTTTATTTTATACTTATTGTTGATTTATAAGTTTTATGTTATATTTGTAAGTTTTTGTTTTGTTTACCATTAATATACACTAATTGACCACTTCCATATTAATTTACTTGTTTTACGTTCTATTTACAAGTTTTATGTTTTATTTATATAATTTATGTATTTTTTTACACTTAATGTTGTTATAAGTTTAATGTTACATCTATGAGTTTTTATTTTGTTTACCTATAATACATCAATTTTCAGTCCTATGTTGATTTACTTGTTTTACCTTTTTATTTACAAGTCTTATGTTTCATTTGTATTATTAATGTGTTATTTAATATCTAATGTTGATTTACAAGTTTTATATTACCTTTGTAAATTCTTGTTTTGTCTACCATAATACACCAATTTAGCACCCCCTATGTTAATTTACTTATTTTATCTCATATTTACAAGTTTTATATTTTATTTACATAGTTTATATTTTTTTTTTATATTTAATGTCAATTTATAAATTTTAAGTTTTATATTAAATTTATATATCTCATATTTCATTTACATAACTCATGTTCAATTATCATAGAATTAAAAAATAATTCTATTTTTTAGAATTATATTACATGGCATTAAAATATCAACTTCAGAAAAATAAAGTTGATGTGTCATTATTCAAGATGAAGAAATTCTAAATTAATCAAAGTAAAAACTATAAAGTACGTAACAGTACTCTTTTTTCTCTTTTCAAAAAGAACTGCAAGCTGCCTTCCATATTCACGCCAAGAAAAATCTAAACTTTAATATGGGTACAGGTCTGATATATATGTATATATTTTGTTCATCTTGTAATATTGGTAGGGTCATCATTATCTTAGACTCAGTTTGGTATAATTTTTTAAATAGAATTTATTTAAGTAGAGTTTTTATTAGTAAAATTTTTATAAGTAGAATTTTTACCTAAAAAATTTTAATTGTTTAGTTGTCAATAAGAGTTTTTATTAAAAATTATAAACTTATAAAATTATTTTTGATAGATAAATTTTTTAAAATTGTGATATAAAAAAATAAAATAATATTGTTACTAGTAGAGGCAAAAAAACTTATTTAATTTTCAAAAGTTCTAAAAAGTAACCAAACAACAACAAAATTTTGTGAAGAACTTATGAGATTAAATAATTACTTATGACAATTAGATAAGTCATATCAAACAGACACTTAGAAGAATAATAAAAAACGTAACGACACACTAAAATACTAACTTCAAATAAAATAGAACTCTTATGTCATTATTAAAGTTTAAAAAATAAAATAGAACTGATATTAATTAAAATAAAAATTAAATACGTATTTTTGAATTCTCTTCACCTTCTTTCGCTTAAACACAATCCCCTTTTAAACACAATTGCAAGTTGCAGTCGATTTAAATAATTAATCATCACCCTAATTAAATTGAGAGAGACCGAAATTGCTCTAAAGGGTTTATGTTCGAAATGCCTTTCGTAAGAGCATACTTATGTTGTACGCCTGTGTTGATTTATTGAAGGGGTTGGTCAAAGAAGAAGGAAGAAAATAGCTTAAGATAAAGGAGACCAGATCAAGTGCGCACCATCCTACACATTATTGTGCACGATGGGCCATGTATCACCTATTCATTGGCTGCTTTTAACAATCCGACTAATTATTAGGTGACCATGACGTACAATAACGTTCACGACGACGCGCATTTCATCATTCTTCTAAGATAAAGATGACTCTATCAATATTGAGAGATGAAAAAAAAAAACACTTGTACCCATATTAAAGTTTAGTTTTTTCTTGGCTTTAAATCTGAATATGGAACGCAGCCTGCAATTCTTTCTAAACGGAAGGAAAAGAGTACTATTACGTAATAAGGGAGATCGCCTATTTTCCCTTTACTGTAATTAATATATACCACTTATCACCTATTATTTTTATAATAGTCAATAACTTTTCTGACAACATAAATTTATAATATTACCCCTATTTTTATAATATTACCATTATTTTCAAATACACTTTTATTTATATTTATTATAAATTAAATAAATCATATGAATATCAACTAAATAAAAAACTTAAGTACTAAAAACAAGAAATATATGTTTTGAAGTGAAAAAAATTAATAATAAAATTTTTTTCTTGTACTTTTTTTATGTTATAAACATTTTCTTATAATAAATATTTTATAATATTTTAAAATTAAATGTAAAAAGTACAAGATAAATATTTTATTATTTATTTTATAATAATTTTTTATTTATCATTCAATTTTCTTATAATAATTTTTTTTCATTTTATAATAATTTTCTTATATATTTATTATAAGAAAATGTTTATAACATAAAAAAAGTACAAGAAAAAAATTTATTGTTAATTTTTTTATATCAAAACATATATTTCTTGTTTTTAATGCTTAATTTTTTTATTTAGTTTATATTCATATGATTTATTTAATTTATAATAAATATAAATAAAAGTATATTTGAAAATAAGAGTAATATTGTAAATTTATGCTATCAAAGGAGTTATTGGCTATTATAAAAACAGCAGGGGGGTAAGTGATATATATTGACTACAGTATGAGGGAAATTGACAATCTCCCATGTAATAATTGTTTATAACATTGAACACTATTAAATCATACACACACACACACAATTATCTAACGAGGGTTTTCATACTTTATTAAAGTACAAAATTAAGTCATGTGATTTAATAATGTTATGCGTAGACACTATTAAGCCACATGATTTAAAAGCTGTCCCATACTTTAATAAAGTGCGAGAACCCTTACTAGATAATTTCTGTATCTATATATATATATATATATATATATATATATATATATATATAAAGAGAGAGAGGGAATAATGTGCTAAGAAGGGATAAAAGAGAAGAAGAAAACACATTTCAATACACTACAAAACAAATACAAGGCATTGTAGTGGATGTTTTTCTTGTCTTCTAGTTTGTCTCTTACTTTAATTCCTCATTACATAATTGGAAATGTTCCAATGAGGGTGTTTTTTCTATCTTTTAGCTTGTTTATTACTTTACTAAAGTAAAGGATCCCATATTAGATAATAACTTTCTCTATATATAATTCAAAATTAAAAAAAAAACTCTCTATAAGTTTGTGTGTGTGTGTCTATATATGCATATATATGTATGTGTGAGTGTGTGTATATATATATATAGGGTTGAACATATTTATTTAGTTGGGTTGAATTGATTTTTTCTCAATCTAGCAATAGTGAGTTGAGTCCGATTTTTATAAACCCCATCAAACCTCTATAAACAAAAATAGCAGTCTTTTAACATATTAAAATTCGTATTGAGAAAAGCCCAAATCAATTTCTTTTCAACACCTTACCTCTTAAAATTTGAACTCAAGTGAGCTATCAACATAAAAATCGCTACTAATGTACACACTCGACATGATAGAATAGCAGTAGAATTCTTGATTTATTTATTTATTTTGGATAACACCTAAGATTATCATTTAATCAAGTAGATCATATCCAAAGCAATTGTACAAAGCTCAGTCAAACCATTATTTCTATCAGTAAGTGGGGACTTCGGACTTTTTGGAAATTCCAAAAAAGAACTTTCACAAGTATCATTGTTAATTATTCCATCATTTGCATACTCTGCGGCAGAGTCATAATCACCACTCTCCAGATATTTTATAGCCCTGGGCATGTCATCGATAGTAAGATCGTAGACTTGAAAGCAAACTTCGAGACGGTTTCTCATAGCCTTATATTTGGTTTCATTAAGCAACTTCTTGATTTGTTCATACGTATCATTACAGTATGTTGATGCCGATTCAAGTATGATGTGAGCTAGACCTTTGACATCCGCACTGGAGCTACCAGGACTTGACCTTAAAGTCTTGATACATACATCTTGGTACGTGGTCTTTTTGCAAGTAGCCTCAATCAGATCATTTTCTTCTCCTCTAACCCCCACTACTCCAGATTTGTTTGACGAAAAACATAATATTATGAGCAAAAACATCGTCAGTGATGCAACCTTTGTGTTCTCCATTTTTTTCCCCTCTAAATTTTGGACCGCAATCAAATCACAAACAAAAATACAGACAGTTAACATGTATGAGAAAGTATTTAAGGAATTTTTTGGAACGAAAATTTCAAACCTTTTAATAATATACTTAATTAGACATTAAGTGAATCTGGTTATATTAGGAAAAGGAAGGAAAAATCCAACATGAATTTATGAAGATAGTGTGAAAAAACTTGTAACGGTTTATCATTCTCGGTAAGTTGTTGTATGCATTTAATACCAGTTCACACTGGTAACTTGCAAAGCCCGAGCCCGAGCCCATTTTTATTATCATTAAATATAATAATTTTATATAAACGATAATTATGTGAAAAGTTACAACACCACTAAATTAATCTGAATGTTTTTCATATTCCAATGCACAAATAAACGTAGCCAAATTGAGATGAGAGACTTTGGCTAATAAATGGATTCTTGTTAATTGAGATATTGGTGTTGAACTTTTGTTAGTCATAGCAGCCTGAGGAGTTCCATGGGATTTTGTTATATTATTGCCCAGTAAAGATTCTTCATCGATATTGGTTATATTAGAATCAAATTAATTCTATGATAACTATCCATCAAACAATTTAAATTTAATCACTCTTATTACATGTATGTCTCAAAAAGCTTCAATTGAGGGGTGCTTTTGTAATTACCTAGCTGACGTGGACTAGCTACCCATCAATTGAAAAGAGGTTGAAAATAAGAAATTTTATGTAAAGAAAAAGAAAAGGAAAAGAAATGGACAGAAAAGAAATTTCGTTTTATGAATACTAGCTAGCTTGATCAAAAGGACAAGAATATACCAAACTTTTTTCCCACTAGTGGTAATATCGATAATTATCTTGAGTTTATAAAGGGGAAAGTCTCCCATTGCAAGCAAATGGAAGATGCTGACGTGGTCGAGAAGAAAAGCAGATGCTTTAAGTATAAGAATGCAAAAAGCTGAAATTAATTCATTTTCACAACCTAATTTCCTTTTACAACTAATTGGTTTTCTCTGCTCTTTTTTGTCATCCAAAATTATTCACCATGGTTGATGCCATCGTTTCCCCTCTGCTGGAGCTGCTGATTTCCTTCGGTGCTGAAGAGATGAAACAAAAAGTGCAGCTTGTGACCGGCATCAAGAAAGAAGTAGACAAGCTTACCAGCAACCTTCGAGCGGCTGTGCCCGATGATGCAGAGGAAAGGCTAGTGAAGGACAAAGCTGTCAGACTTTGGCTGGGACAGCTGAAGTACGCGTCCTACGACTATGAAAATGTGTTGGATGAGTGGATCACAGCAAGACGCAAATTGCAAATTGAGGGTAGGGTTGATGACAATGCTCTTGTTGCTCCTCATAAGAAAAAGAAGTATGTTTCTGCTCTCCTGCCTCTTGCTTTGGTTTCAAACAAGAGAATTTGGTCTCAAACAAGTCTTTCTACGTCATGACATTGCTGTCAAGATCAAAGAAATCAATGAAAAGCTAGATGATATTGCCACTCAAAAGGATAGGTTTAAATTTCTTGAGAGTGGGAGTAAAACTAGTGAGAAACCAGGGCGAGTACAAAGTGCCTCCTTCATTGATGAGGAGGAGATATGCGGTATAGTTAGTGAGAAGAATGAACTCATAAGCAAGTTGTTGTGTGAGAGCAGTGAGCAACAAAAAGGCCTCCATATCATCTCAATTGTTGGTATGGGAGGGATAGGGAAAACTGCTCTTGCACAACTAGCTTGTAATGATGATGAGGTGAAAAGAAAGTTCGTCAAAATTTTATGGGTGTGTGTATCAAAAACTTTCCATTAGTTTAGGGTTGTGAGAGCCATAGTTGAAGCTTTAGACGTTCCTTCTTCTGGTCTGGGCGAATTCCAATCTCTTCTTAGAGTTATATCTAAATCTATTATAGGAAAAAGATTTTTTCTTGTCTTAAATGATGTGTGGGACGGAGATTATCTGAAATGGGAACCATTCTATTGTTGCCTAAAGAATGGTCTCCATGGAAGTAAAATTTTAGTTTCCACACGTAAGGAGTCAGTTGCATTCATGATGGGATCCATAGATATTATCCCCGCTCATGAATTAGTTGAAGACGAATGTTGGTTGTTGTTTAATAGGATAGCATTTTTTGGTCGGCCCATTGAGGAATGAGTAAAATTAGAAAAAATTGGGAGAAAAATTGCAGGCAAGTGCAGAGGTTTACCTCTTACTACAAAGGCAATAGGGAGTCTCATGCACTCTAAAAAAACTGAAGAAGAGTGGCAAAGAATCTTTAAATAGTGAGCTGTGGAAAATAGAAGAGATTGAGAAAGGTGTTCTAACCCCTTTATGGTTGAGTTATAATGACTTGCCATCCAAAGTAAAAAGATGTTTTTCATATTGTGCAGTCTTTCGAAAAGACTTCAATATAGAGAAAGAGAAACTAATTACGTTATGGATGGTTCAAGGTTATCTTGATGTGGAATAAGATGAAGGGACAAACATAATTGGTGAGGAGTACTTAAACATCTTAGCCACTCGCTCTTTCTTTCAAGAGTCCAAGAAAGATGATAATAATCGTATCATAGAATGCAAGATGCATGATATAATACACGATTTTGCCCAATTTGTAAGTCAAAATGAATGTTTTTCGACAGCAGTTAGTGGTAACCAAGAATCAGCTGCCATAAACTGTCTTGGTGAGAAGGTTTGTCATTTGATGTTAAGTATTCATAAAGGGGCTCCATTTCCTATCTCCACTTGTTGGGCTAAAAGAATGCGTAGCCTCTTAATTTGGGGTGCTGTTTTTGACCATTCATCGTTAAATGGTAATATCTTAGAAGAATTATTCGAGGAATTGACGAGCTTAAGGGCATTAGAAGCAAGTAAATTTTTCTACTCACAGTCAACAATTCTTGAGATTCCTATAAATGTCAAAAGGTTGGTGCATTTGAGGTGCCTTAATTTGTCTCATCAGTCAATAGAGAAACTTCCTGAGACGTTGTGTGAGTTATGTAATCTTTAAAAGTTAGATATTAGTGATTGTTATGGTCTTAAAGAATTACCTCAGGGGATTGGGAGGCTAGTGAGCATGAAGCATTTACTGAATGATAAAACTGATTCCTTAGGGCACATGCCGGTAGGGATTGGGAGATTAATCAGTCTTATGACCTTGGATGAGTTCTGTGTGAGTGGAGGAGGAGGTGTTGGTGGTAGCAAAGCGTGTAGGTCTGAATCTCTTCAAAACTTGGAACTCCTCCATGTATGTGGCATACGTAGACTGGGAAATGTGAGAGATGTGGGTGAGGCTAAGAGATTAGAGCTTGGCAAAATGAAAAACCTCTCTTGTTTGAGACGTTGGTTTGACAAGGAAGAAGAAGGTGGAGGAAGGAGGAAGGAGGAGAACGATCAGCAACTTCTTGAAGCCTTACAACCACCTCTGAATTTAAAGGAAATATTGTTTTCCCCGGCTGGATGATGCCATTAACCAATCTAACGAGTTTAGCACTTGAGGAGTGCGAAAACTGTAAGCAGATTCCTCTTTTGGGAAAATTGATGTCCCTTGAAAAGCTCATGATATGGGGATTGAAGAGTGTGAAAAGAGTGGGAGATGAATTTTTGGGAATAGAAACTGGTAATGACTCGTCTTCGTCTTCATCAGTTATTGCTTTTCCCAAATTGAAGTCGCTCACATTTTTTGGATGAACGAATTGGAAGCATGGGATTATGGAATCACAGGAATGGGAAACACCTCCATTATGCCATGTCTTTCCTACTTGGCAAATTTAGGTTACCCCAAATTAAAAGCACTGCCCGGCCACTTTCATCAAATGACGACAATGAAAGAATTGTACCTATCAGAATGTGCTATGCCGGGAAGACGTTACAGAAATAAGAAACTAGGAGACTTCATTTCTCAAGAACCTAACATCTACTCAGAAGAATATGAATTGCCTCAGGTAATTTAAACATTTGTATGTTTTCATATGAGTGTAATAAATGAATTAACCCGTGGTGGCTGTGGTCATTTGATTTGAACAATTTCTTAACCAAATGACTATTTTCTCTTTCGCTAAATGTGTCATTTGATGCAGCAAATTCAAGCAAGGATGAGAATGTACAGCAAGTAGGTTCCATGTTTCAGGAATCTTTGTTTACTTTCTTTTTCTAGAAAGTAATTGGCTAGCTGAGTTCATTTTACATTAGTTACGCTTTTGAGTCAACTGCTCACTTTTCAAGGTACACTTACTGAACGAAGCGACCAATTTCGTTTGTTATAACAGAGCAGGAGAATGGTGAAAGGAATGCACAGAGCATGTGTCATCCCACGCCACTTGGGAAGAATGTGAGTGGTGAACTTAAAAGAGGTGGCTTCCCTTCCATGATCCATTTGTTTCCATTAATATCCTTGTGGCATGTCTAGGTTCAAGCGCAAACAGAAACAGAGCAATGTAGATCGTGTTCAATGTTTATTGAAGACAATGAGGAGCAAAAGGTGATAAATCATACCTGCATAATGAATAAGTCCCCATCTTTCTCTCGTTTTGACTTGATATGCAAATTGATTTTCAGCGAATAGTTTCCGTGCATAATTGTTACGTTGAAGCAGACGATATTAAAAGTGCGTCGAGGCTTGAGCCCAATTAGTTGGCAATAATGCAGGGGAACAAAAGAAGCAGCATATTTGAAAAGGCATGATGTTCTAGTGGCTATATGTCAATTCATATATGGTTGAATAAGTTAGCTCCTTTTCTAAAAAATTTGTGCATTCAGGTGCTATCATGTCGACGGCCGTAAGTTTGGTTACAATGCTGGCTGCTACTGGGAAAATTTGAGTCACAATTTTTGCCTCAATTGCTGGTGATAAGATTATGTTTGGAGCAAGCAGCTGCTGTCGTGAGGACTTTTCCTCATATCACATCAGAAAGCAATCTGCAATCCTTGACATCAGGTTTTTGTTGATTATCTCTATCATCTTTTTCACAGATTCTGAAACTCCTAAGATTACTCTTTATTTAACTTGTTTTGGTTGTCTATGCTATGAGGTTAAGGATAGTAAGCAGCTTATATGAAGGCAAATGTCATGATTTGAAGATCGGTTTCTGCCTGCTATTGGCTTGTTCTTGACCTACTTCTTAGGAGTAAAGGCTTATTACGTCCCCCAATTATATGTCACCTTTTCTTGTAATTAATAATGGCAAATATCAGAATTCTGTTTGTTCGTCAGACACTATTTCTGGTAGAGCGCCAATGATGATGGCAAGGATGTTATTATTATTTAAAAAAAAATTAAGAATCACATAAGAATGAATTTTGGGTGTATTGGTACCCACTATTACCAACTAAATGCTCTTCATTTTTTGGGTCTGCACTTCTGCTTTTTTGTGTTTCTTAGGCTGCAATTTTTTTTCCCAAAGAAATGAGCATTTCTATGTTCATGGGTACCATCACTCAAATTGCACGACTGCTTCTCCCCCAAGCTCAAATAATCTATTTAACTAAACTTCTTGAAGATTGTTCAGATTTGAAGATGAACATAGTTGAGCTGAATTATTGAAAAGTGAGGGATGATGGTTGGTTTTTTCTTGGAGATTCTTTAAAAAAAAAACCAACAGAACTCAATGAAGACTCAAGAACAGCTCAATCAATCTAAAGAAAATGGATCAAATTTTAATACACAAAATAGAGAAATAATATAATTCACACTCTCCATTGCTGTGCTTTCAACTAAGATCACATCTAACGGATAAACATTTTATATCTCATCTTTGTTAATGTAGATATATTCATAATATACTAATTGACTTCAATCACAAGACGAGGCTGTGTCTAACAAGTGTAATATTGATATAAGATAAGGTAATGGGTTTTGTTTAATACCACAAAAAATATACAGTATACCCTCTATAAATTAATACTCGATAAATTAATAATCTCTAATTCTCTATTATATAATAAATTTTCACGGTCCCAACTTAAGCCAATGAACTAAATTAATAATTTTGATAAAATAATAAGATAATATTTTTTTAAAAAAACCTCACATAACTTTGTGAATTCTATTCAAATTATAAATTAATAATTTGCTGAAATTATAAATGTAGTTGACTATGATATTTTAATTACATGAAATATGACTCTATTGTTACTTATTTACATAAAATATGACTATATTGTTACTTTTTTTTCTTAAAATTTAAATCTAGTTGGATCTCATCTCTTATTTTTTTTATTGCATCTTGAAGCTCTGGGGTTGATTCTCGAACTATAATAAGATATTATGAAGTGTTGTTGGTTTATGTTAATTAAATTATAAATAACTCTATAAATTAATAACTTATTAATTTATTGATCATTTAATAAATTATTAATTTATCGATTATTTTATTTCTCTTTTAATTTATAGATTTATATGATCCTATTAATTTATAGAGATTATACTGTAGAAAGAGTGTGTTGAGAACCTTGGATTTAATCAAGGAGTCCCCCGCTTAGAAATATGTGAAGACAAAAAAATGAATACAAATCCTTTCTTAATAAAAGATAACATCCACAGTACCTTCGTAGAAACTCATACATCACAATTTACTTAAGAAATTTAAATAAGCGCGAATGAATTTGAATGATGAGATCTTTAGATCAGAATAAAATGATAATTTCTATAACTCACTATTTCATTGCTGTCATCAGCCCCTCTTATTTTAGGTTATGTATGTTATCCGAATAATCCTCCAGCAAAATCTTGTCAAACAGATATTTGAAATTCAATCATGTTTGACCATACACATTCCTGATAAATTAACATAGGGTTTCTGTTATACCTACGGCATTTTCCCAGAACTTGAACTAGGAAACCCCGTCATTTTTAATAAAGTCAAGATAGCGACTTTAGAAGTTTAACAAATATCTATACAATAAATATTTATGTACTATATATGATTTCAGTCGACAAGGACAGATTACTTGCTTCTATTAAATGTTTCAAGTTTAACAAAAAATTTAGTCCAAGCACGAACACATTGATTATAAGCTTCAGTACTTTCTCTACTCTTTCAAATAAATTCAAACAGCAAATTCAAAAAAGTTAATTAACAGCTCTTTCACATTGTTCAAAGGGTTGCATTCAACTCTTGCAAGTATAAATACCAGCAGGCAGGTCTTTTAAAATCTTGTAAGCTAAATTTGCACACATAACACGAGATGGAGAGCATGGAAAGCGAGCTTTACGAAGCAGCGCTAGCAGGGAGTGTAAATACCTTGTTAGAATTGCTTCACGGAGACCGATTAATTCTTGAGAGAGCCGGATTATATTGTCCCTCTGAGACTCCTCTGCATGTAGCAGCATTGCTTGCGCACGAGGACTCTGCGAAGGAGATATTACGCCAAAAGCCTGGGATTGCTGGACAGTTAGACTCGCGGAAATCATCAGCTCTTCACATAGCATCACAGAAAGGTTATGTCGGCATAGTAAAGGCACTGTTACAAGTCAACCCAGACATGTGTCCTTCCAAGGATATAGATGGAAGAAACCCTCTTCATCTGGCAGCCATGAAAGGTCGGATTGATGTCTTGGAAGAGCTTGTTAGAACAAGCCACTTGCTGTAAAAGAAATTGTAATATTTGTAAATATTAAAGTTTGAAATAATATTCATTAATTTTGTATATTAACGGTGAACCGTTTTGGGATAACGGCTTGCTGATAATTTTCAGAGAGAATGTTGAATGTTCTTAAAATTAACGGCGAACCGTTTTGAAAAAACGGCTTGCCGATAATTTCCAGATAACATGTTGAATGTTCTTAAAACTACAGATGCGATGTTGAAAGCACTGGAAACTAACGGTGATCCGATACCTAAAATAGGCTAACCGTTTATTTCTAGAGACAGTTAAATTTTAAACCGAATTGTGTCTTTTTGAAGAGTGTCTTTTGAAGATGTGCCACGGTGAATGGTTGTAATTTTTCAATAAAAAAAAACTTTCTTCATTAAGAAAATACACATAATAACAATTAATATATACATATTTACAGATTTTGAGATTGATATGTTCTTGGAATACAATTTTATTGCTAAAAGTTGTATTCAAGGTTTGTTGTATCTTGGAGGTAATTTTCCATTCAACTCTATAGCAAACAAAGTGTTGTGAGGGCAAATAAAACCTTAAAGGAAAGTGTAGACACGAGCCTCAAACCTTTCTATTTCTTTTCTTATTGGCCTCCATATTTCTCAAATTACACCAACAATCTTTAAGGTTTTATTTTTGTAATAGAGGCCGAAAAGAATATGTCTTCATTCCTAAATCCTAGTGTCCATCTTGTTCATTTTGATGGCACTAATTTTACTCGTTGGAAAGGGAAGTTATTCTTTCTTCTCACCGTTCTCAAGATAGCATATATTCTTGATCCAAAATTGGAACCATTTCCAGAACCAAGAGAAGATGATACTGAAGTTGTTAAGGCTGCAAGGAAACAACATGAAGATGATGAAGTGATGTGTCAAGGTCACATACTCAACACTCTCTCTGATAGGCTCTATGATTTCTACAACTCGATGACTTCTCCTGTTGAAATATGGAATGCACTGGAGTATAAATATAAAACAGAGAAAGAAGGTACGGACAAATTTCTTGTTTCTAAATATTTTGAATTTGTCATGGTAGACACAAAATCCATTCTTGATCAAATACATGAATTACAAATCATTGTTACTAAGCTTCGAGAATTGAAAGTTGAAATTTCTGAATCATTTCAAGTTGGGGCTATTATTGCTAAATTGCCTCAAAGTTGGAATGGTTATAGAAAGAAACTTTTACATAGTAGAGAAAACATAACTTTAGAAGAATTACAAAAACACTTGGTTATTGAAGAAGAGACAAGGTCTCGAGATTCCAAAGACAAGAATGATTCTACTAAGGTTCATTTTGTTGAAGCTAGTAAATTTTCCAAGAATTTCAATGTCAAGAATGACAAGAAATTCAAAAAGTCAAATAGCACACAAAAGTTTTCTAGAAATTGTTACTTTTGTGGAAAGAAAGGTCATCGCCAAAGAGAGTGTAGATTCAAGAAGAAAAGGGAGGAAGTAAATACTCAAAAAGCCAATGTCATTGAGGAGAAAGTTGAAGAGATTTGTGCTATGGTTTACAAGATGCAAATTGACATGATTACTGAAACCAATATGGCTGAAACTAATGACAACTATTCATGTTTATAATGATAAGAAATTTTTCTTGTTATACAAAGAAGAAAAGGAAGGACAAATGGTTCTCATGGGGAATAATAATGCTGCCATGGTAGCAGGAAAGGGAATAGTTGAGATTAACTGCACTTCTGGAAAGAAAGTTACTTTGTATAATGTCTTTCATGTACCTTCCATTAGGAAGAATCTTGTTTCTACTAGTTGTATGTGTAAGCATGGGCTTAAAATTGTACTTGAGGGTAGTACTTGTATTGTTTCAAAGAATGGAATGTTTGTTGAGAAAGGGTATTCTTGTGATGGAATGTACAAACTCAGCATTAATAATAATAATATCAATTTAGCGTACATTGTTGAGTTTTGTGATGTTTGGCATGCTAGATTAGCACACTTAAATTTTTTATCATTGAGATACATGTCTAAGTATGGCTTAATTAATTGTAATAATATTATCCATAAGTATAAGTGTGAAATATGCATTCAAGCTAAATTAACTAAGAAACATTTTCCTAAAGCCGAATGAAATACTCAAATATTGGATTTAATGCATACCGATATTTGTGAGTATAATAGAAATTTAACAAAGGAGGTAAGAGATACTTTATCACTTTTATTGATGATTGTTCAAGATACACATATGTGTATTTACTTAGAAATAAAGATGAAGCCTTTGATAAATTTAAAATTTTCAAGGCTGAAGTTGAGAACCAAAAAGATAAGAAAATCAAAATGGTTTGAAGTGATAAAGGTGGTGAATATTTCTCAAATGAATTTGACAATTATTGTGAAGAACATTGAATTATTCATCGAAGAACATGGAATTATTCATCAAAGAATAGCGCCATTTACTCCTCAACAAAATGGATTAGTTGAAAGGAAAAATAGGATCTTTACGGATATAATAAATTCTATGATTTTTAATGCAAAACTCCCAAATAATTTTTGGGGGGAAGCATTACTCACTGCATGTCATATTCATAATAGAATTACATCCTTAAAAATGCATGTATCTCCTTATGAGATTTGGAAAGAAAGAAAACCAAATTTGATGTATTTAAGGGTCTTGGGTTGTTTAGCCTTTTATAAAATACATGATCCTAAATCATCAAAGTTAGGTGCTAGAAGTATAAAAAGTGTTTTCGTAGGATATGCTGAAAATTCCAAGGCTTATAGATTGTTAAATTTAAATTCAAATGTGATTGTAGAATCAAGAGATGTTGAATTTATTGAAAATAAATTTCAACATGATTCTAATGTTGGATTAGAATGAATGATTGATCAATCTTGTGATAATACTTATAGTACCTCCTTAAATAACAATAAACGGAAAGAGTTTATGACATCTTTCGAACCAAGGAGAAGTCAACGTGACAGGAAAGAAAAGGGTTTAGCACTGGATTTTATTTCATCACAAGCATTACTCTTCTTAGTTGAAGGAGATAGAAAGAATGTACTTAATAAAATGCCATTGTTGTTAAATGTTGAAAAAGATCCAAAGACATTTAGCGAAGCTATGTCTTCTAGAGACGCTTCTTTTTGGAGAGAAGTGGTAAATGATGAAATGGATTCGATCATGTCGAACCAAACATGGATCTTGGTTGATCTTCCTCCAGTATCTAAACCAATTAGCAACAAATGGGTGTTTAGAAGAAAGTACAATAGTGATGGTTCTTTGCAAACTTTTAAAGCTAGATTAGTAGCCGAAGGGTTTAAGCAAAGAAGTGGTATTGATTATTTTGATACATATGCTTCGGTGGCAAGGTTAACATCTATTAGAATGTTATTTGCAATTGCTTCATTGAACAATTTATATGTGCATCAAATGAATGTTAAGACCACTTTTCTTAATGGTGATCTTGATGAAGAAATCTATATGGAACAACCCGAAGGATTTGTTTTGCCTAGAAATGAGAAAAAAGTATGTAAGTTAGTCATGTCGCTTTATGGTTTAAAGCAAGCACCAAAACAATGGCATGAGAAGTTTGATTCAATAATCTTATCTCATGGTTTTAAGCATAATAATGCTGATAAATGTATATACTCTAAGTTTACAAATGGTTTCGGTGTGATTATATGCTTGTATGTTGACAACATGCTTATCTTTGGAACAAACATGGAAAGAGTAAATGATACAAAGAAGTATTTAACTTCACAATTTAAGATGAAAGATCTTGGTGAAGTAGATATAATCTTAGGAGTAAAAGCAAAGAAAAATAGTGGGGGTTACTCGTTATATCAATCTCACTATATTGAGAAAATGCTTCTTAAATTCAATCATTTGAAGTTTAAAGAAGCTAATACCCCATATGATTTTAGTATAAAATTACTAGAGAATTCAGGTCAAGCAGTAGCACAACTTGAATATGCTAGTGCTATTGGTAGTTTGATGTATGCTATGCATTGTATGAGGCCAGATATAACTTTTGCGGTTTGCAAATTGTCTAGGTTCACGAGTAACCCTAGCATTGAACATTGGAAAGCAATTGGAAGGATACTTGGTTATCTTAAAAGAACCATTAATTTGGGTTTGTTTTATAATAATTATCCTGAAGTACTTGAAGGATATTCGGATGCTAGTTGGATAACCAATACAAGTGACAATAAATCCACATCTGGTTGGATTTTTACAATTGCTGGAGGAGCCGTTTCTTGGGCTTCAAAGAAACAAACATGCATAACTCACTCAACAATGGAAAGTGAGTTTATAGCTCTTGCAGCTGTGAGCAAGGAAGGAGAATGACTAAGAAATTTTTTATTTGAATTTGAGTTGTGGCCACAACCGATGCCATCTATTTCTTTATACTGTGATAGTGAAGCTACATTGTCTAGAGCTTATAACAAAGTGTATAATGGAAAGTCTAGACATATTAGCTTGAGACATGAATATTTTAAACAATTAATAGCAGATGATGTTATTAATATTGTATTTGTTATGACAAATAAAAACCTAGCAGATTCCTTAACGAAAGGTCTTTCAAAAGACTTAGTTAAGGATACATCTATTCGAATGGGATTGAAACCTTTTCTTGATAAAGTCACCAATGATGGTAACCCAACTATATAATAGTTATACCGCTATTCTATAGTTAAATGGGTAATAACAAGTTGTTGTTATGTGATTGGTTTGGCACTGAAAATAAATAATCCCATTTGAGATGTTTGGTGCAAATAGCTATGAGGTTGAGGATGAGTATTTGCTCTTAATGAAATTCAAGTCTTATAGTAGCTAAAGACATGATTGAACTTTCACCTAAGTGAACATAAGAAATGGTGCCGTTTCTAACAAGATCATGGTTTAATCTTATAAATGTTCATGAATCCAAGATAGAGCACAAAGCCGGAATAGTACTAAATGATTATAACATAATTTAAAATCTGGGATAGCTTATATGTGATATATTTCCGGTATTTACTTAAGAGACAAAGTTTAATGCTTAGCACACTGTTGTCTTATAAATATTTTGAACTATATTCACTAATTGAAGGTTAAAATTGAAAGATACCTTCTTGTATGTATAAGTTGATCATTGATAAATCTGAAAATATTACAATCTAGTGGGGGATTGTAATATTTGTAAATATTAAAGTTTGGAATAATATTCATTAATTTTGTATGTTAACGGCGAACCGTTTTGGGATAACGGCTTGCTGATAATTTCCAGAGAGAATGTTGAATGTTCTTAAAATTAACGGCGAACCGTTTTGGGATAACGGCTTGCCAATAATTTCCAGAGAGCATGTTGAATGTTCTTAAAACTACAGATGCGATGTTGAAAGCACTGAAAACTAACGGTGATCCGATAACTAAAATGGGCTAACCGTTTATTTCCAGAGGCAGTTAAATTTCAAACCAAATTGTGTCTTTTTGAAGAGTGTGTCTTTTGAAGATGTGCAACGGTGAATGGTTGTAATTTTTCAATAAAAAGACACTTTCTTCATTAAGAAAATACACATAATAACAATTAATATATACATATTTACAGATTTTGAGATTGATATGTTCTTGAAATACAATTTTATTGCTAAAAGTTGTATTCAAGGTTTGTTGTATCTTGGGGGTAATTTGCCATTCAACTCTATAGCAAACCAAGTATGGTGAAGACAAATAAAACCTTAAAGGAAAGTGTAGACACACGCCTCAAACCTTTCTATTTCTTTTCTTATTAGCCTCGATATTTCTCAAATTACACCAATACTTGCTGCTTCTGCCCCTCAGATCTGGGGTGGCTCCATCTTACATTTGTGTGTGAAACACAATCAGCTGGAAGCACTGAAGTTTTTGTTGGAAAATATGGATGACTCTGAATTTTTGAATGCCAAGGATGATTATGGCATGACAATCTTGTACCTTGCAGTTGCTGATAAACAAATTGAGGTATGGAATCACTTATATCACATATAAAAGTATGGTTCTCACTGTACACACACACAAAAGGATGTTTCTTTAGGAATTGATTAATATCAACGAACTTAATTTCTTATATTAAGTGTAAACAACATCTATGCAGACCATCAAGTTTTTGACAACTAGTACTACAATCAAAGTGAATGCTGTTACTGCAAATGGCTTCACGGCATGGGATATCCTAGCACATAGCAAAAGGGACATAAAAGATTGGGAGATTGGGGAATTACTTCGATGTGCTGGAGCAATTAGTGCAAAGGAAATGCAGCAGCCAGCAACTAAAGTTTCGATCACACAGACCAACAGCTTAATATCACATGAAAATAATCAAGAGAATGAAGGTAAAACAGGTTTAAAAAAACATCTAAGTACGAAGATGATTGGTTGGAAAAAATGCGAAATGCAATAATGGTGGTAGCATCACTGACTGCGACTATGGCCTTCCAAGCTGGTGTGGACCCTCCTCCCGGTCGTAGGCAAGACACTTCTTCCTCCCAATTAGATGCAACCACACAACGTTACGCTTGCTTTTTATTTTGTAACACCACGGGTTTTCTGGCTTCTCTGAGCATTATACTACTGCTCATAAGCGGCTTACCACTTAAGCGTCGGATTTTCATGTGCGTTCTAATGGGGACCATGTGGTTTGCAATCACAGCAATGGTACTGACTTACTTGGTCTCTATAGATTTCCTTCTAGACGATGTTTCATAGCCTCCATCTGCTCCAAATATTTTGACTTACATATGGTTTAGTATTGGAGGGACTCTATTTCTTGGGCACATGATTCGCCTTATATTCAAGGGGATAAAGTACTTTAGAAAGTCAAGTAGAAGACCAAGTCACATAATTCAAGCTCAAGATGGTCATGATTACGAACCACCACTAGCTTCTATAGTGTAAAACTCTATAAACGAATACATAAAAATGAGCGAAATATTAGTAACTGCCGTGAACTTTCTAATTGTGTTTTTGTTGTTTAAGCTCGTGAAAATATTGAATATACAATGGTGAATTGTTTTGATGTTGTATTTCAGAAATAATTCTAATGTATTGGTTGCTGAAACTTCCTAGTAGCACTCATTGTTTGATCTATAAAATAGTAACATATCTAAATAATAAAATGTTAGAAAGCTTATTTGGTTAATAACCAAATCAATTGGAACTGGAGTTAACAATGAGTTAACTATTAGTTTTAAGTTTAGTGGAAAAAATTGAAAAGAAAAAGTATGACATTCTTGTGGTTTGGCAAAATAGTCATGAAAATTCTTTTATTTTTATAAATTGCCGTATAAACATTTTTTTAAGACGCAGCACGCATTTTGGGATTTACATATCACTTTTTTGAATACACATCAATTTTTTGGAAACATAAACCTCTTAGATTCAGAATTAGTTATAAAGACCAAAAATTTGTCTAAAAAGAGTTGTCTTAAAAGAATCTAGGTGATCATTCCAAAAATAATAATCTTCATGATCATTTTCCTATTGGAAATAGCTTTTCTTTTCATATTCTATTATATTAGCCATAAAAGCAAAACAATTTTATGATGATGGCCAATATATAGTGTAGTTCATTGGGATCCGTCAATTTCATCATATTTTAAAATTTTATATCATATTGCAGTAATTCGAATTATAGGTTCTTGAACCGTACAATCCTAACTAATTGAGCATTGGCATTGACAAATAATAAGTAAAGGGAAAAAATCAATTTAAAACATTTAAAAAAATTATGGTGTGTTTGGCATCATTTTAAAAATTGGTGTTTTTGAAAATAATAAATGAAATGAAAATAATGTTTTTTAAAACAATTATTTTTAAAATGAGATTTAGGCAATGTTTTTTTTTTCTAAAATCTGAATGAGTTTGAATTTTTCTTAAATTTGAATGGATTGAAATACAAATATCTAAATAACATGTTTATTTTTCTTTTTTTATTATATGAAAATAAATGGTATCTTGTTTGTCTTTATAAATAAAAAATCTTGAACACGGTTATTTAACATTTATGTCTTTGCAAATCAAAGCAAAAAAAAAAAAAAAAAGAGATTAGATTTTATAATTTAGGAAATAAATACATTTATAAAGATATTTTTAGAATATAATATTAGAAAAAATACATTAACACCCCCAAGGTTTGAGGAAATGGCAACCAAAGGGACATCAAGACCCCTTTTTTGCCATAATACCCTTTACTTCTACTATCTCCAAAAAATTTACTCTAATGTTTTATAATAAATAGAAATATAACATTAAAATATATGTAATAATATATATTTCAAAAATTTTCAATATTTAAAAAATATTTTAATATTTTACAATCAATTAGATTTTTTTATTATATTTAAATATATTTTATAATAAATAGAATCATAATATTAAAATAAATTATTTTAAATATTATGTAAAATAATAATTTGACATTATTAGTATATGAGATTTTTTTAATTATAAAAAGTATTTAATGAAAATATTTTTTAAAATCTATACAATAAATAAAAATATATTATTAAAATAAATATAATAATTTATATATTAAAATTATCAAATCATCAAAATATTTTAATATTATTAGTCGACTGCATAAATTACGTTATTTATATAATATTTGTATTTATTATAAATCCAAATCTTCAAGTCAATTTTTTTGGGATAATAGCAGTAAATGGTATAGTGGTTAATAGGGGATTTTGGGGGTTCCTTTTTTAAAACTTGGGGCTGTTGACAACCATTTCTCCCAACCTTGGGGTGTAGATGTCCTTTTTCCTATAATATTTACTTCTTATTCAAACTTTTTCCATTCAAATAAAAATAAAAACAAAAAAAGATTAAATTTAATAATTTAGGAAATAAATATATTTTATTGAGATATTTTTAGAATATAATATTTACTTTTTATTTGGACCTTTTCATATTCAGGTAAAAGTAAATAAAAATTCACTTTTTCTAATTAGAGTTAAATGTCTGAAAATCATATATAAGTTAAAAAAAATAATAAATTTTAGAAAAGTCAGAAATTAATATGAATAAATTGTTAGAAAATTACCTTACTTTTTGCAAACTTTTATAGATAAAAAATCTCAGTAGTGAGATAGATGCATAGATACAAAGAATCTCTACTATTAAAATTGTGAGAAATTTTGGTATTAATTTCTTTTTAAAAAATCTTCGTGAAAGATTATGTCGAACTGTGATATAAAAAGAAGAAGATTTTATAGTGAATAAAAAAAAATTCCAAGTGATAGAAGAAGAAAAAAGAGTTTGCAATGATTTAAAAAAAAAAAAAAGGGAATAGTCCAGGGCGAATTAGTATGTTTTGATGAAAAAACCCCTGAGATTTTAATGAAATGTCAGTTCCATCCATTTTTCTTTTTAAAATGAAAATTAAAAATGAGATGGCGATTTCATCTAAAAATTAGGCTTTCTTGTGAATTTATTTGTCTATCCCCCATTTTATTCTTATTGTTACATAAGATGTGAATTCTGTACTTTGTGTCCTGAAATCTTAATTCCATAATTCAGAATTCCAATGGTCGGTTGAGAATTCGGAGGTTCGGTTACATTTCTAATAAATAGCAGCTATTTGTTGTAAACATTCAAAATTAATTCGGAGTTCATTTGAAGAATATTGAAAGAGAATAAAAATTCTCTCTCTTTCCCTAATTTTCTTTTATTATTAGAATACTTCCACATAAGATCCATAACATGTTATCAAACAATAATTAAGATTTGGACAAAAAAAAAACTGATCAGTACAACTTGTGTTCCATATTTCACTTAAACTTTGTATTCATGCATATGTGTTATCGAGAATAAGCGAGTAACAATTTTGAGAAACCGGAGCTGAACTTGAATCTCCAGATTTATAATTAAAGAGTCAAGTTCGATAACTGTATAAATATAGAGGAACAGAGGATTAACTTAAATTTATACGGATAGATGACGCAAAAGAATTGATAGAAGAGGCTCCCAGAGTTTGTGGATGTATTTTGGATTTGAAATATGAATATGATAGTAAGTTCATCAACTCGAAAAGGAAAGGTATTACATACGTACGTACGTACATCCATGCATATATATATATATATGTGTGTGTGTGTGTGTGTGTATTTCTCCAAAGGATGCATAATAACTGAATGAATTTGGGTGAAATGGGAGCCATATATTACTTTTCAAAACGACCCCAAGGGAGAAAGTGGCTTTGGCCTACTTTTAATAGTATGATAATACAAATATATGGGAAAATATCCACTATCGACATAACGTCTGGCTTTCTATAAAATTAAATAAAATGTTTTGGCTTTGTCTGCTGTCCACTAGATACTTAAGAACTTTATCGCATTTCCACTTGCATGCTCCATCCTAATAGTGTTAAAAATTTTAAAGAATATTAACAAAATAATTATTTTGTTCTGAAGTTCAATGTAACGTAAAATCACAGATTTATTTTGTTACACGGTAAAAAATAAATTCAATTTTATAGTTGTTGGGATCAATAATTGCTATAAATTTTTCTTAATATACACAAAATATGCGACGTTGGAGTAATTGACTCACTCTGTCGTTGTAAATTTTTAAAAATATTGGTGTTTATTTTTAAACTTGAGCCATTTTGATCTTGACCTAATTGAAATATTTTGCTCTAAATAATTCTCCAAGTAATTGAAAAGGCATCAAGAAATCATTTGTTTGTCTGTTATTTATTCATTTGAATGAATGTGTGTTTCCCCGAGAAAAAAAAAATTTACATGAAGCATAGATATCTACAAATATGGTAAGAAAAAATTTCCTAAGATTTCTGCAACCTGTGGCTTCTCTTGAAGTTGAGGAGAAATAGTTGAAAACAATTTCTTGAAATTGAGGAGAAGCAGATGGAAGCAATTTGCAGGGGTAATGTGGTAAAATTGAACGCGGCATAACTGTAGTTACTGTATAATTGTTGGAAGATATTTAAGTCAAAATTGGACGATGGATTCTACAAGACTTAGAGAGCCACTACTTTCTCAAAACTATCACTGCATAGTGCATAATAATTTTCGTTCACTTTTCCCAAAAGGCGCCCGTGCGGGGGACTCCGTGGCCGTTGCTTTAAACGTAACTTTAGTTGTGATAATAAAAATAGCTTGTTGCTATTTATGTGGTCAGGAAGAAAAGCTCCACACCTACAGTTGGGGACTGCTTTGCATAATTGCATATGCTCATGAAGTCTATACAAAAGAATGCAAAATGCTGGAATGCTTTTTCTAAACACAAATAATACAGCTCCTTCCCTTGATAAGTCTCTCTCAGTTAGCTATCAATTTATCTCCTCTTTTGACATCCAAAATTACTCAGCAGGTGAAGCTATCATGGTTGATGCCATCGTTTCCCCTCTCCTGCAGCAGCTGATTTCCTTTGCTGCTCAAGAGGTGTCACAACCGGTGAAGCTGGTTACGGGTGTTGAACAAGAAGTTAAAAAGCTGACCAGCCATCTTCAAGCCAGTCGAGCTGTGATCGATGATGGAGAGGAAAGGCAAGTGAAGGACAAAGCTGTCAAACTTTGGCTCGATCGGCTCAAGGAGGCTTCCTGCGACATTGAAGATGTGTTAGATGAGTGGATCACCGCGAGACGCAAAGTGGAAATGAAGGAGAACGATCGTGCTTCTCGGAAGCAGGTATGTTCCTGCTTCCCAGCTTCTAGCATTGGTTTCAAAAAAATAATTCTACGTCATGACATTGCTGTCAAGATCAAAGAAGTGAACGAAAAGCTAGATGCTATTGCCACTCAAAAAGATATATTTAAGTTTGTTGAAATTGGGAGTGACAGTACTCGTGAGAGACCAGGGCGAGTTCAGAGCAACTCCTTGATTGATGAGGAAGAGATTTGTGGTAGAGTCGGTCAGAAGAATGAACTCTTAAGCAAGTTGTTGTGTGAGAGTAGTGACCGAGAAAAAGTCTTTCATATCATCTCAATTGTTGGTATGGGAGGCATAGGTAAAACTACACTTGCACAACTAGCTTGTAACCATGAAGAGGTGAAAAGAAATTTTGACAAAATTTTATGGGTGTGTGTATCAGACAATTTCGAGGAGTTTAGGGTTGCCAAAGCCATCATCGAAGCTTTGGGTGGTTCTGCTTCTAGTTTAGAGGAATTCCAATCTCTTCTTAAAACCATTTATGAATCTATTGCAGAGAAGAGATTTCTTCTTATCTTAGATGATGTGTGGGATGGAGATTACATTAAATGGGAGCCATTCTTTTATTGCCTAAAGAATGGTCTTCGAGGAAGTAAAATTTTAGTTACCACCCGCAAGGAATCAGTTGCAAGCATGATGGGATCCACAGATATTATATCTATGAAGGAATTAGCTGAGGAGGAATGTTGGTCATTGTTTAAGCGTTTGGCAGTTTTTGGTCGGCCCATAGAGAAACGTGAAAAATTAGAACAAATTGGGCGAAAAATTGTACACAAGTGCAAAGGTTTACCCCTTGCTGTAAAAATATTAGGCAGTCTCATGCGCTCTAAAAAAACTGAAGAAGAGTGGCAAAGAATCTTAAATAGTGAGCTCTGGAAAATAGAAGAGATTGAGAAAGGTCTTCTAGCCCCATTGATGTTGAGTTACAATGATTTGCCTTCTAAAGTAAAAAGATGTTTCTTATATTGTGCTGTCTTTCCAAAAGACTACAGTATAGAGAAGGAGGATCTAGTTACATTATGGATAGCTCAAGGTTATCTTAAAATGGAACAAGAGGAAGAGATGGAGATAATTGGTGAAGAATATTTTTCCATCTTAGCTACACGCTCTTTCTTCCAAGAGTTTGTGAAAGATGATGATAATAATATTATAAGGTGCAAGATGCATGACTTAGTCCATGATTTTGCTCAATTTCTAAGTCAGAATGAATGTATTTCAATTGAAACTAGTGGTGGTGAAGAATCTGCCATAAACTCTCTTGGAGAGAAGGTTTGTCATTTAATGTTCAATCTTGGCTGGAAAGGAGCTTCATTTCCAGCTGTCTCCACACATAGAGTTAAGAAACTGCATAGCCTCTTAATTCGTGGTAGAAATGTTGACTATTCATTGTGTAATGCTATGTTCCTGCAAGAGTTATTTGGTGAATTGAGATGTTTAAGGGCATTGGATTTTGGTGATGGGTGGCTAGCCAGCAATTTAATTAAAGAGATTCCAGCAAATGTAGAAAATTTGGTACATTTAAGATATCTTAATATGTTTGGTCAGGCTATGGAGATACTACCTGAGACGCTGTGTGAGTTATATAATCTACAATATTTAAATGTTAGTAATTGTATAAATCTTAAAGAATTACCTCGAGGGATTGGGAAGCTAATAAACCTGAGGCATTTACTAAATCATGCCACTAGATCATTAAAGTACATGCCTGCAGGGATTGCGAAATTAACCAGTCTTCGAAGATTAAAGAAGCTGGTTTTGAGTGCAGGTGTTGATGGTAGCAAAGCATCTAGGCTTGACTCTCTAAAAAGCCTTGATCACCTTCGAGAATGTGGTATAAGTGGGCTCAGTAATGTTGCAGATGTGGGTCAGGCTAAGAGATCACAACTTCACAAAAAGAAAAATCTCATTAGTTTGTCACTTTGGTTTGACAATGAAGAAGACGAAGGAAGCAGGAAGAGTACGGATGATGAACAACTTCTTGAGGCCTTGCAACCTGCGCCCCTGAATTTGAAGGAACTATTGATAGTGTCATACAGAGGCAAAGCTGTTTCTCCTAAGTGGATAATGTCATTAACCAATCTAAGGAGTTTAACGCTCGACAAGTGCAAAAATTGTGAGCAGTTGCCTCCTTTAGGAAGATTGCCATCACTTGAAAAGCTCTTCATATCCGAATTGGAGAGTGTGAAAAGAGTGGGTAATGAATTTTTGGGAATAGAAAGTGATACCGACTCATCTTCATCTTCATCAGTTATTGCTTTCCCCAAATTGAAGTCTCTCACGATTTGGACAATGGAGGAACTGGAAGAGTGGGATTATAGGATCACACAGAACACCTTCGTCATGTCTTGTCTTCCTTGCAAATTTTTATTTGTGGCAAATTAAAGGCACTGCCCGACCACTTTCATCAAACGACAACATTGAAGGAATTGCGGGTTTTGTTATGTGAAGGAATTGCAGATTTTGTTATGTGATATTCTAGAAGAACGTTATAGAAAGGGGACAGGAGAAGACTGGCCTAAGATATCTCACATTCCCAACGTTATTATATGAAAGGAGGCCGCTGAAAAAATTCTCTTGCGGCTGCAGCGCAATCAACCCACAAGTAATTTCTTCTCCTGTTCTAGTTTTGCTTTTTTGTTGTTTGTAATCTAATTAAGAAGTATAAATAACATTTTCTAATCGAATTCTACATCAGGAATGATGATCTAGATTGGTGAGACAAGTTGGTCCGAAGGCCATTGAATAAAGCTGTGGTGGCTGAACTTAGGTTGATGTCAAAAGAGGTAAATTGGCTTGTCAAGGGGGATGCTTTTTGTTTTCTTTCAACTTTAATTAATTTGGCTTTTGAGTTGAGTAGCTGGAGTCTGCCGATCTGTGGATGCCTTTTGTTTTCTTTGTTCTCTAACTGATCCGGCCAACCAAATTGCTCTGGTACTAAAATATATCATTTGATGCAGTCAACAGAGCTGAACTACAAAACAGAGAAGCTTATTTGTAAATTGAAATATTGCCATTTATTTCAGGTAGTTTGACTGATATATCTAATTCAGCAAATTTCATTTTCACATGTTTTTATTGATATCTCTCTTCCAGAAACAGAGCCCAAAGAAAAGTTTAGTCCATCTTTATATCTGTGCAAATTCATGCTTTTATTCAGAATATGAAACCATTTCCGGGCAACACTACATGGTAGTGAATTCATGCAAATGTTGATGCCATTCATAGATATTGAAGACAATAATGAGCAAAAGGCGATAAATAATAAATGCATAATGACCACATCTACATTGTACGGCGTCCTATTTTAACTTGATATGCAATTTGATTTTCAATGAATAATTGTTAGATTGGAGCAGATATTGTTAAAAAGGCATTGAGCTACCCTAGCTAAGAAATTAGTTGCCAATAATGAAGGGGGTTAAAAGAAATTTTGAATTTGAAAAGGCATGCAATCCCAGTTGCCATTTGTCAATTCATATAAGTTTGAATAAGTTTAATGGTTGAATACAGTTAGTTTCTTTTGCTTTTTGTTCATTTAGGTCCTAGCAAGTGTCGGCTGAAGCATGGTTGCATATAGCTGCTGCTGGGAAATTTGAGGATTTGATGCTGCCCTCCTTGGGGCAAGCGGCTTCTCCATTGCCAAGACTTTCCTTGCATCAGAGCTGTGGTTCTGGACATCAAAACCTGAACAATACCACAGGTTTTATTATCAACTTTTGAACTGTTGTGAGACTCATGGTTGAGTTATAAACTTGTTTTGGTTGTCTATGTAATCAGGTGAAAGATATAGTAAGCAGCTTTTTTTAAGGCATATGTCACAATTCTGTTTGTTCGCTGGAAGCTGTTAATGACGCCACGGATTATGGCAGCATTGTTTTTTCGTGACAGTTGCATGAGAGTGAACATTGGGTGTATTGGGATTTGGGTTATGAGTATTATCATTTTAATAGTTGTATCCTAGACTTATTTTTTTGGGTAAAATTATCTTCGTATCTTCACCGGTGACGAAGCATAAAAGCATAACCACGTGAAATGATAGCGTTATTTCTTTGCGCTTGTTTGCCATTATTATCTTTCTACCTCAATATGCAGTATAACAAGTGCATATTGTGGGGCATAGAGACAAGTAAATATCAGTATTGGTCAAAATGCATTACTCCTGCTTCTTCCCCAAGTCAAACAATATAATATTTTCTTGGAGATTACTTATATTTTGGAGATGAAAATATTGTTGAAAGGTAATAGACAACCTTTTCCCCCTTATCTTCTAAAACCCACCAGGACTCAATCAAGACACGAGAGTACTCAATCTAACTAACCAAAGAACATGGATCAAAGATTAATGAACAAAACCGAGAAATGCAGCAGTCCACGATCCGGTGGCAGTGCGCAACTACCAAAACATTAAAGGGTTTTATCCAACATGTTAGTGAGAGGGAATTTCTGACTATTTTCGGTAGATAATACAATAAATACTTACCGAGATTCCTAGTAATTTCAACTGCCACTCCCAAACATTTAGTTTAACCCATATGCAGCCAAACCAAAGCAGGACCGCTGCACTTAATCCCAAATCTCCACTGTGTCACGTTGGATTAGCTCTTTTGTATGGTCTGATCTTAAACTCGAAAATTCTACACGTGTCCGGCCAATTTTCACCATGATTATGTGGCTGATGTTCCAAACTCACTCTGTCCTGTTTGCAAGACAAAGATGATGGCGGATGCTTCTTGTTTTGCCCGAGATGAACTGAATGTTTAATTTGGGTTTTTTTTTTCAACTTTCCATGTTATTTTCCTTTACATTCACTTTCATGTTATTGTCTAAACTTTTCTTGATGTTAAATAGTAGTAAAATCTGATGTGAACGCTCAGGCGAAATAAAAAAAAGAAAGGTTCCTAATGGACCTCATGAATTTAGTATTCATGCAGATATAATATCGAGAATGCGAGCGACAATTTTGAGAATCCACAGCGATAGACATTTAGAGTGTTGAATCTCTAGATTTATAATTAAAGACTCAAGTTAGATAACTGTATAAATATAGAAGAGCTGAGGATTAACTTAAATTTATACACATAGATGAGGCAGCCAATGTTTGTGGATGTATTTGGAATCTGAAATAGGCATATGATTGTAAATTTAATCCCAATAAATAGGAATATGAAAAAGGAAACATGTCCTCCTCCAATAATTTACATCCACACGAACCGCGCACTCTTGATATCTGTGGACTCATTTGCATGATTGCAGATGCAGTATAAAGAACGCAAAAGGCTACTGATCCTCAGTATCCTTTTATCTCCTCTTTTATCATCCAAAATTGAAAGAATTTGTATTGCTATGTGTTTGGTTGATAAGAAAATTAAAGGAATATTGAGAGAAAATGAAGAGAACAGATCTGGAATCTTTCTTATTCAACTTATTACAATCATAACAGAGTATCTCTATTTATTCTTGAATTACAATGACAGCTGGAGATTGTTATACATGCAACACATGCATAATGAGTTTGTTAACAGCTGAGCTGAATCAACTAACTTACTGTTCCACGTCAGCTCAGCTCGTGAACTTCTCTACATAATTCTAATCATGCTTTGTAACATCCCCTCTCAAGCTAAACTGTCTTGGAAAGACATTTAGCTTGCTTCGAAGATAATGAAACTGATCAAATGTGAGAGGCTTTGTGAGCACATCTGCAGTTTGATCTTCACTTGGAACAAACTGCACCACAATTTTCTTGGCTGCAACTTTCTCCCTGATAAAGTGAATATCCAGTTCGACATGCTTAGTCTTAGCATGATAAACGGGATTATAAGCCAGTGCTATTGCACCTTGATTATCACACCACATTATGGGTGATGCAACAAGACTAATATGTAATTCACTGAGTAAGCTTTGAATCCAAACAACTTCAGATGTGGCTTGAGCTAAAGCTCTATATTCAGCTTCAGTACTAGATCTTGAAACTACTGACTGTTTCTTAGAACACCAGGAAACTAAATTCAAACCAAGATAAACTGCATATGCTGCAACTGATTTTCTGTCATCTTTGTCACATGCCGAATTAGAATCACTAAAACAATTGATTTGCAAAGTTCCATAATGGTAAAAATGCAAACTAAAATGAATGGATCCCTTCAAATACCTCAAGAGTCTCTTGCATGCTTCCCAATGTGCTGCTGTTGGTGATGATAGAAATTGGCTGAGCTTATTGACAGAGAATGCTATCTCAGGATGTGTTAAAGTTACATACTGCAATGCTCCAACAATGCTTCTATACTGAGATGCATTGGAAATAGTTGTTCCTGATCCTTTTGTAAGAGAATGTCCTGTAGACATAGGAGTAGGAACTGGACTACAATCTGCCATATTATGCTTAGCCAAGAGATCAACTATATATTTTGCTTGAGAAAGATAAAAACCATTTGCTGTCTTTGAGACTTCAATTCCAAGAAAATAGTTCAGCTCCCCCAAGTCTTTCAAAGCAAATGCAGTTTGCATATTTAGAATGACTTGTTGTATTAATTGGGAATTAGATCCAGTAATGATTATATCATCAACATACACCAAGACAAGCAAAATATGACCATTTTCCCTCCTATAGAAGAGTGAGCTATCAGACTTTGAATTGAGAAAACCCCATTGATTTACCATAGCAGATTTTAACCTGTCAAACCATGCTCTTGGGGCCTGCTTTAACCCATAAATAACCTTTTTGAGTTTGCAAACATGATTAGGCTTAGTAGGATCAGTAAACCCATCAGGCTGTGCCATGTAGACATCTTCAACCAGAATGCCATTTAAAAAGGCATTATTGACATCAACTTGCCTAAGAATCCACTTGTTCATAGCAGCTAAACTCAAAACTATTCGAACTGTAGAAGCTTTTACAACTGGGCTGAAAGTTTCTGTATAATCTATTCCATGTGTCTGATGAAAACCCTTTGCCACTAATCTTGCTTTATATCTAGAAATGGTACCATCTGAGTTGTGTTTAATTCTGAAAACCCACTTGTTTCCCACTACTCTAACTGGTGCTATTGGTAATACTAAATCCCAGGTATGATTGCTTTGAAGTGCTTGATACTCCTCTTGCATTGCTTTAAACCATTTTGGATCAGTTATTGCTTGGGAAACAGATGTAGGTCTTTGAAGGTATAGCTAAGAGCAAAAAGATAGACTTTGGTTTAAAAATACCAGCCTTGATCCGTAATCATGGGATGTCCTACTGATGGTGCAGCAGGTATTACATGAGGTGGTGAAGAAGTTTCAGGCAGGGGTTGAGTATCAGACAATTGTTGTGTATGAGAATGAATGTCAGAGAATGATGAAGATGATGGATAAGGAGAATTTACCTCTCTATGAGCTGGTGATGAAGAATCTGAGGAATCACTTGCTGAAGAAGGCTGAAGAGGAGATTGTAGTATTGGAATGTGAGTAAATGAGGAGTTTGAAGTTGTATTTGTTGAGGAGCAAGATTGATTAATAGAAGAAAAATCTAAACCCGACACAAATGGAAAAGAATTTTCATAAAAAATTACATGATTTGAGATATACACTCTACCAGAAGAATGAAGACATTGATATCCTTTATGGTGGGAGCTGTAGCCAATGAAGACACATCTAGCTGATCTAAATTCCAGTTTGTGTCTGTTATATGGTCTAAGATAAGGATAACAAGCACAACCAAAGGTTCTGAGAAAAGCATAATCAGGTTGTTGATGAAAAAGCTTTTGATAAGGAGAGATATTATTCAAGGTTGTTGTAGGTAACCTATTTATAAGAAACACAGCTGTGTGGAAAGCATTCCACCAAAATTTTAGTGGCAGATTTGCTTGAGCTAACAAAGTGAGACCAATGTCAACAATGTGCCTGTGTTTTCTCTCTATTCTACCATTTTGATGATGAATATGAGGACAAGGATGCCTGAATTGAATTCCACATTGAGTAAGATATGAAGAAAAACTTCTAAATTCTCCTCCCCAATCTGTTTAAATAGCTTTGATATGTTTGTGCAAGTGTTTCTCAATAAACTTCCTAAAATCAGAACACCCTGAGTGCATCGACTTTGCAAAACAAAGGAAAATCCATGTGAATCTACTAAAGTCATCTAGGATTGACAAATAATAAGAATAACCTTGAGTAGACATAACATGAGAGGGACCCCAAAGATCAGCATATAAGAGCTGAAGTGGCTCTGTGGTTTTTGTGGGAACAGAATCAAAGTGTAACAAATGATTTTTCCCAAATTGACAGGCATTGCAGAAACTCAAGTTTTTGGTTTTATTTGAAGTAATGTAATTACAATCTTGTAATACAGTTTTGAGAGTATGAAAGGCAGGATGTCCTAGCCTTTTATGAAGTAGATTAATATCAACTGTATTTACATTAGCTATCAAGGCTGATTTACATGACTGATTATTTAGGATATCAGAATCATTACAAGACAATGAAGGAAAATAAGCAAACATAGACTCAAATTTATTGGAAGGAGATTGATAGAACAAAGTTGAACTATCTTCAGTGAATTTAGATGTAGTTTGGACTTGATACAATCCTCCTTTTTCAATTCCTCTCAGCAAAATGATCCCTGAGCTCCTGGCCTTGACAAAACAAGTATTTTTAAAGAATTCAATTGTCACATCATTATCAGCTAAGAGTTTAGAAACACTAAGTAAATTCTTGGTTATTTGGGGAACATGAAGAACATGATGTAGTAACAAGGGCTCATGTGTGGTTGTGACAAGCAATACTGATCCAATATGTTTAATTTGCAGAGAAGAACCATTTCCAACAAGTAATCTTTCATTTCCAGTATAAGCTTTGGATTCAAGAAGTTTACCTGATTCATTTGTAATATGATTAGTAGCACCACTGTCAATGTACCAGGTAGGATCTTCAACCATTTCAGGAGCAGGAGCTAGATGAGCTGAAGATGTGCCACCAGTGTATTCTCCATTGAAACTAAAACCAGGCACATGAGAACTAAAGACCAAAAGAGCTACCAGGATTAAACATGTAAATGCAAATGGATCTCAATACATCATATAGCCTTGATATCCGTGACCTCTTGCATGCTTTAGAGTTGCCGTAATAGCCAAAGCCATGTCCAAAGTAAGAATTGAAACCTCTGCCATAACTTCCATTAAAAGTTCTACCACCAGCATTTCCAAAACCTCTTCCAAAATTTCTCTGACCAGGCCTAAAATTACCATTAAATGTTCCTCTTCCCTGATTATTTGAAGGTACAAAAGCAGAATTGTACCTATTTCTACACTTGCTCCATGACCAGGTACAAAACAAATTTGACAGACGATAGTTGAATTATTATCACCAGACTGTCCCATACCACTGCTATTTGCAAAGCTTCCAAAACCAGTGTTGTAAGATCCTCCATAAGAACTATTATTGTATTTTGAATTACCACCAGCGTTTTTTCCAGAATTAAATTGCTTCTGAGCTACATTTGCTGACAAATTATGTGTGATTTCACTAGCAATTTTGCCTTTCTTTTGCTCAACTCTATTTTCATGACTCAACAGCAAGGAATAAAATTCATCAAGATTAATCTTATCACCTCTTGCTAGAACACTAGTAACTAACGATTCATAGTCAGAGGAATCCAATCTAGTTAGAACATATTGAACAAAATCATTCAATTCAACAGGTTTTCCAGCTAAGGCTAAGCTATCAGATAATCTCTTCATTTTAGCAAAGTAATCAATCATAGACATTGAACCTTTTTTAAGTGTTTGAATCTGCATTTTAAGAGGCATTATTCTAGCCTGAGATTGTGAGATGAACATACTTGTGAGTATATCCAAAAGTTCTTTTGCAGTTGAGCAATGAATTACCGTAGCAAGCAAGTTTTCCTGAATAGATGACATCATCCAACTCAGAATCAATTGATCTGTCTTTATCCAGGCTGTAAACTCAGGATTAATTTCTTGATTTTCTGATCCAGCCGAACCAGTAATTCCAGTGCTAGTTGATGAAAGAAATTGCTCTGGACAAGCTCTATCACCATTTACAAAACTTTCTAAGCCGTTTCCTTTGATTGAGGTTAAGATCTGAGTTCTCCAAACAATGAAATTATTCTGATCTCGCTTAACAGGAGTAATAAAACTATATGATCCAGAAATCTTATTAGAATTCGTCATTGTTTGCTCTGATACCATGAAAGAATTTGTATTGCTATGTGTTTGGTTGATAAGAAAGTTAAAAGAATATTGAGAGAAAGTGAAGAGATCAGATTAAGAAGAATCTGGAAATTATCTCATTCAACTTAACTACAATCATAACAGAGTCTTTCTATTTATACTTGACTTAAAATGACAGCTGGAGATTGTTATACATGTAACACATGCCTAATGAGTTTGTTAACAGCTGAGCTGAATCAGCTAACTAACTAATCCACGTCAGCTTGTGAACTTCTCGAACTTCTCTACATAATTCTAATCATGCTCTGTAACAAAAATTATTCACCAATACCATGACTGATGCCATCGTTTCCCCTCCCTTGCACCAGCTCATTTCCTTTGCTACCGAAGAGGTGACACAACCAGTGAGACCAATTACGGTGCTGAACAAGAAGTTAGAAAGCTTACAAGACATCTACAAGCCATTGCACCTGTGCTCGATGATGTAGAGGAAAGGCAAGTGAAGGAAAATGCTGTTAGACTTTGGCTCGATCAGCTCAAGGACGCATCTTACGACATTGAAGATGTGTTAGAGGAGTGGATAACTACATGACGAAAATTGCAAATTGAGGGCCTGCTCAAGGTATGTTCCTGCTTTCCTGCCTCTTGCTTTGGTTTCAAACAAGTCTTTCTTCGTCATGACATTGCTACCAAAATCAAAGAAATCGCTAAAAAGCTAGATGATATCTCCACCCAAAAAGATATGTTTAAATTTGTTGAGAATGAGAGAAACAGCCGTGAGAGACCGGGCGAGTCAGAGTACCTTCTTGATTGATGAGGAAGAGATTTGTGGCGAGTTAGTGAGAAGAATCAACTCCTAAGCAAGCTCTTTGTGTGAGAGAAGAGCAATGACCAATGTAAAGGCCTTCATATCATCTCAATTGTTGTTATGGGAGGCATTGGTAAAACAACTCTTGCACAACTAGCCGGTAATCATGATGAGGTGAAAAGATAGTCCAACAAAATTTTATGGGTATATGTATCGGACACTTTTAACAAATTTAGGGTTGCCAAAGTGATGGTTGAAGCTTTGGATGGCCATGCTCCTAATTTCGGTGAATTTCAGTCTCTTCTTAAACATATTTATGAATCAATTGCAGAGAAGAGATTTCTTCTTCTCTTAGATGATGTATGGGATGGAGATTATATTAAATGGGAACCATTCTACTGTTGTCTAAAGAATGATCTCCGTGGTAGGAAAATTTTGGTTACCACTCGTAAAGAGTCGGTGGCATTCACGATAAGATCAATAGATATTATCTTCATTAAAGAATTGGCTGAAGAGGAATGCTGGTTATTATTTAAGCAGTATGCATTTTATGGTCGGTCTATTGATGAATGCGAAAAAATGGAGCAAATTGGGAGAAAATTTGCAAAGAAGTGCAAATGTATACCTCTTGCTGCAAAAACAATAGGGAATCTCATGTGCTTTAACAAGCTGAAGAAGAATGGCAAAGAATCTTAAACAGTGAGCTATGGAAAGTTGAAGAGCTTGAGAAAAGTATTCTGACCCCTTTGTTATTGAGTTATAATTATTTGCCTTCCCAAGTGAAAAGATATTTCTCATATTGTGCTATCTTTCCAAAAGACTACAATATAAAGAGAGAGGAACTAATTACATTATGGATGGTTCAAGGTTATCTTAGTGTAAAACAAAATGAAGAGATGGAGGCGAGTATTTTAGCATCTTAGCTATACACTGTTTCTTTTAGGAGTTTAAGAAAGATGAAGAGAATCCTACTATAGAGTGCAAAATGCATGATATAGTACATGATTTTGCCAAATTTGTGAGTCAAAATGAATGTTTTTCAATGGAAACTAATGGTAGCGAATAATCAGTCATAAACTTTCTTGTTTGAGAAGGTGTGTCATTCAATGTTAATTGTTGGTCAAGGAGCTTCATTTCCTGTATTCATTTGCAGAGTGAAAAGAATGCGTAGAAGCCTCTTAATTCGTGGTGATAGATTTGACTATTCATTATTAAATGGTAAGATCCTATGAGGAATTATTTGAGGAGTTGACAAGTTTAAGGGCATTAGATTTGGGTAAATCATTCTACCAAAGATCGTCTTTGATTCTAGAGATTCCAAAAAAATGTAGAAAAGTTGGTACATTTACGATACCTTAATTTATCTCGTCAGTCTATAGAGAATCTACCTGAAACAATGTGTGAGTTATATAATCCCAAAAGTTAGATATTGGTGGTTGTTTAAATCTTAAAGAATTACCTCAAGGGATTGGGAAGTTAATGAATATGAAGCATTTGCTAAATAATAGGACTGATTCTTTAAGGTACATGCCAGCAGGGACTGCGAGGTTAATTGGTCTTCGGGCATTGGAAGAGTTTCATGTGAGTGCAGGAGGTGTTGATGGTAACAAATCATGTAGGCTTGAATCTCTTAATAACTTTGAACTCCTTGAGGTATGTGATACATGTGGTCTGGTTTATATGTGTCAATTCATATAAGCTTGAATAAATTCAAAATGCTTCTTTTTCAATTTGCGCACGACAAGCCTGATTTTTGCTCCCCAAAGAATTGCTGGATCACCAGACCATTTGTATCAACATGTTATTAATTACACATGTACATGTGGCCTGGTGATGATTTGTTGTTACACCAAAAAAAGCTACTTTATTACTATTTGATATTGAGATCGGGCAATCATCGCTTGTAAATTAAATGAATTTGATCCCACATTTGTCTGAAAAAATAATAATATCTTTATTATTTTTATCAAAATTATTTAAAAGACTTATTTATTATACATTATTAATTTTATTTCATAATTACATTTTTTTCACAACAGTTGTGTTTTAAAAGTTACAATACCTTAATACTAAACAAGGCCCTTAGCTTGTTAACAGTGATGTTGTTGCAGCCTGAGGAATTCTTTGGGATTTTGAGAGGCAGAGCGGCTAGTATTAATATTTTACCAACTAAAAGCTCTTAATGTTTATGTTCTGGATTTTGCTTTGATAGATATTGTGTTTTTTAGGCTATAAATTTTTTAGAAATAAAGTAAGCATTTCTATGTTCTTCATTTGTATGTCAATGCAGGGTACCATTGCTGAACTTGCACGACCGCTTCTCTCCGAAAGTCAAAAAATATATTGTTAACTAGGGGGACTATTGCGGAAACTACAACTCACGCACTGTTACATTGTAAGAACTCCCAGAAGATTTGGAAACAAGCCCCGTTCACATCTCCCTAATGCAACAATTCAAGATGTTTTGAGTCTGCTACAAGAACTGTACCAGTAGCTGTCCAAGACTCAGATAGAGCTTTTAGTAGCATATTGGTGGGCCGCTTGGCATGCAAGAAACAAAAGAATTTTCGAAGGTAAGAAGATAAACCCGTGGTTATCTATAGCCAAAACAGAAGCTGTGGTAGGAGCCTTCAAGAGAGTGAGAGAGCAGGGGAAACAAGCTATTGAGGCAATGAAGGTGGAAGCCAAAAAGCAATGGGAGCCTCCCCCTAACGGAAGCCACAAGATAAATGTTGATGCAGCCATCCACGGGGAAACTTAGACAGCTGGGCTAGGAGTTGTGGTGAGAGACTCTAAAGGTAAACCAGTAATGGTGGCAGTCAAAACAGTGCCATTTCGGGGGGAAGCAAGATTTTCAGAGGCAGAAGCGATGGATTGGGGCCTTCAAGTTGCAACAGAAGCAAAGCTTTAATCGGTAATTGTAGAAACATATTGCAAGGAAGTGACTAATCTGGTAAACAACAAGCAAAGTAACAAGTTTGAAATTTGGTGGGTGATTTCAGAGATTCAAAGCAAGTGTAAGCTGTTAGATTTTGTGCAGGTAGAACACACTCCTAGGACTTGTAACTTAGAGGCTCATTTCTTAGCAAAGTTTGCCATAGATTTTAAAGAGACAACAATCGGGACTAATGTATTCCCAGAAGCCATTGAGGATGTTTTCACAATGTTAAAGCAATGAAAGGGTTACTTTCTTATAAAAGAAAAACTAGGGGGACTATTCTTGCAATTGTGTCACATCAAATTTGAGCAAACACAAATACGACTCATTTATTTTAATACAATTAAATACGACTTATTTATTTTAATACAATTTTTTTATCTCTCTTATGATAGGAAAAGCAAAAATTTCAATTTTAAGAGTGTGTTTAGGATTGAGGTTGGACAACTGTAGCTTTTAGAGGTTGGACAACTGTAGCTTTTAAGTTACAGCACTAAAGTGTTTGGTAAACACTAACTGTTGTACCTTAAAAGCTATGCTAATATGATTTTTTATTTGTATGATGAAAAATATATTATTTGTTTAATAATTTTATCAAAATTATTATTTAAATTTTATATTTACTATATATTACTAACTTTTGTTTTATAGTTACAGTTTTTTTTCCACACACAGCTGTAGTTTAAAGATACAACACTTCAATCTCAAACACACCCTAAGAGTGGGAATCCCTTATGATATCATATCAATCTACCAACGATTTGCTCAACCTCAGCTTGAGTATGGTCCATTTGTTACGAAAAGGAACTGGAATTACATCTTTTTTTCATATCTATTCAAGAGTTTTTATGTCTTTCCACGCCCCTTTAAGCCCACGAAAAATTGACAAAACAATTATTAGCAGATTAAAATTCGTGTTTGGGCATAACCTAAATCAATTATTTTAACCCTTTATACCTCCCCAGCATTTAAATTTGAGTAACCAATCAAATAAGACTACTTAAAAATCACTAATAATTTATATACTTGACATGATAGAATAGCAATGAAGAGAATTATTGATTCATTTGATTTATTCTGGATTACACCTAGGATTATTATTTACCCAGGTTGAACAGCTATAATATCCAAATCAATTGTAGAAAGGTTATTCTAACAATTATTTCTATCATAAACTGGCGACTTCGGAATTTTTGGAAATTCTGAAAAAGAACTCTCACAAGTATCACTTTCAATTATTCCATCCTCTGCATATCCGCTGCCAGAATCATAATCACCACTCTCCAGATATTTTATAGCATCTGGATACGAGGTCTTTTTGCAAGTAGCCTCAATCAGATCATTTTCTTCTCCTCTAAACCCCGCTGCTTCGGGCTTGTTTGATGAAATACATAATATTATGAGCAAAAGCATCATCACTGATGCAGCCTTTATGTTCTCCATTTTTTCCCCCTAAATTTTTGGACCGTAATCAAATCACAAACAAAAATTCAGACAGTTAACATATTGAGAACGTATTTAAAGAATTTGCTTGAAATAAAATTTCAAACCATGGAAAACCTTTTAATAACATACATTGAGACATAAGTAAATATGGTTATGTTAGTGAAAGAAAGGAAAAATCCAAAAGGAATTAATCAAGATAATGCAGAGACAAAGTTTCAAACTAGTAATGTTTTATGATGTCCTGTCAAATTGTTGTATGCTATTAATGCAAGTAATTTACAGTTTATCTAAGCAATGAGCCCGGCCCAAATTACCACCTTGTACTTGCAGAGCCCAAGCCCAATTTTGTGCCACTATTAATATAATAATTTTACACTATCAAATTAATCCTAGGAAATTTTTGACATATCAATTCAGGAACATGAAAATGGCATCATGATTTTTGGATCGGATCTCAATGAAAATATACATCAATGAAAAGTTAGTTTGATAAGTTGATAAGTTTAGTTAATTTCTTTTTGTTGGATATAAATATAATGGGAGAAAGCAAATTTAGAGACTACAAAGATGTTTTATTGAGCAACAAAATCATCTATTTATACAACATAATGAAAACTAAATTGCAGAAAAATCTACTACATGTTGAGCATAACTAAGTGCAAGAAAATAGCATAAAGAAGTGGTCATAATTCTAAAGAATAGCAACAAATAAAACTAATTTAGCTATATGAGTCATGCCAATCAACATTTCTCCTCCTTGACTTTGGAGCTGCATACACCAAGCTTCTACCTCAAGAATTCTTATCTAATCTTTGGAAGTGCCTTTGGTAAGATGTCGACACTATGATTTTCTATTTTGCAGTAGATTAGCCGCACTTCTCCTTCCTTTTGTACCTCTTTTAGAAAATAAAGCTTAATCTTGAAGTGTTTTGTTTTGCCAAGGAACACTAGATTAATAGTAATTGAAATTGCAACTTGGTTATCCACAAATATTTGTGTGCCTTCTTGTTATTCCATATGCAAATCTGTCATGAGTTTCCTAATCCAAAAGGCTTGATTCATAGCAGTAGCTACATATTCTGCTTCTGCTGTAGATTGAGCTATGACTTCTTACTTCTTAGAACACAATGAAAAAATTCCAAAACCAAAGCTAAAACAGTAACTTGAGGTGTTTTTCATATCATCAACACATCCAACTCAATCACTATTAGAATATCCATGAAGATTGAAGTTTTTAACTTGTCTGAACTTATTCCATAATCAGTTGTGCCTTTAACACCTCTATGAATTCTTTTTATTGCCCAAAAATGAATTTTACTAGAACAATACATATACCTTGATAGCTGATAACTCAATGAAATGAGAATTATTTATAACACTTGTAAAGAGTTGATTTAAGATATGGGGGACCTAAGTGAAATCGAGTTAGAGTTATGGGGGCCGTAGTGCAGATTGCATTCAGTCTAAGGGTTGATATGCTAATATTTGCTGACGTGGCTGAGAGTTGGTTAAGGTCGTTAGTTTGTTTAAGAAAATTTCCGAAACTTCAAAGATATAAGGCTGGTTCTTAGCCTCTGTAAAAGGATAATTCTCTCTCTCATTTCTAGGTCAATTTCTGCAATTCTTATTGTGTTGTAAAGTTGGTGATCTCCTGTGATTTATATAATCCGTGTGTAATCAGTTTGAGTAATAAAGCTAGTGAATTTTTCCTTCAAAACTGGTGTTATAGTTTAGTGTGTATTGAATCCAAACTTACTCTGTCTTTGATCTGTTCTTGGATCATTCTTGATTGATTTCTTCTCGATTTACAACAAGTGGTATCAGAGCCTAGTAGATTTCTGCCATGTCTCTTCCAAAACCAAAAATTGAAAAATTCACCATTGGTGGTGATTTTTCACTCTGTAAGATGAAAATGAGGGCTTTTCTTGTGCATCAAGGCCTTGAATCTGCTCTGGAAGAAGATGATCCTGAGACTTCTGCAAGCTCCAAGCCTGATTAGAAGAAGAAGCAGATCTAGAATAGAGCCCATAGCACTCTAATTTTGAGTCTTAGTGACTCAATCTTGAGAGAAATTTCAGAAGAAAGAACAGCCCTAGGAATTTGGAATAAAGTGGAAGCTTTGTGCATGAAAAAACCTCTAGCTCACAGACTTTTCTTAAAGAAGAGATTATACACCTTCTCAATGAGGGAAGGGGCTTTTATTTAAGATCATATCGATACCTTTAACAAGATCATTCTTGATCTTGAAAGAGTTGAAAATGTGAAGATCAGTGATGAGGACAAAGCTTTCTTTTTACTGAGTTCACTGCCAAAGTCTTATGAAGGCTTTGTGGACACAATGCTATATGGCCGAACATCTTTGGCCTTGGAAGATGTTAAAGCATCCCTGAGCTCAAAAGAAATTCAGAAAAATGGGCATGAAATGAACGATAGAGAAGGGCAGATTGCTATGACAAGGAAGAAAAATGATCAAAAGAACAAAAATCACATACAAAAAGGACAGGGAAAGAACCGAGGGCAAGAAAAGACTCAAGATATTACAGATAAGAAGAAAAAGAAGAGAAAGTGTTTCTATTGCAGAAAAGAAGGACACTATATCAGAGATTGTGCAGAGAAAAAGAAGATGTACAATCAAGAAAGGTCAGGTGATGCAGCTGTGGCCTCAAATGATTCCACAGATGAAGGCTACCACAGTGCTAATCTGTTGATAGCTTCAAAAGATGACTTAGAAGGTCAGTTGGTGTTGGATTCAGGTTGTTCCTTTCATATATGTCCCAATAGGTTATTTTATCATGAATATGAGTCCATTGATGGTGGTAAAGTTCTTATGGGAAACAACAATGGGTGTAAAATTGTTGGCATAGGATCAGTCAAAATAAAGATGTTTGATGGGGTTATTAGAACTCTACATAGGGTCAGACATGCTCCTGAGCTAAAGAGAAATTTAATCTCTTTAGACATGTTAGACAGTTCAATGTACTCATTTAATTCAGATAATGGAGGGATAAGAGTTAAAAAAAGAAGACATTGTGGTAATAAAAGGAAAGAAGAAAAATAGATTGTATGTGTTGGTCGACTCTTCTGTACCTGCAAATGCTGTAATGACAGCAGAATCTGATGTAGATAAAACAAAGCTATGGCATCTTAGGCTTGGCCATATGAGTCTAAAGGGATTCTAGGAGCTTGAGAAACAAAGGCTGTTATGTGGTGACAAGATTGGTAGCCTTGATTTTTGTGAGAATTGTGTTTTTAGTAAGGCACATAGAGCTAAGTTTCCTAAAGGGGTGCATAAATCTAAGTGTGTCTTAGAATATGTTCATTTTGACCTATGGGGGCCAGCTCAAGTGCCATCCTTATCTGGGGGCAGATACTTCATGACTATAATTGATGATTATTCAAGGAAGGTATGGCTTTATATTTTGAAAACTAAAGATCAGGTTGTTGAGAAGTTTAAAACATGGAAAGCTTTGGCTGAAAATCTAAGCGGGAAGAAATTAAAGACCCTGAGAACTGATAATGGCTTAGAAGTTTGCAACATACAGTTTGAGTCATTCTGCCAAGAGCATGGTTTTTGTGACATAAAACAGTCAGATTCACCCCTTAGCAAAATGGCTTAGCTGAGAGGATGAATAGGACTTTGATAGACAAGACCAGATGCATGCTTATCAACTCAAAACTTCCAAGAAGTTTTTGGGCAGAAGCAGTAAGTACAGCTTGTTATCTTGTTAATAAAAGCCCATCAGTAGCTATTGGTTTCAAAACACCATAAGAAATATGGTTAGGAAAGCCTGCAAAGTATGAAAATCTTAGGCTTTTTGGGTGCCCTGCATATGTACACATCAATCAAGGTAAGCTTGATGCTAGAGCCTTGAAGGGAGTCTTTGTTAGATACCCTAATGGAGTCAAAGGATATAGGGTTTGGTGTGGAGAAAAAGGGGAGTGCATTGTTAGCAGAGATGTAGTGTTTCATGAAGCTGCATTACTAAAGGTAAGTGCAGCAAGTGTTACTGATGTACATGCAGATAATGATGCTAAACAGCCTGTAATTACTCCAACACATAAGGTGGAGTTTTTTTTATCATGAAGAAGAACCACCAGATAAAGAGGGTAAAATGCATACTGAAGTTGAAGATAGTGAGTTACCAGCCTTGCAACAATCTAGTCTTCAAGATTATCAATTGGCTAGAGACAGGATTAAAAGACAAATTAGAGCTCCATTCAGATATGGCTATGTTGACTTAATTGCTTTTGCATTGATTAGTGCTGAAGACACAACAATTGAAGAACCAGCAAGCTATTCTGAAGCCATCAGAGATAAGGATTGTGATAAGTGGCTTGCAGCCATGACAGAAGAAATGGATTCACTGCAAAGAAACCATACCTGGACACTTGTGCCAAATCCAGGAAACAGAAGGATAATCAGCTGTAAATGGATTTTCAAAAGGAATGAGGGGGTTCCAGATGTTGAACTATCAAGGTACAAAGCAAGACTTGTGGGCAAAGGGTATACACAGAGAAAAGGCATAGATTTCAGTGAGATTTTTTCTCATGTTGTCAAACATAGTTCTGTAAGAATTATCCTAGCTATGGTGGCCTTACTTGATATGGAACTTGAACATATAGATGTCAAAACAACTTTCCTTCATGGAAATCTTGAAGAACAGATACTGATGAAGCAACTAGAAGGTTTTGAGCACAAGGGAAAGGAGGATCATGTTTGTTTGCTGCAAAAGTCATTATATGGACTCAAGCAATCTCCAAGACAGTGGTATAGAATATTTGATGAGTTTATGGTGACTAATGGTTATCAAAGGAGCAAGTATGATAGTTGTGTTTACTGTGGTGATACAGATCAAGGTGGAGCTATATATTTGCTGCTATACGAAGATGATATGTTGATTGCCAGCAAACACAAATTTGAGATAAACAAGTTAAAGAATTTGCTGAAAGGTGAGTTTGAAATGAAGGATTGAAGGAGTGCAAAGAGGATATTTGGCATGGAGATTTATAGAAACAGGGTTGCTGGTACCTTGTTTGTAAGCCAAGAAAAATACATTAAAAAGGTTTTAGAAAGGTTTGACATGAATAATAGCAAGCCTGTTCTTACTCCTCTTGGTCCTCAATTCAAGTTATCATCAACTCAACACTGAGGTCAAGAGATACAAATGGATGACATACCATATGCACAAAGGCTATGGGAGTCCGATGTGTATGCAATGGTATGCACCAAACTAGATATAACCTATGCAGCGGTGAGTGTAGTCGAGGTTTTACGAGTTGCAAAGCAAAACTCATTGGAGTCTTTGTCAAATGGATAACGAGATATCTCAAAGGCTCTTTTGCTAGAGGTTTGTTATATGGGAAGTCAAAAGTAATGTAAATGAAGTTGTGGGGTATGTGGATTCGACTTTACGAGGATTTGGACAAAAGAAAGTCGTTTCGAGGATATATGTTTTTAGTGAACATGTGTATAATAAGTGGAAGGCATCCTTGCAACCTATAAAACACTTTATCCTCTCATTGAAACCGAATTTGTTGAAGCTACGAAGTAATTAAAGAGGCTATGTGGCTTAAAAGGATTCTAAATGAGCTTTGGTTGAATTAGAAAACAGTTCAAGTCTTTTTGTGACAATCAAAGTGCTATCCATTGATCAAGAATCCAATCTACCATGAGAGGACCAAACACATAGATGTAAAGTCATAGTTTATTAGAGAAGAGGTTGCAAAAAGGAGTCAGATCGGTGTCCAAGATTCATACATATATGAATCCAGCTAATGCACTTACTAAAGTGCTTCCATCTCGCAAAATTTGAGTTCTATGTGAACTTAATGAAAGGTTTTGAGCACAAGGAAAGGAGGATCATGTTTGTTTGCTGCAAAAGTCATTATATGGACTCAAGCAATCTCCAAGACAGTGGTATAGAATATTTGATGAGTTTATGGTGACTAATGGTTATCAAAGGAACAAGTATGATAGTTGTGTTTACTGTGGTGATACAGATCAAGGTGGAGCTATATATTTGCTGCTATACGTGGATGATATGTTGATTGCCAGCAAACACAAATCTGAGATAAACAAGTTAAAGAATTTGTTGAAATGTGAGTTTGAAATGAAGGATTGAGGGAGTGCAAAGAGGATCCTTGGCATGGAGATTTATAGAAACAGGGTTGTTGGTACCTTGTTTGTAAGCCAAGAAAAATACATTAAAAAGGTTTTAGAAAGGTTTGACATGAATAATAGCAAGCCTGTTCTTACTCCTCTTGGTCCTCAATTCAAGTTATCATCAACTCAACACTCTGAGGCTGAAGAGGTACAAATGGATGAGATACCATATGCACAGGCTGTGGGGAGTCTGATGTATGCAATGGTATGCACTAAACCAGATATAACCTATGCAGTGAGTGTAGTCAGTAGGTTTCTGAGTTGCAAAGCAAAACTCATTGGAGTGCTGTCAAATGGATAACGAGATATCTCAAAGGCTCTTTTGCTAGAGGTTTGTTATATGGGAAGTCAAGAAGTAATGTAAATGAAGTTGTGGGGTATGTGGATTCTGACTTTGCAGGGGATTTGGACAAAAGAAAGTCAGTTTCAGGATATATGTTTTTAGTGAACATGTGTATAATAAGCTGGAAGGCATCCTTGCAACCTATAGCAGCTTTATCCTCTACTGAAACTGAATTTGTTGAAGCTACAGAAGTAATTAAAGAGGCTATGTGGCTTAAAAGGATTCTAAATGAGCTTTGGTTGAATCAGAAAACTGTTCAAGTCTTCTGTGACAATCAAAGTGCTATCCAATTGATCAAGAATCCAATCTACCATGAGAGGACCAAACATATAGATGTAAAGCTGCAGTTTATTAGAGAAGGGGTTGTAAAAGGAGCTGTATCAGTGTCCAAGATTCATACAGATATGAATCCAGCTAATGCACTTACTAAAGTGCTTCCATCTGCAAAATTTGAGTTCTATGTGAACTTAATGAGAGTTTTGCCCAACTCGAACTGAATTCAAGTTTGAATTGGTAAAGGGTGAAGGTTTTTTTATGTTGCTTTGTTTTAAAGTCAGACTGAATCAAATCTGCAAGGTGTAGATTGTAAAGAGTTGATTTGAGATATGGGAGATCTAAGTGAAATCGAGTTAGAGTTATGGGAGTCGTAGTGCAGATTGCATTTAGTCTAAGGGTTGATATGCTAATATTTGCTGACGTGGCCGAGAGTTAGTTAAGGTCGTTAGTTTGTTTCTGGAAAATTTCCAAAAACTTCAGCATATATAAAGCTGGTTCTTAGCCTCTGTAAAAGGATGATTCTCTCTCTCATTTCTAGGTCAATTTCTGCAATTCTTGTTGTGTTGTAAAGCTGGTGATCTCCTGTGATTTGTATAATCTGTGTGTAATCAATTTGAGTAATAAAGCCGGTGAATTTTTCCTTCAAAACTGGTGTTATAGTTTAGTGTTTATTGAATCCAAACTTACTCTGTCTTTGATCTGTTCTTGGATCATTCTTGATTGATTTCTTCTCGATTTACAACAACACTTTTGTACTTAAATTAAGATTATTTAGAGAGTGAATGGCATGTGTTAATTGTATTTTAGTTACATTTTGCTTATTTATTTATTTTTAGTCTATTCTTCATAAATTAAGTTGTTTTAAGAATAAATTGTGTACTTAGACTGTGTGTTTTGTTGTAGGCAATTAGAAGTACAATTTTCAAGGAAGAAAGATTGAACAATGGGTGTGCAACAATGAGAAAGAATTTGGCTGCAGAAAAGTAGAAGTGAGTTCAATCAGTACAGATGTTGTAGCTCGAAACCGCCGCAAGTTCCTCCCTTTCTTCCCTATGCACCTCCTTCCTCCGCGTGCCCACTTTGTGGCACATGCTAGTTTTCTGATGATGCTGGTAGCCGGTGGGGGTGATATCATCTGTGAATAAATGCATTTTGGTAACAAGTTGATGGCTTTGTTTTTTTTCCATTTAAGAAATTTTTTTCTAGATTTTTATTATAAAATGATGGTGATGGGTTTTAAATTTTTTTTTTTTTAATTTCGCTGTTTATATTGTAAAACAAGACAAGACAAGGCTATGGTGGAAGGTATTGAGGCCCGTGAGTTCTCGATCAAACTCGCTGGTAGATTTGGTAACACCACCTCGGTGATTATTAATTAGTTGGGTTTTGATTATTTTTGTTCTTTTAATTTTATTTTATTATTTATGGTGAAAAGGTTAAAAATACTCTTAAATTTAAGAGTAAAATAATCAATTTATTTATATTATGTTAAAAATTGGACAAAATGAAAAAATAATACACTTTACATATTATGGGTGTGGAATCGAAAATTTTAAATTTTTATAATATTTTTAATAGCGAGATCGCTTTAATATGTACTGCTTATAATTTTCGTTTGTTATAACTTGAACCATTAACAAAGACATGCTCATTCAACTACAATATTTATGTGTCTAAGCTATTTAATGCCCCAAATTCATAATTTTTTTCTATATGTTCTGGCCCACGAAGTTCTTTGTTTTTGTTTTTATTTTTACATTTTTAATTAATTATGCATGCCCGGTCATTTTATTAGCACTACTTTAATTTGTACTTACACTAATGCAACTAAACTTGTGAAACATTTGCTGCTGATTTTTTAGGAGATTTAATATATGACGTGGCCAATTATAATCCTTCTAACTCTCTGTTGTCCGATATCTCAGGGACAAATTACACAAAGAATTGATGTGATTGTGGCACAAGATGGCTCAGGCAACTACACGAAAATTTCAGATGCTATCTTGGCTGCTCCGTCATTCAGTCGAACAACCTATTTTATAAATATTAAGGAAGGTAACTAGACCGAATACGTTGTAGTTGGAAAAGAGAATGAATTTGGTGTTAATTGGCAATGGAATCAACAACACAATCATTTCCGGGAATAAAAGCCACGGAAAGGATCATTTATCCACTTACCAGACTGCTACAGTTGGTGAATGATCAGCTATGCAATTTTATTCTCTTCTTTTTCTCCTTATGAATTTTAGTATATATGCATTAATTTAACAACAAATAAAAACAAGGTCAGTAAACCTGGTCTTGTTATATTCTAACATCTATTGATCATTTTTTTTTTCAAATTAATGCAGCGATTAAAGGGGCTGGATTTGTGGCAATGAATATAACGTTTGAGAACACAGCCCGACCAGACCAGGAAACAGGCCAGGCAGTAGCATTAGTGAGTGAAGTAGATTCTGCCTTCTACAGGTGCAAGTTCGCTGGGTATCAGGACACCCTTTATGCTAGAGGAAATAAACAGTTCTATCGAGAGTGTGACATCGAATGTTTCAAAAGTCATCAAAGCATCCCAATTGTTAAAAAAATTCTGTTAAATTTTAAATTTATTTTATCTTTTACTAATTTTCCATTCTGTTGTGTATTTTCCATTAAATGATTATCCTTTGCTCTAATTGTTCCAACATGTCCATGCGTTTCCTCAATCTCCCAAATCTTTTATTGGCTAAAAAGTGATGATAGTTATTTTTAATTAGGTGGGCTTATGATGATTTTATACAACAAGTCACTTCATGCTACATCAATTTGTATGCATTTTTTTTTTGTACAAGGAGATTGCGGTTCTATCACTACTCATTAATAAATACATTAAGTGAAGTTTTTTTTAAAAAATAAAATAAGATCATATAAATTGGGCAAAGGGAATGATATTAAAAGCTTGAAATGATTTTAAGAAGATGCAAAATAAACAAATATTTGCATATTTTTAATTTACTGACTTCTATGGCAGAGATATGGAGGGTATGGAATCGAAGTAAAGTTAATCTGTTTAGGGAATTTTAACCTAAACTAAGTTTTGAATGACTTGGGCACCCAAAACATCCTAAATTAATCAGTAAAGATAAAGTTCCGTTGTTTGCTTGGAGATATTTTTATAATCAAATTAGTGTATCAAAAAATACATAACAAAGGCATACCTAAGATGATATTTTTAGTTACCAAAAATAAAGATAAAGGTACATTACTTAAGTAACGTATACATATAGTTACCTCATAATTAATATTAAAGAGTATATGTTTCCTGAATGTTGGTAATAGAGATGGTCAATGGGCCGGATAGCACGAGGCACGACACGTTTTAGTACAACACTGCACGGCATTAGCACGTTTCGATAGAGCACGTGGCACGGCATAGCACACATGTAGGTTGGGCCAGGCTTAGAATTTTAGGCAAGTGAGCCTTAAAAGCATGGCACGATTAGAGATAAGCCAAAGCACGACATGCGAAAAAGCACGCAATAAGCACGTTTCACTTTTAATGAAAGTAAACTTAAAATTTTATGATTTTATAAGTAACTTGAAATTGAATCTTTTAATATATTTTATTAGCTCAAGTTTTTTAAATTTATTTAATCCTTAGTTTCAAAAAAATTATAATTGATTTATGTTTATAATTTATTAAATAAATAATTGATATCATGATTTTAATAAATAAAATTTTAAATATCATTATTTTATAAATATGTATTAATATTTTTTATGAATTATGATAGATAACTCTACGTAATTTCAAGTTAACAATTAAGTTAACCCTTAAAAAAAATTATTATTATTGTTGTTGTTAAGTATTATAAAAGAATTATAAAACCATAGAGTCAAACTTAGTAATTAAAATTACATTCTCTTATTATTATTAATTTATCATTATTGAATATGGACTTCAGTTTTGAATTTTTAATTTTATTAAATTTGAATAAAGGCACATGGATCTAAAAATGTATATACTTGAAAAAAATACACCAACAACCTGGTATGTGCTCTTTAAAAAAAAAAAAACTTAGTAGGCTTTTTTTCTTAGGCACGGCACGACACGGCCCACTACACGTGTGGGCACGGCACGACACGGCCCAATACACGTGTGGGCACAGCACGAGTGGGCACGGCATGTGTGCTAGGCCAGGCCTAAGAAAAAAAATTAGGCACGGCACGAAACGCATAATGGGTATGGCACAACATAAGCACAAGTACAGCACGACATGGCCCATTGGCCACCTCTAGTTGGTAATACTATACCATACTATACTACTAATATTGATGCTATCCTCGTGATATTTATAATTAGAGAGGTGCTGCCGTTTCTTTGAGAGGGTTCAACATAGAGTTGCATTTTAGATATGCTAATTATACAATTAAAAAAGAAATGATATATATATATATATATATATATATATATATATATATATATATATATATATATATATATATATATATATATATATATATATATATATATATATATATAGTGCTTGTTTAATACATAGGTGAATTAAGTAAAATTATTTTTCTAGATGTCGATCAAGCCAAAACAAAATAAAAAAAAAATTTATATCACTAAACATATATGATATATCAATAAAAATTAAATCTAATTTTTAGTTTTATACATATTTCATGTAATTTTAAACTTTGCTTCTTACTTTTACTTAAAGATCATTTAGGTTTGCTATCAAAGAGAATTTAAAAGGATGCAAAATCACCTCATCTTAAAATAGCTTTGAAATCTAATTTTGAGAATAAGTTTTATTCATAATAAAATTTCATATTTATCATCACATATATTACATTAACCCAAAATTGTCACTATTCAAATTAGAAAATATAGAAGGTAATCATTTAATGATTTTTATTTTACATATGTAATTTTTTTTTATTTTTTCAATAACTCTTATTTTTATTTACTTATTTTACCTTTTATCTACAAGTCTTATGTTTCATTTATATAATTTATGTTTCAGTATATATTTAATGTTAATTTACAAGTTTTGTGTTCATCTATAAGTTTTTGTTTTATTTACTAGTAATATCCCAATTTACCATTTCTATGTTAATTTACTTATTTTACCTCTTATTTACAAGTTTTATGTTTCATTTACTTAATTTATATTGTATTTTACACTTAATGTTGATTTACAAGTTTTATATAAAATTTGTAAGTTTTTATTTCATTTACCAATGATACACAAATTGACCACTCATATATAATTAATTTACTTGTTTTATCCTCCATTTACAAGTCTTACATTTTAATTACATAATTTATATTTTATTTTACATTTAATGTTGATTTACTACCTTTATATTATATTTGTAAGTTTTTGTCTTCCTTACTAATAATACACTAATTTACTATTCTTATGTTAATTTATTTGTTTTACTTTCCATTTATAAGTCTTATATTTCATTTACTTAATTTGTGTTTTATTTTACACTTATTGTTGATTCCCAAGTTGTATGTTATATTTGTAAATATTTATTTTGTTTGCCATTGATACACCGGTTTACCACTATTATCTTAATATACTTATTTTACCTTCCACTTGCAAGTTTTATGTTTCATTTATATAATTTATATTTTATTTTATACTAAATATTGATTTACATGTTTTATATTACATCTGTAAGTTTTTGTTTTGTTTACTAATAATATATTAATTTAGTACTGCTCTGTTGATTTACTTATACTACCTTTTATTTACAAGTCTTATATTTCATTTACTTAATATATGTTTTATTTTATACTTATTGTTGATTTATAAGTTTTATGTTATATTTGTAAGTTTTTGTTTTGTTTACCATTAATATACACTAATTGACCACTTCCATATTAATTTACTTGTTTTACGTTTTATTTACAAGTTTTATGTTTTATTTATATAATTTATGTATTTTTTTACACTTAATGTTGTTATAAGTTTAATGTTACATCTATGAGTTTTTATTTTGTTTACCTATAATACATCAATTTTCAGTCCTATGTTGATTTACTTGTTTTACCTTTTTATTTACAAGTCTTATGTTTCATTTGTATTATTTATGTGTTATTTAATATCTAATGTTGATTTACAGGTTTTATATTACCTTTATAAATTCTTGTTTTGTTTACCATAATACACCAATTTAGCACCCCCTATGTTAATTTACTTGTTTTATCTTATATTTATAAGTTTTATATTTTATTTCCATAATTTATATTTTATTTTATATTTAATGTCAATTTATAAATTTTAAGTTTTATATTAAATTTATATATCTCATATTTCATTTACATAACTCATGTTCAATTATCATAGAATGACTTAGGGCCGGTTTGGGAATGCTGTAGCTTTTAAAATAATTACTGTTAGCTTTGCTGTAGAAATAATCAGCTATGAAGAGAATCAGTTAAGTGTTTGGTAAAATTTATTTTCAAAAATACTCTGAGTTTTGAAAGTAATTATTAGTGTTTGGTAAATTTTGTTGTTAAACTGTTGTGGAAAAATAAATGACTAAAATGTACATAATGCAAGATGAAATTTACTTACAAATATATATATATATATACACACACACAATATTTTCAATTATGTATTATAATAATTTAAACTAAAAATAAAATTTATACTATATTGATTTTAATTGTGTATTATAATATTTTTAACTAAAAAAAAAATTTGGACTATATTACCATAGAAAACTTTTGATATAATGTAAAATATAAAAAAGGAATAGGGTAAATGAAAGGAATGTGTGAATCATAATAAAACCTTGTTAAAATGTTGATTTTGTTTCTAATTTAAATAAGGATAATTTTGCGTTTAATTAATAATTGTAAGGATATTTATGGAATTATATTAATTGATAAAATTGATTCTCAAAATCAGAATCTAAAAGCTACTCCTTCCCTACTTTTCAAAATCAGCTGTAGAAGGGGTTGATTTTGACAAAAGTGATTTTGCTATTTTTTTTACCAAACATCAAAATTAACTTTTAAATTTTCAAAATCACTTTTAAGTCTTCAAAAGCAATCCCAAACGGACCCTTAATCCAAGAGTTCAGATAAATGCTTACATGGCATTAAAATATCAAATTCAGAAAAATAAAGTTGATGTGTCATTATTCAAGATGAAGAAATTCTAAATTAATCAAAGTAAAAACTATAAAGTACGTAACAATACTCTTTTTTCTCTTTTCAAAAAGAACTGCAAGCTGCCTTCCATATTCACGCCAAGAAAAATCTAAACTTTAATATGGGTACAGGTCTGATATATATGTATATATTTTGTTCATCTTGTAATATTGGTAGGGTGATCATTATCTTAGGCTCAGTTTGGTATAATTTTTCAAATAGAATTTATTTAAGTAGAGTTTTTATTAGTAAAACTTTTATAAGTAGAATTTTTACCTAAAAAATTTTAATTATTTAGTTGTCAATAAGAGTTTTTATTAAAAATTATAAACTTATAAAATTATTTTTGATAGATAAATTTTTTAAAATTGTGATATAAAAAAAAAATAATATTGTTACTAGTAGAGGCAAAAAAACTTATTTAATTTTCAAAAGTTCTAAAAAGTAACCAAACAACAACAAAATTTTACGAAGAGCTTATGAGATTAAATAATTATTTATGACAATTAGATAAGTCATATCAAACAGACACTTAGAAGAATAATAAAAAGCGTAACGACACACTAAAATACTAACTTCAAATAAAATAGAACTCTTATGTCATTATTAAAGTTTAAAAAATAAAATAGAACTGATATTAATTAAAATAAAAATTAAATATGTATTTTTGAATTCTCTTCACCTTCTTTCGCTTAAACACAATCCCCTTTTAAACACAATTGCAAGTTGCAGTCGATTTAAATAATTAATCATCACCCTAATTAAATTATTTAAATCGACTGCAACTTGCAATTGAGAGAGACCGAAATTGCTCTAAAGGGTTTATGTTCGAAATGCCTTTCGTAAGAGCATACTTATGTTGTACGCCTGGTTGATTTATTGAAAGGGTTGGTCAAAGAAGAAGGAAGAAAATAGCTTAAGATAAAGGAGACCAGATCAAGTGCGCACCATCCTACACATTATTGTGCACGATGGGCCATGTATCACCTATTCATTGGCTGCTTCTAACAATCCGACTAATTATTAGGTGACCATGACGTACAATAACGTTCACGACGACGCGCATTTCATCATTCTTCTAAGATAAAGATGACTCTATCAATATTGAGAGATGAAAGAAAAAAACACTTGTACCCATATTAAAGTAAATTTTTCTACTCACAGTCAACAATTCTTGAGATTCCTATAAATGTCAAAAGGTTGTTGCATTTGAGGTGCCTTAATTTGTCTCATCAGTCAATCGAGAAACTTCCTGAGACGTTGTGTGAGTTATGTAATCTTTAAAAGTTAGATATTAGTGATTGTTATGGTCTTAAAGAATTACCTCAGGGGATTGGGAGGCTAGTGAGCATGAAGCATTTACTGAATGATAAAACTGATTCCTTAGGGCACATGCCGGTAGGGATTGGGAGATTAATGAGTCTTATGACCTTGGATGAGTTCTGTGTGAGTGGAGGAGGATGTGTTGGTGGTAGCAAAGCGTGTAGGTTTGAATCTCTTCAAAACTTGGAACTCCTCCATGTATGTGGCATACGTAGACTGGGAAATGTGACAGATGTGGGTGAGGCTAAGAGATTAGAGCTTGGCAAAATGAACAACCTCTCCTGTTTGAGACGTTGGTTTGACAAGGAAGAAGAAGGTGGAGGAAGGAGGAAGGAGGAGAACGATCAGCAACTTCTTGAAGCCTTACAACCACCTCTGAATTTAAAGGAAATATTGATGGGGTCATACAGAGGCAACACTGTTTTCCCCGGCTGGATGATGCCATTAACCAATCTAACGAGTTTAGCACTTGAGGAGTGCGAAAACTGTAAGCAGATTCCTCTTTTGGGAAAATTGTTGTCCCTTGAAAAGCTCATGATATGGGGATTGAAGAGTGTGAAAAGAGTGGGAGATGAATTTTTGGGAATAGAAACTGGTAATGACTCGTCTTCGTCTTCATCAGTTATTGCTTTTCCCAAATTGAAGTTGCTCACATTTTTTGGATGAACGAATTGGAAGCATGGGATTATGGAATCACAGGAATGGGAACCACCTCCATTATGCCATGTCTTTCCTACTTGGCAAATATAGGTTACCCCAAATTAAAAGCACTGCCCGGCCACTTTCATCAAATGACGACAATGAAAGAATTGTACCTATCAGAATGTGCTATGCCGGGAAGACGTTACAGAAATGAGAAACTAGGAGACTTCATTTCTCAAGAACCTAACGTCTACTCAGAAGAATATGAATTGCCTCAGGTAATTTAAACATTTGTATGTTTTCATATGAGTGTAATAAATGAATTTACCCGTGGTGGCTGTGGTCATTTGATTTGAACAATTTCTTAACCAAATGACTATTTTCTCTTTCGCTAAATGTGTCATTTGATGCAGCAAATTCAAGCAAGGATGAGAATGTACAGCAAGTAGGTTCCATGTTTCAGGAATCTTTGTTTACTTTCTTTTTCTAGAAAGTAATTGGCTAGCTGAGTTCATTTTACATTAGTTACGCTTTTGAGTCAAGAGCTCACTTTTCAAGGTACACTTACTGAACGAAGCGACCAATTTCTTTTGTTATAACAGAGCAGGAGAATGGTGAAAGGAATGCACAGAGCATGTGACATCCCACGCCACTTGGGAAGAATGTGAGTGGTGAACTTAAAAGAGGTGGCTTCCCTTCCATGATCCATTTGTTTCCATTAATATCCTTGTGGCATGTCTAGGTTCAAGCGCAAACAGAAACAGAGCAATGTAGATCGTGTTCATGTTTATTGAAGACAATGAGGAGCAAAAGGTGATAAATCATACCTGCATAATGAATAAGTCCCCATCTTTCTCTCGTTTTGACTTGATATGCAAATTGATTTTCAGCGAATCGTTGCCGTGCATAATTGTTACGTTGAAGCAGACGATATTAAAAGTGCGTCGAGGCTTGAGCCCAATTAGTTGGCAATAATGCAGGGGAACAAAAGAAGCAGCATATTTGAAAAGGCATGATGTTCTAGTGGCTATATGTCAATTCATATATGGTTGAATAAGTTAGCTCCTTTTTTAAAAAATTTGTGCATTCAGGTGCTATCATGTCGACGGCCGTAAGTTTGGTTACAATGCTGGCTGCTACTGGGAAAATTTGAGTCACATTTTTTGCCTAAATTGCTGGTGATAAGATTATGCTTGGAGCAAGCAGCTGCTGTCGTGAGGACTTTTCCTCATATCACATCAGAAAGCAATCTGCAATCCTTGACATCAGGTTTTTGTTGATTATCTCTATCATCTTTTTCACAGATTCTGAAACTCCTAAGATTACTCTTTATTTAACTTGTTTTGGTTGTCTATGCTATGAGGTTAAGGATAGTAAGCAGCTTATATGAAGGCAAATGTCATGATTTGAAGATCGGTTTCTGCCTGCTATTGGCTTGTTCTTGACCTACTTCTTAGGAGTAAAGGCTTATTACGTCCCCCAATTATATGTCACCTTTTCTTGTAATTAATAATGGCAAATATCAGAATTCTGTTTGTTCGTCAGACACTATTTCTGGTAGAGCGCCAATGATGATGGCAAGGATCTTATTATTATTTAAAAAAAAAATTAAGAATCACATAAGAATGAATTTTTGGTGTATTGGTACCCACTATTACCAACTAAATGCTCTTCATTTTTTGTTCTGCACTTCTGCTTTTTTGTGTTTCTTAGGCTGCAATTTTTTTTCCCAAAGAAATGAGCATTTCTATGTTCGTGGGTACCATCACTCAAATTGCACGACTGCTTCTCCCCCAAGCTCAAATAATCTATTTAACTAAACTTCTTGAAGATTGTTCAGATTTGAAGATGAACATAGTTGAGCTGAATTATTGAAAAGTGAGGGATGATGGTCGGTTTTTTCTTGGAGATTCTTTAAAAAAAAAAAAAACCAACAGAACTCAATGAAGACTCAAGAACAGCTCAATCAATCTAAAGAAAATGGATCAAATTTTAAAACACAAAATAGAGAAATAATATAATTCACACTCTCCATTGCTGTGCTTTCAACTAAGATCACATCTAACGGATAAACATTTTATATCTCATCTTTGTTAATGTAGATATGTTCATAATATACTAATTGACTTCAATCACAAGACGAGGCTGTGTCTAACAAGTGTAATATTGATATAAGATAAGGTAATGGGTTTTGTTTAATACCACAAAAAATATACAATATACCCTCTATAAATTAATACTCGATAAATTAATAATCTCTAATTCTCTATTATATAATAAATTTTCACGGTCCCAACTTAAGCCAATGAACTAAATTAATAATTTTGATAAAATAATAAGATAATACTTTTTTAAAAAAATCTCACATAACTTTGTGAATTCTATTCAAATTATAAATTAATAATTTGCTGAAATTATAAATGTAGTTGACTATGATATTTTAATTACATGAAATATGACTCTATTGTTACTTATTTACATAAAATATGACTATATTGTTACTTTTTTTTCTTAAAATTTAAATCTAGTTGGATCTCATCTCTTAATTTTCTTATTGCATCTTGAAGCTCTGGGGTTGATTCTCGAACTATAATAAGATATTATGAAGTGTTGTTCATTTATGTTAATTAAATTATAAATAACTCTATAAATTAATAACTTATTAATTTATTGATCATTTAATAAATTATTAATTTATCGATTATTTTATTTCTCTTTTAATTTATAGATTTATATGATCCTATTAATTTATAGAGGTTATACTGTAGAAAGAGTATGTTGAGAACCTTGGATTTAATCAAGGAGTCCCCCGCTTAGAAATATGTGAAGACAAAAAAATGAATACAAATCCTTTCTTAATAAAAGATAACATCCACAGTACCTTCGTAGAAACTCATACATCACAATTTACTTAAAAAATTTAAATAAGCGCGAATGAATTTGAATGATGAGATCTTTAGATCAGAATAAAATGATAATTTCTATAACTCACTATTTCATTGCTGTCATCAGCCCCTCTTATTTTAAGTTATGTATGTTATCCGAATAATCCTCCAGCAAAATCTTGTCAAATAGATATTTGAAATTCAATCATGTTTGACCATACACATTCCTGATAAATTAACATAGGGTTTCTGTTATACCTACGACATTTTAACTTGAACTAGGAAACCCCGTCATTTTTAATAAAGTCAAGATAGCGACTTTAGAAGTTTAACAAATATCTATACAATAAATATTTATGTACTATATATGATTTCAGTCGACAAGAACAGATTACTTGCTTCTATTAAATGTTTCAACTTTAACACAAAATTTAGTCCAAGCACGAACACATTGATTATAAGCTTCAGTACTTTCTCTACTCTTTCATATAAATTCAAACAGCAAATTCAAAAAAGTTAATTAACAGCTCTTTCACATTGTTCAAAGGGTTGCATTCAACTCTTGCAAGTATAAATACCAGCAGGCAGGTCTTTTAAAATCTTGTAAGCTAAATTTGCACACATAACACGAGATGGAGAGCATGGAAAGCGAGCTTTACGAAGCAGCGCTAGCAGGGAGTGTAAATACCTTGTTAGAATTGCTTCACGAAGACCGATTAATTCTTGAGAAAGCCGCATTATATTGTCCCTCTGAGACTCCTCTGCATGTAGCAGCATTGCTTGCGCACGAGGACTCTGCGAAGGAGATATTACGCCAAAAGCCTGGGATTGCTGGACAGTTAGACTCGCGGAAATCATCAGCTCTTCACATAGCATAACAGAAAGGTTATGTCGGCATAGTAAAGGCACTGTTACAAGTCAACCCAGACATGTGTCCTTCCAAGGATATAGATGGAAGAAACCCTCTTCATCTGGCAGCCATGAAAGGCCGGATTGATGTCTTGGAAGAGCTTGTCAGAACAAGCCACTTGCTGTAAAAGAAATTGTAATATTTGTAAATATTAAAGTTTGAAATAATATTCATTAATTCTGTATGTTAACGGCGAATCGTTTTGGGATAACGGCTTGCTGATAATTTCCAGAGAGAATGTTGAATGTTCTTAAAATTAACGGCGAACCGATTTGGAAAAACGGCTTGCCGATAATTTCCAGAGAGCATGTTGAATGTTCTTAAAACTACAGATGCGATGTTGAAAGCACTGGAAACTAACGGTGATCCGATAACTAAAATCGGCTAACCGTTTATTTCCAGAGGCAGTTAAATTTCAAACCAAATTGTGTCTTTTTGAAGAGTGTGTCTTTTGAAGATGTGCCACGGTGAATGGTTGTAATTTTTCAATAAAAAGACACTTTCTTCATTAAGAAAATACACATAATAACAATTAATATATACATATTTACAGATTTTGAGATTGATATGTTCTTGGAATACAATTTTATTGCTAAAAGTTGTATTCAAGGTTTGTTATATCTTGGGGCTAATTTGCCATTCAACTCTATAGCAAACCACGTGTGGTGAGGGCAAATAAAACCTTAAAGGAAAGTGTAGACACACGCCTCAAACGTTTCTATTTCTTTTCTTATTGGCCTTTATATTTCTCAAATTACACCAACAATCTTTAAGGTTTTATTTTTGTAATAGAGGCCGAGAAGAATATGTCTTCACTCCTAAATCCTAGTGTCCATCTTGATCATTTTGATGGCACTAATTTTACTCGTTGGAAAGGGAAGTTATTCTTTCTTCTCACCGTTCTCAAGATAGCATATATTCTTGATCCAAAATTGGAACCATTTCCAGAACCAAGAGAAGACGATACCGAAGTTGTTAAGGCTGGAAGGAAACAACGTGAAGATGATGAAGTGATGTGTCGAGGTCACATACTCAACACTCTCTCTGATAGGCTCTATTATTTCTACAACTGGATGACTTCTCCTGTTGAAAAATGGAATGCACTGGAGTATAAATATAAAACAGAGAAAGAAGGTACAAACAAATTTCTTGTTTCTAAATATTTTGAATTTGTCATGGTAGACACAAAATCCATTCTTGATCAAATACATGAATTACAAATCATTGTTACTAAGCTTCGAGAATTGAAAGTTGAAATTTCTGAATCATTTCAAGTTGGGGCTATTATTGCTAAATTGCCTCAAAGTTGGAATGGTTATAGAAAGAAACTTTTACATAGTAGAGAAAACATAACTTTAGAAGAATTACAAAAACACTTGGTAATTGAAGAAGAGACAAGGTCTCGAGATTCCAAGGACAAGAATGACTCTATTAAGGTTCATTTCGTTGAAGCTAGTAAATTTTCCAAGAATTTCAAAGTCAAGAATGACAAGAAATTCAAAAAGTCCAATATCACACAAAAGTTTTCTGGAAATTGTTACTTTTGTGGAAAGAAAGGTCATCGCCAAAGAGAATGTAGATTCAAGAAGAAAAGGGAGGAAGAAAATACTCAAAAAGCCAATGTCATTAAGGAGAAAGTTGAAGAGATTTGTGCTATGGTTTACGAGATGCAAATTGACATGATTACTGAAAGCAATATGGCTGAAACTAAGTCCTGCGAGTGGTGGCTCGATTCAGGTGCAACCATTCATGTTTGCAATGATAAGAAATTTTTCTTGTCATACAAAGAAGAAAAGGAAGGACAAATGGATCTCATGGGGAACAATAATGCCACCATGGTAGTAGGAAAGGGAATAGTTGAGATTAACTTCACTTCTGGAAAGAAAGTTACTTTGTATAATGTCTTTCATGTACTTTCCATTAGGAAGAATCTTGTTTCTACTAATTGTATGTGTAAGCATGGGCTTAAACTTGTACTTGAGGGTAGTACTTGTATTGTTTCAAAGAATGAAATGTTTGTTGAGAAAGGGTATTCTTGTGATGGAATGTACAAACTCAGCATTAATAATAATAATATCAATTTAGCGTACATTGTTGAGTTTTGTGATGTTTGGCATGCTAGATTAGCACACTTAAATTTTTTATCATTGAGATACATGTCTAAGCATGGCTTAATTAATTGTAATAATATTATCCATAATTATAAGTGTGAAATATGCATTCAAGCTAAATTAACTAAGAAACATTTTCCTAAAGCCGAATAAAATACTCAAATATTGGATTTAATGCATACCGATATTTGTGAGTATAATGGAAATTTAACAAGAGGAGGTAAGCGATACTTTATCACTTTTATTGATGATTGTTCAAGATACACATATGTGTATTTACTTAGAAATAAAGATGAAGCCTTTGATAAATTTAAAATTTTCAAGGCTGAAGTTGAGAACCAAAAAGATAAGAAAATCAAAATGGTTTGAAGTGATAGAGGTGGTGAATATTTCTCAAATGAATTTGATAATTATTGTGAAGAACATGGAATTATTCATCAAAAAACATGGAATTATTGATCAAAGAACAGCTCCATTTACTCCTCAACAAAATGAATTAGTTGAAAGGAAAAATAGGATATTTACGGATATAATAAATTCTATGATTTTTAATGCAAAACTCCCAAATAATTTTTGGGGGGAAGCATTACTCACTGTGTCATATTCATAATAGAATTACATCCTTAAAAATGCATGTATCTCCTTATGAGATTTGGAAAGAAAGAAAACCAAATTTGATGTATTTAAGGGTCTGGGGTTGTTTAGCCTTTTATAAAATACATGATCCTAAATCATCAAAGTTAGGTGCTAGAAGTATAAAAAGTATTTTCGTAGGGTATGCTGAAAATTCCAAGGCTTATAGATTGTTAAATTTATATTCAAATGTGATTATAGAATCTAGAGATGTTGAATTTATTGAAAATAAATTTCAACATGATTCTAATGTTGGATTAGAATCAATGATTGATCAATCTTGTGATAATACTTATAATACCTCCTCAAATAACAATAAACGGAAAGAGCTTATGACATCTTTCGAACCAAGGAGAAGTCAACGTGAAAGGAAAGAAAAGGGTTTAGCACTAGATTTTATTTCATCACAAGCATTACTCTTCTTAGTTGAAGGGGATAGAAAGAATGTACTTAATAAAATGCCATTGTTGTTAAATGTTGAAAAAGATCCAAAGACATTTAGCGAAGCTATGTCTTCTAGAGACGCTTCTTTTTGGAGAGAAGTGGTAAATGATGAAACAGATTCGATCATGTCGAACCAAACATGGATCTTGGTTGATCTTCCTCCAGGATCTAAACCAATTAGCAACAAATTGGTGTTTAGAAGAAAGTACAATAGTGATGGTTCTTTGTAAACTTTTAAAGTTAGATTAGTAGCCGAAAGGTTTAAGCAAAGAAGTGGTATTGATTATTTTGATACATATGCTCCGGTGGCAAGGTTAACATCTATTAGAATGTTATTTGTAATTGCTTCATTGAACAATTTATATGTGCATCAAATGGATGTTAAGACTGCTTTTCTTAATGGTGATCTTGATGAAGAAATCTTTATGGAACAACCCGAAGGATTTGTTTTGCCTAGAAATGAGAAAAAAGTATGTAAGTTAGTCAAGTCGCTTTATGGTTTAAAGCAAGCACCAAAACAATGGCATAAGAAGCTTGATTCAATAATCTTATCTCATGGTTTTAAGCATAATAATGCTGATAAATGTATATACTCTAAGTTTACAAATGGTTTCGGTGTGATTATAGGCTTGTATGTTGACGACATGCTTATCTTTGGAACAAACATGGAAAGAGTAAATGATACAAAGAACTATTTAACTTCACAATTTAAGATGAAAGATCTTGGTGAAGTAGATACAATCTTAGGAGTAAAAGCAAAGAAAAATAGTGGGGGTTACTTGTTATGTCAATCTCACTATATTGAGAAAATGCTTCTTAAATTCAATCATTTGAAGTTTAAAGAAGCTAATACCCCATATGATTTTAGTATAAAATTACTAAAGAATTCAGGCCGAACAGTAGCACAACTTAAATATGCTAGTGCTATTAGTAGTTTGATGTATGCTATGCATTGTACGAGGCCAGATATAACTTTTGCGGTTTGCAAGTTGTCTAGGTTCACGAGTAACCCTAGCATTGAACATTGGAAAGCAATTGGAAGGATACTTGGTTATCTTAAAAGAACCATTAATTTGGGTTTGTTTTATAATAATTATCCTAAAGTACTTGAAGGATATTCGGATGCTAATTGGATAACCAATACAAGTGACAATAAATCCACATCTGGTTGGATTTTTACAATTGCTGGAGGAGCCGTTTCTTGGGCTTCAAAGAAACAAACATGCATAACTCACTCAACAATAGAAAGTGAGTTTATAGCTCTTGCAGCTGCGAGCAAGGAAGGAGAATGACTAAGAAATTTTTTATTTGAATTTGAGTTGTGGCCACAACCGATGCCATCTATTTCTTTGTACTGTGATAGTGAAGCTACATTGTCTAGAGCTTATAACAAAGTGTATAATAAAAAGTCTAGACATATTAGCTTGAGACATGAATATTTTAAACAATTAATAGCAGATGATGTTATTAATATTGTATTTGTTAGGACAAATAAAAACCTAGCAGATCCCTTAATGAAAGGTCTTTCAAAAAACTTAGTTAAGGATATATCTATTCGAATGGGATTGAAACCTTTTCTTGATAAAGTCACCAATGATGGTAACCCAACTATATAATAGTTATACCGCTATTCTATAGTTAAATGGGTAATAACAAGTTGTTGTTATGTGACTGGTTTGGCACTGAAAATAAATAATCTCATTTGAGATATTCAGTGCAAATAGCTACGAGGTTGAGGATGAGTATTTACTTTTAATGAAATTCAAGTCTTATAGTAGCTAAAGACATGATTGAACTTTCACCTAAGTGAACATAAGAAATGGTGCCGTTTTTAATAAGATCATGGTTTAATCTTGTAAATGTTCATGAATCCAAGATAGAGCACAAGGACGGAATAGTGCTAAATGATTATAATATAATTTAAAATCTGGGATAGCTTATATGTGATATATTTCCGGTATTTACTTAAGAGACAAAGTTTAATGCTTAGCACACTGTTGTCTTGTAAATATTTTGAACTATATTCACTAATTGAAGGTTAAAATTGAAAGATACCTTCTTGTATGTATAAGTTGATCATTGATAAATCTAAAAATATTACAATCTAGTGGGGGATTGTAATATTTGTAAATATTAAAGTTTGGAATAATATTCATTAATTCTGTATGTTAACGGCGAACCGTTTTGGGATAACAACTTGCTGATAATTTCCAGAGAGAATGTTAAATGTTCTTAAAATTAACGGCGAACCGTTTTGGGATAACGGCGTGCCGATAATTTTCAGATAGCATGTTGAATGTTCTTAAAACTACAGATGCTATAAAGCACTGGAAACTAACGGTGATCTGATAACTAAAATCGGTTAACCGTTTATTTCCAGAGGCAGTTAAATTTCAAACCAAATTATGTCTTTTTGAAGAGTGTATCTTTTGAAGATGTGCCACGGTGAATGGTTGTAATTTTTCAATAAAAAGACACTTTCTTCATTAAGAAAATACACATAATAACAATTAATATATACATATTTACAGACTTTGAGATTGATATGTTCTTGGAATACAATTTTATTGCTAAAAGTTGTATTCAAGGTTTGTTGTATCTTGGGGGTAATTTGCCATTCAACTCTATAGCAAACCACGTGTGGTGAGGGCAAATAAAACCTTAAAGAAAAGTGTAGACACACGCCTCAAACCTTTCTATTTCTTTTCTTATTGGCCTCCATATTTCTCAAATTACACCAATACTTGCTGCTTCTGCCCCTCAGATCTGGGGTGGCACCATCTTACATTTGTGTGTGAAACACAATCAGCTGGAAGCACTGAAGTTTTTGTTGGAAAATATGGATGACTCTGAATTTTTGAATGCCAAGGATGATTATGGCATGACAATCTTGTACCTTGCAGTTGCTGATAAACAAATTGAGGTATGGAATTACTTATATCACATATAAAAGTATGGTTCTCACTATACACACACACAAAAGGATGTTTCTTTAGGAATTGATTAATATCAACGAACTTAATTTCTTCTATTAAGTGTAAACAACATCTATGCAGACCATCAAGTTTTTGACTAACTAATGCTGTTACTATAAATGGCTACAATCAAAGTGAATGCTGTTACTGCAAATGGCTTCACGGCATGGGATATCCTAGCACATAGCAAAAGGGACATAAAAAATTGGGAGATTGCAAAAGGGACATAAAAGATTGGGAGATTGGGGAATTACTTCGATGTGCTGGAGCAATTAGTGCAAAGGAAATGCAGCAGCCAGCAACTAAAGTTTCGATCACACAGACCAACAGCTTAATATGACATGAAAATAATCAAGAGAATGAAGGTAAAACAGGTTTAAAAAGACATCTTAAGTACGAAGATGATTGGTTGGAAAAAATGCGAAATGCAATAATGGTGGTAGCATCACTGACTGTGACTATGGCCTTCCAAGCTGGTGTGGACCCTCCTCCCGGTCGTAGGCAAGACACTTCTTCCTCCCAATCAGATGCAACCACACAACGTTACGCTTGCTTTTTATTTTGTAACACCACGGGTTTTCTGGCTTCTCTGAGCATTATACTACTGCTCATAAGCGGCTTACCACTTAAGCGTCGGATTTTCATGTGCGTTCTAATGGGGACCATGTGGTTTGCAATCACAGCAATGGTACTGACTTACTTGGTCTCTATAGATTTCCTTCTAGACGATGTTTCATAGCCTCCATCTGCTCCAAATATTTTGACTTACATATGGTTTAGTATTGGAGGGACTCTATTTCTTGGGCACGTGATTCGCCTTATATTCAAGGGGATAAAGTACTTTAGAAAGTCAAGTAGAAGACCAAGTCACATAATTCAAGCTCAAGATGGTCATGATTACGAGCCACCACTAGCTGCTATAGTGTAAAACTCTATAGACGAACACTTAAAAATGAGCGAAATATTAGTAACTGCTGTGAACTTTCTAATTGTGTTTTTGTTGTTTAAGCTCGTGAAAATATTGAATATACAATGGTGAATTGTTTTGATGTTGTATTTCAGAAATAATACTAATGTATTGGTTGCTGAAACTTCCTAGTAGCACTCGTTCTTTGATCTATAAAATTGTAACATATCTAAATAATAAAATGTTAGAAAGCTTATTTGGTTAATAACCAAATCAATTGGAACTCGAGTTGACAATGAGTTAACTGTTAGTTTTAAGTTTAGTGGAAAAATTGGAAAAGAAAAAATATGACATTCGTATGGTTTGGCGAAATAGTCATGAAAATTCTTTTATTTTTATAAATTACCGTATAAACATTTTTTTAGGAGACAGCACGCATTTTGAGATATACATATCACTTTTCTGAATACACATCAATTTTTTGGAAACATAAAAAACCTCTTAGATTCAGAATTAGTTATAAAGACAAAAAATTTGTCTAAAAAGAGTTGTCTTAGAAGAATCTAGGTGATCATTCCAAAAATAATAATCTTCATGATCATTTTCCTATTGGAAATAGCTTTTCTTTTCATATTCTATTATATTAGCCATAAAAGCAAAACAATTTTATGATAATGGTCAATATATACCGTAGTTCATTGGGATCCGTCAATTTCATCATATTTTAAAATTTTATATCATATTGCAGTAATTCGAATTATAGGTTCTTGTGCCACGGAAGTATGAAATTGTGATAATAATTAAATTTGAACCGTACAATCGTAACTAATTGAGCATTGGCATTGACAAATAATAAGTAAAGGGAAAAAATCAATTTAAAACATTTTTAAAAAATTATGGTGGGTTTGGCATCATTTTTAAAAATGGTGTTTTTGAAAATAATAAATGAAAATGAAAATGATGTTTTTAAAAACAATTATTTTTAAAATGAGATTTAGGCAATGTTTTTTTTTTCCCTAAAATCCGAATGAGTCTGAATTTTTCTTAAATTTGAATGGATCGAAATACAAATATCTAAATAACATGTATATTTTTATTATTATTATATGAAAATAAGTGGTATCTTGTTTGTCTTTATAAATAAAAAAATCTTGAACACGGTTAAATGTCTTTGCAAATCAAAGAAAAAAAAAAAGAGATTAGATTTTATAATTTAGGAAATAAATACATTTATAAAGATATTTTTAGAATATAATATTAGAAAAAATACATTTACACCCCCAAGGTTTGAGGAAATGGCAACCAAAGGGACATCAAGACCCCTTTTTTACCATAATACCCTTTACTTCTACTATCTCCAAAAAATTTCTCTAATGTTTTATAATAAGTAGAAATATAACATTAAAATATATGTAATAATATATATTTCAAAATATTTTCAATATTTAAAAAATATTTTAATATTTTACAATCAATTAGATTTTTTTATTATAGTTAAATATATTTTATAATAAATAGAATCATAATATTAAAATAAATTATTAAAATTTAAAGTATTTTAAATATTATGTAAAATAATAATTTAACATTATTAGTATATGAGATTTTTTTAATTATAAAAAGTATTTAATGAAAATATTTTTTAAAAATCTATACAATAAATAAAAATATATTATTAAAATAAATATAATAATTTATATATTAAAATTATCAAATTATCAAAATATTTTAATATTATTAGTCTACTGCATAAATTACATTATTTATATAATATTTATATTTATTATAAATCCAAATCTTCAAGTCAATTTTTTGGGATAATACCAATAAATGACATAGTGGTAAATAGGGGATCTGGGGGTCCCTTTTTTAAAACTTGGGGTTGTTGATGACCATTTCTCCCAACCTTTGGGTGTAGATGTCATTTTTCCTATAATATTACTTCTTATTCAAACTTTTTCCATTCAAATAAAAATCAAAACAAATCAAAACAAAAAAAGATTAAATTTTATAATTTAGGAAATAAATATATTTTATTGAGATTTTTTTAGAATATAATATTTACTTTTTATTTGGACCTTTTCCTATTCAGGTAAAAATAAACAAAAATTCACTTTTTCTAATTAGAGTTAAATGTCTAAAAATCATATATAAGTTAAAAATATAAATTTTAGAAAAGTCAGAAATTAATATGAATAAATTGTTAGAAAAAAATAAATTTTAGAAAAGTCAGAAATTAATATGAATAAATTGTTAGAAAACTACCTTACTTTTTTGCAAACTTTTATAGATAAAAAATCTCAGTAGTCAGATAGATGCATAGATACAAAGAATCTCTACTATTAAAATTGTGAGAAAATTTGGTATTAATTTCTTTTTAAAAAATCTTCGTGAAAGATTATGTCGAACTGTGATATAAAAAGAAGCAGATTTTATAGTGAATAAAAAAAAAATTCCAAGTGATAGAAGAAGAAAAAAGAGTTTGCAATGATTTAAAAAAAAAAGGGAATAGTCCAGGGCGAATTAGTATGTTTTGATGAAAGTACCCCTGAGATTTTAATGAAATGTCAGTTCCATCCATTTTTCTTTTTAAAATGAAAATTAAAAATGAGATGGCGATTTCATCTAAAAATTAGGCTTTGTTGTGAATTTATTTTGTCTATCCCCCATTTTATTCTGATTGTTACATAAGATGTGAATTCTGTACTGTGTCCTGAAATCTTAATTCTATAATTCAGAATCCCAATGGTCGGTTGAGAATTTGGAGGTTCGGTTACATTTTCTAATAAATAGCAGCTATTTGTTGTAAACATTCAAAATTAATTCAGAGTTCATTTGAAGAATATTGGAAGAAAATAAAAATTCTCTCTCTTTCCCTAATTTTCTTTTATTATTAGAATACTTCCACATAAGATCCATAACATGTTATCAAACAATAATTAAGATTTGGACAAAAAAAAAACTGATCAGTACAACTTGTGTTCCATATTTCACTTGAACTTTGTATTCATGCATATGTGTTATCGAGAATAAGCGAGTAACAATTTTGAGAAACCGGAGCTGAACTTGAATCTCCAGATTTATAATTAAAGAGTCAAGTTCGATAACTGTATAAATATAGAGGAACAGAGGATTAACTTAAATTTATACGGATAGATGACGCAAAAGAATTGATAGAAGAGGCTCCCAGAGTTTGTGGATGTATTTTGGATTTGAAATATGAATATGATAGTAATAATCAACAGGTTGGAATTTGGATGGCATCACCAAAATAAAAATAAGGATGATGGTTATTTTCTCAACCGAGTTGAATTGCACTGAAACCATGAAAAAGGACACGTGTCTTCCTCGAATAATTCACATCCACTTTGTAAACGAACCGCACACTGTTTGTGGGGATTCATTTGCATAACTGCAGATGCAGTATAAAAGAATGCAAAAGGACACGTGACTTTAGAATATTCTTAGATTTTGCAATTTCGTAACCGCTGGTTCCTCAGGACTTTGGAAAGCTAATGCAATTCCAGAAGAGTTTAACAAATCTATATATACAATAAATAATTAATCACTATGACCTCATTCGACAAGGGCAGATTACTTGCTTCGATCAAATGTTTCAACACATACAAGAGGTAAATTATAGGCATGTGCTTAAGCATTTTTTTTCTCTTTGAACCATTACTTGATTCACAAGTCTAAAGGGATTTGGCTTTTCCGTCGAGTGATAACTATCCAAGGTTCGCTTGCTAAACTGAGTGACCAATTTCTTTTGGTGCTAAGTATATCATATGTAGCAGGTAGCAGAGCAGGATTATGAGAAAGAAAATGATATTCATTTTAGATTTATAATTAAAGAGTCAAGCTGAAAAATTGTATAAATATAGAAGAACTGCCAGTGCGCCTTTCTTAGAGCCGCTATGTTGCCTTGATTTTTATACACAAATTTCAAGATTCATTCTCAAATAAAAAGAAAAATTTTTCCATTGACATCTCGCCGCATGAAAACCAATGTTTTTCCTTTACTTTTATTATTCCTTATCAGATTACTAAAGATGGTATTCTCAATTATTGTGTTTCTTCGTTCGTTTAGAACTTATTTTCCCTCTCAATTTAATTAGACGGGTGAAAACTTTTCACTCTTATTGATTTTATGAGCAGAAAGATTAAATTTATACAAATATTTGAAACATGAAAAAAAAATAATATAATTAACATAATTTAGGAATAATGATTTATTAGCAAAGATCAACTCAATCAATCTTTCTTAATCACTAATTAAGATGAAGACAATCAATCATTTGATTGATTATTTTGATTCTATCAATGTTGTTTAATTCCTATCATCCTCCCTCACGTTGTCGAACGAAATTTTTTGAACTCCATACTGACTTTTAAAAAATTAAAATCCTTGATTTTGATTTGCAGCTTCACCCTAGTGTCATACAACAATTAGGGAAGCATTCCATTGAAGCTAGTCTAGAAAATTTTCCAATTGTTTCCACGTAAGATTTTTTTTTTTTTCCAAGAAAAGTGATAAGTAAATTCCTTTGATCAAGGAATTCTTTCAATATGAAGGTCATTCCTTTTGTCTTTTTTTCTCACTCAAGGATTTTATCTTCATTCCTTTGATATTGTTATGGAATTTAGAAAGTCATTCCATTAATCTCTCAAGGAAAACATTAATTTTGAGAATTCCTTTTCATTCACTTTTTCTTTCAACATCATTTCCTTTGTTATGGCGGAAGTGGTGGTTGATGGTGCGGTCAAAAAACCCTTTTATTTATTCCTTTTTTTCTTTTTTTGGAAGAGGTTGAAGAACAATTAGAAAGGAACTCATATATTTTTTTCTCCTTTAGACCAGAATCCCCCGGAATCCGATCATAGACATGGTGCTTAAGTCTAAACTCACGAATTTGAGGACTCTCAAATCTGCTCTAATACTATGAAAACTTTTTAAAAAATAATAATATAAAGAATATAAATTTCAATCTTATTAATTTATGAGCACAAAACTTAACTTATACAAGTATTTGAAACATGAAAAAGGAAATGATACAATTAGCATAATTTGGAAATAATAATTGACTAGCAAATAATTCACAAGCATAAAGACTTCAATTTATACAAGTATTTGAAACATAGAAAAGAAAATGATATAATTAACATAATTTGGGAATAATGATTGATTAACAAAGGTTAAGTCAATCAATCTTTATGTTGGTAGACTAGTAATCTTTCTTAATCACTAAATAAGATGGAGACCATCAATCATTTGACGGATTTTTTTGATTCCATCAATATTGCTTAATTCTTATTAAGGAGTAAATTTCTCTTCAATTAATATGGGTAAAACAGACACTCTTTGATAATTTAGGGGAATAGAAATTTCAAATTGTACTATAATAAATAAACTTATTAAAGATAGCTCATATAAATTTTTAATAGAAATTGTCAATAAAATTTAAATTTTACTAAGTTACAGCTGTTTTAAGTTACAACCTTTTGAAAATCATACGGATTCCACTAGCTGTTATAACTTTTTAGATTAGGGATTGTAAGTTACAACAGCACCCATAAAATTTTGATTGGAACGCGTACGTGTCCCTACGGACTTGATCATGAAGATAAGAACCGACCAAACTTTTTTTGCAGTTCCAGGAAAGTGCGATATTGACTACACACAGAAAACGCAAAGTGGGAATAAATTTGGGGTCGGTTTTGAATCCTAAAAATTAATAAAGTAATGTAATAATATATGGTACTGCATATGCTGATGGATAGAGTTGGTGACGTGTATTAGGAGATTAATAATCAACATAAAATCCAGACGCAACTCCTCGTGTCTTCGCAACTCGCAAGCCGCGTGATGAGTGAAGGGAAAACACTCGAGAAAAACAAATGAATAAAATTATGTGACATTTGTAATTCAAACTCAATGGGTGTACGTTGTGTTATTTGTTAGTTTATAAAATTTGTACAAATTATGTTAATAGGAATCACAATTAGCTCAGCAGAATGAATAGCTGTTTGCGTGTGTTTTCAATTTTTTATTTTTTAATTTCACGTTCTGTTTTTTTTTTCCCGAAGTGTATACTTGGCGGGATTGCCTTCGAGAGGTAGGGGAGATGATTGATCAAAAAAATGGTTATGGATAAATAATTAATTGGGAGATGCACTTGATGAAAATCCATCATTCAAGGAATGCACACACAAAAATTTTTAAAACTTACAGTAAGTAAAGAAGACTAATTAATAGGATCACTTTGCCACGAGGTAAAATTATTAATTGTGATTTTTACAATTCTAAATTATGCAACATATAAAGCAATGCCATAATTTCGCTTGTAGTCTTGCATTCATTTTCCCTAACAGCTAAGAGTACCTTCCAAGAAATTCATACACCACAATTCCGAGAGATAATACACATATCTATCTTTTCCAGTGACCAAAGTTTGATCAATGGATAGTACTAAGAAATTACCCAAACATCCAAGATTAAGCATGCAATGGTAAGAACGGAAAGTGCACTGAACTCTCCTAACTATTTATAGCTCTTTCAGATGCATTAGCTTGAGCTTGCTGGAGAGTTAGACTCGCGGAAATCATCAGCTCTTCACATAGCATCACAGAAAGGTTATGTCGGCATAGTAAAGGCACTTAGAATTCAACGCAGACATGTGTTCTACTAAGGATGCAGACGGAAGAAACCCTCTTCATCTGGCAGCCATGAAAGGCCGGATTGATGTCTTGGAAGGGTTGGTCAGAGCAAGACCATCTGCTGCTTCTGCCCCACTGATCTGGGGTGACACCATCTTACATTTGTGTGTGAAGCACAATCAGCTGGAAGCACTGAAGTTTTTATTGGAAAATGTCGATGTCCCCGAATTTTTGAATGCCAAGGATGATTATGGCATGACGATCTTGCACCTTGCGGTTGCTCATAAAGAAATTGAGGTATGGATCACTCATATCACATATAAAAGTAGGGTTCTCAATACACACACAAAAATGTTTCTCTAGGAATTGAAAACCCATGGTAGCAAACACTGATGCTACAACCATTGCTGCATTACGCTTTTTATCCAACCAATCGTCTAAATTCCAAAGAGTTTCTTTTAAATCTTTTTTACCTTTATGCTTTTGATTATCCACTGCACTAATTGCTCCGGCACGTCGAAGTAATTCCCCAATCTCCCAATCATTTATGTCTCTTCTGCTTTGTGCTAGGATATCCCATGCCGTGAAGCCATTAGCATTAACAGCATTCACTTTAATTGTAGTACTGGTTGTCAAAAACTTGATGGCCTGTATAGATTTGTAACACTACAGGTTTCCTTACTTTTCTTGGTATTATATTTTGGCTTATAAGTGACTTACCACTTAACAGTACACTATGTATGTGGATTTTCATGGTGAACATGGGGGTGGCAATCGGTGCAATCGCAATGACTTATGCGGTCTCTATAGATTTCACTGGAGACCCTAATTTATCGCATCCAACGAATTCAACCATCGTAATTCCCGTATGGATGGTAGCTGTTGTGGGTGTTCTTCTCCTTAGACCCAGCACCTGCCTTATGGGGAAGATGATAAAGCGCATAAGAAAATCAGTTAGAAGACCAAGTCACATTCAGGCTTAAGACGGTCGTGACTATGAACCGCCGATTGCTCCTACGGTGTAAAACTCTATAGGCGAACGTATGATGAAAGGGAATATTAGTACTACCAACTGTGTGCTTATTATTTAAGCTTGTGGACAAATTGAATGTAGTGAACTGTTTTGACCTGTATTCCACAAATAATAATATTGTGTTAGGCTATAGGAACTTCCTATTAGCACTCATTCTATTATATAAAATAGCAATTTATCAAAATTTAACTGAACAATTTATCTAAATTTAACTGAAGCATCAATAGATTTCACTATAAAAAAATCGAAATGACTGCCATGTTCATCTTCAGTTTCGATTAACTATTAAAACAAAGAGAAAATACAAACAATGAGGTGACAAATAAATTACAAAATAATAATATTAGGACAAGTTGATGTGGTTAATAATTAACCTGATGTGACAATTACACATAGGCTACCGCATCAATTATTCAATTAGCATTTTTTAAATTGATAAAACTATCAAACAATTAATTTTTAAGTCCAGAAAAAATTAAAAAAAAAACAACAGATAAAAATTTGAGAAGAAAAAGGGACGGCAGCAACCCCGTGTAGTTTAACCAGAGGCCCTCTTGTTTTCAAAAATATTAATACTTACCACATTTTTTGGATACACATATCACTTCTAAAATACATAGAACCCATTTGAATTCAGAATTAGTCATGCAGACCATAAACTTTGCCCAAAAAAAAAGTTTATGACTATTTCTAAAGAATAAGAGAGTGTCGATAACTATTTCATCAAAGTAGTAAACGTTGCCATTCTTTTCCATATTAGAAAGGTACATTAATAATTGACGTTTCTTTACTATTCCACTCTTGGTCTTAAAGAAAGAGCGGACCAATTTTAAGATAATTTTGAATATAAAAGATTCTGAAGTTTATCATGGATCACGCATGATCTGTCACTTTCATCATATTTTAAAATCTTACAGAATATTAATATTCTTTATCAATGGAAGCATAAAAATTTGACAAATCACATACGACCCTAACTAACGGAGCGTCGAAATATAAATGGACAAGGTGAAAAGGGTGGAAAAAAAATTATTTTAAAATATTAAACACGAATAAATTTCATTAGCTGAGTTACTGACGGCCATTCACGGGCCCGTCATCGTAAATGGACGTTTATGGTTTGGAGGCAACAAACTGATCCCTTACTGAAACAAATGGGTTGACTTTTGAAACTGAAAGAACTTCATTGTTGCCATTGTCTAACACTGCGCATTTGTTGATACAATTTTTTTTTTCTTTCCAAATTACCAGAAAAAACTTTTCATAAAAAATTAAAAGAAGGGTAATTTTTAATTGAGTCCTTATTGTTTTTAGAAAAAAAAATTCAAAGACCAACTGTTTATAAAATGAATAAATTAAATCCTTTCAAATATAAATGTATGTCATTCAAATCCTTAACCTAATCCTTCAGTTTAAAAAGTTAGTAAAAATGATAATTTAAATTTAAAAAGACAACTATACCCCTATAATCAAATTAGTGATTTATAGTACAATTTTAACCTTGGGCTTTTTTTTGGGTCTAACAGCCTATTTATCTATTTGAGTAATTGAAAACAAAACTCTCCAACAAATTAAACGAAAATCTTCAGTCAATTTTTGTAAAAATTCAAATATAAAAAGTGAATTACACATGAAAATGTAATTTGTTATCCATATTATTCCATCACACTGATGAAAATATGATGATTGTTAAACTAAATAACAAAAGTATTGAATATAATATTAAAAAAACCACAATAACATTCGGCCTAAAAATGAAATTAAAAGTATGAAAGTCAATTACATTCAAACTGACAAATACCTTAACAATATTAAGGTAAATTGAAATTTAAATACAAAAAATAGCTAATTGTCTTCTGCATTCTGTAATGAAGAATTAAATGCCATCCCAAGATGAATTGTACTATCCTACTCCTTGTTAACAATAACAGATTCTTCATTTTGAGGTTGACGTACAGTCCACAATAGTTATGTATGCAGTTTCACTAGTTGAGTGACATTGATTGAAACCTGACTAACTGGTTCTGGACTATTGCCAATTGATTGTTCATTGACATCTACTTCTTGAGATTGTTGGCAAGTTCCATACTGTCCAAAAAGGAAAAAAAAAAGACTTCAATTTCATTTAATAAAAAAAAAATGAATCAATCTATTCAATACAATTCCACAATCAAATTAAACATATATAGCTAGTGATGTCCTATTGGTTGCCTATACATCACCAAGATCACTAAGTTATTAATCCATTTGATAACATAACAAAACATATATAAGGAGATTCAATTACAAAATCAGACTTGTGTAGTTGATGAAGTGATATTGCTTGTCTGCACACAAAAAACATTAGTAAGTTTTAAGCAATTTAATGAAAAAGAACAAAACAAATCCTTTAGAATTAAATTTTCAAAACTAAATTAAACATGTCCACTTCGTTAAGTCTTATTTCTTCCCTGCACACAACCAACATGACCAAGTTTTAAGCAATTTAATGAAAAAGAAAAAAAATCCTTTTGAAATAAATTTTTATAATTAAATTAAACTTGTGGAGTTGATGAAGTCTTATTGCTTCTTTGCTCAATGTCAAGATCAATATCTGTTAACTTCACTAAATAAAATTTAAGAAACAAAAATGACTCTCATATTATGCCTCTATGGTTCCTATGGTTTTTGGAAAATTGGGGCAACCCCTTTTGTTAGTACATTTGATAGTTAACCTTTTACTGGTTAGTTTGGCCTCACCAGATTTTTTGTTCTTTTCTTTTTTGGCCTACCAACTGGAACCTTTATGTCAGGTGGTCCAACTTTCATACGCACTGCAACATCAGGTGAAGGTTCAGCTTCACTTTAAGCCATACACACTCATCAAGAATACGATTTATAGTCCCTATGTATGTCATCATAAAAGATTCCTTTGTCAGATAATGATGCACATAATCTTCAGGTTGCCCTCCTTTATGAAGAATAACAGCTACTGCATGTTTGCTAGGCAATCCACTAACCTACCACATCCAACATTCACATGTACCATCTGTAATATGTACCAAGAAGTTTTTACAGCCAACTTGACAACATTCAAACAACTCCCCTCTACCTCAAAAGACCTTAATTCGCCTTGCCTCATTTGAGGATTGGTTCAGTCTTACTCTAGCATATGGGGTTAAATGGTCTTGCCAATTTTCCCCTTGCTGATATTTTTCCAGCATTCTCACCATTAGTTGTCTACGAATATGCTCAAGAATGGTTAGGATAGGCTTGTACCTAACCTCATCCACCCACTTGTTAAAAGATTCAGTCATGTTGTTTGTAACATTGTCAGATTTCACATGGTGATCAAACCCGCTTCTAGACCATTGTGCAGGTGGTGTTTTTCTCAACCATTCATAGCAATTTTAGTCTTTACCCTAATTTGACCCATTGCCCTCTCAAAGCCATGAATAAGTTCTGCGTACGAGCGTGCTCCGGGATGAGTCTGTTGATGGTTTCAAGTGGGATGCCCGAAAGCTTTGACCTATAGTATAGGAGCAAATATAAGGAGGTATAAGAAACCATGAAAATAAATAAATGAAAATGCCCAAGCCGAAATGTCGATACATATAAACCTCTTAGAAAGATTTTTTGTCGGTGTCTTAAGACAGCTGCTTCAAGATAAACAGTCACGTTGTTCAGTAGATAAACAAAAGAAACCTCATACTACTAAAGTTTTTTGAAGACATCAATTGGTTTCTATTGAAGGTTTGAGTAGTATTAGAGACCCCGCATTTAAATCCCATGTTGACTCCCAACTGCTGCGGCAGCACCAAATCATGTTTGTTTTTAGTGCTTATCATGATGTGGCAGTTATGAATAAGCACTAACATCAGTTGAAATTCAAGTTAAGATTTAAATGTTGGTTTCCTATCATTATTGTTAAGGATTCAAAAAATGTAACAACCCACTACAATTTACTTAGCTTCGCTAATTTATTGTTCGAGATTTAGATTTTGTTAAGAATGTCCAATTTTTGTTATAACAAATAGTAGAACACATAAAATCCCCGATAATGAATTCAAACTGATACAAGAATAAATAAAATGGACCAATGAAAATATGCAAAGAAGGTAATTTTATTATGAGACTTGTGTTATGTTTTGTAATTTTATTATGAGACATACTACTTGCTCCTTGATTTATATACAGACTACTTGCTCCCTAATTTAACTTTTCGTGGCAAACATTATTTTAATGGAAAAAAATAAAATCATTTACCGCAAAAATTTCCCTCCAAATTTGAAATACTTTGGAACAACATTTCATCATCTACGAAGAAATAAATAGTTACAAAATATAATTATAGGTGATGAAACTATTTGATAATTAAGACATAGGTGTAGATTTAACCAAACGATTTATGACATATATGTTAGTCTCTAGAGCTATTATGATTTCTTATAATTAAAAAACCTCATTTTTTGGTGCAAATGAGTAACTATGATGACAAGATAAAAACTAGTAGCTCAAAGTTTTATCTTAGATAACATTGTATTTTTGTTGCTATCCTAAGACGCACTACCGGTCTCTAGTTTAACTTTTTATGATGAACATTATTTTAGTCTCAAAAAAAAAACAGGCAAAAAAAATCCCTTGCAAAATTAAACATTTTGGGACAATATTTCATTATTCATGTCAACATAAATTGTCACGAAATATAATGACAAGTAACTAAACTATTTCATAATTGAAAAATGGGTGTAAATTTAGGCAAAGCTATCTATGACGCATAATATTAGTCTCTAAAGCTATTATAATTTCTTGTAATTTTAAGACCCCTATTTTGGTCGTAGATGAGTAACTATAGTGACAAAACTAAAAAATAGTAGTTGAAAGTTTTATCTTCACTAATTGTAACCAATTATTTTGTTACTACTATTTTATGCAAATAAAATTTAAACTCCCATGATTAGAATTTATTTGTTACTTTTCTACAATTAATATATATAGAATAATTTTTCAATGAGGAATACCTTAAGTTATTAAAGTAAAAAATAAGCTAAATGACAAAAAAAATACACTCCAATCACTAGAGGATAAGAAATTGCCTTGAAGAGTGTGTTTTGTATTTCTTTTAGATTATCCTATAGTTTAATAACATTAACGGATCTCTTATTGCATAATGACTATAGATATACATATATATGAGTGTTCTCATGCTTCATTAAAATGTAAGAAAACTATTAAACCATATGGTTTAATAGTATAATAGGTATTACACTATAGCTCTCCCACATTTTAATAAAGTGTTGAAACCCTCATCGGAAAAAAAAAACACTATATACATATAATCATTATGTAATAACAATGTCTTGAGTTATTAAGTTAAGGGATAAACTAAAAGACAAGTAAAACACATACTTCAATACTGTATATTTCTTCCTGTGGTGTATTTCAATGGGTGTTATTGTTATTTTTTTTTAGTTTATCTCTTACTTTAATAACTTAAATGATCCCTTATTGGAAAAATATAAATGCAATGTTTTTATCCCTCGTATGATGTAAAAAACTAGGCGTGGACAAACTAAATATGATCTTATGGATCAAATCAAACCCATTCTAATTTAGATAGATTAACAAGGTTATTATAGGTTAATGGTCAATTTTTCTAAACCTATTTAATAATTGGGTTGGTTTGTATTAATTAAAATGAACTCATTAAAAAATTGTAATATTAAAATATATTAATCCTTAATTGCTAACTATAAGCCTGAATGGCTAACTTAATTTTTTACATCTTTTTGTTTTGTTATAATAGAGACCATTTTAACATGATATTCATATTTTCTTTCTAATATCTATAACTAATAGATATTTTTCATATTTTTTATTTATTTAATTTTTTTTTTATTTGACCTTTAACTTAATCAGAACTTAAACCCAACTCATTTACTTAAGAAGTTAGATTGATTTGCATTGAATATATTTATTTAACTGAGTTGGGCTGATTTTTCTCGATCAATTAATAGTGGGTTGGGTTAGATTTTCACAAACTTGATCCAACCTAATCCATGTCCATCCCAAAAAAAAAAAAACATGAGTTTTCAAAATTTTTTATCTGTTAGAAGATTGAAATTCGTGTTGGGCAAAGGGATCACTTTAATATGAAGTTGAACAATTATAATATAAAAAGCAATTGCAAAAAGGTTAGTCAAAGCATTATTTCGATAAATAAGTGGTGACTTCGAAATTTCTGGAAATTCCGAAAAAGAATCATAATCACCACTCTCCGGATATTTTGTAACCGTGGGGATTTCATCGATAGCTATGAAAGAATTTGTATTGCTATGTGTTTGGTTGATAAGAAAGTTAAAGGAATATTGAGAGAAAGTGAAGAGAACAGATTAAGAAAAATCTGGAATTTTCTCATTCAACTTATTACAATCATAACAGAGTCTCTCTATTTATACTTAGCTTAAAATGGCAGTTGGAGATTGTTATATATGCAACACATGCCTAATGAGTTTGTTAATAGCTGAGCTGAATCAGCTAACTAACTATTCTACGTCAGCTCGTGAACTTCTCTACATAATTCTAATCATGCTCTATAACATCCCCTCTCAAGCTAAACTGTCATGGATAGACATTTAGCTTGCTTCGAAGATAATGAAAACGATCAAATGAAATAGGCTTTGTGAGCACATCTGCAGTTTGATCTTCACTTGGAACAAACTGCACCACAATTTTCTTGGCTACAACTTTCTCCCTAATAAAGTGAATATCCAGTTCAATATGCTTAGTCTTAGCATGATAAACTGGATTATAAGCCAATGCTATTGCACCTTGATTATCACACCACATTATGGGTGCTGCAACAAGATTAATATTTAATTCACTAAGTAAAGTTTGAATCCAAACAACTTCAGATGTGGCTTGAGCTAAAGCTCTATATTCAGCTTCAGTACTAGATCTTGAAACTACTGATTGTTTCTTAGAACACCAAGAAACTAAATTTGAACCAAGATAAACTGCATATGCTGCAACTGATTTTCTGTCATCTTTGTCACATGCCCAATCAGAATCACTAAAACAATTGATTTGCAAAGTTCCATAATGGTAAAAATGCAAACCAAAATGAATGGATCCCTTTAAATACCTTAAAAGTCTCTTGCATGCTTCCCAATGTGCTGCTGTTGGTGATGATAGAAATTGGCTGAGCTTATTGACAAAGAATGCTATCTCAGGATGTGTTAAAGTTACATACTGCAATGCTCCAACAATGCTTTTATACTGAGATGCATTGGAAATAGTTGATCCTGATCCTTTGGTAAGAGAATGTCCTGTAGACATAAGAGTAGGAACCGGACTACAATCTGCCATATCATGCTTAGCCAAGAGATCAGCTATATATTTAGCTTGAGAAAGATAAAAACCAGTTGCTGTCTTTGAGACTTCAATTCCAAGAAAATAGTTCAGCTCCCCCAAGTCTTTCAAAGCAAATGCAGTTTGCATATTTAGAATGACTTGTTGTATTAATTGGGAATTAGATCCAGTAATGATTATATCATCAACATACACCAAGACAATCAAAATATGACCATTTTCCCTCCTATAGAAGAGTGAGCTATCAGATTTTGAATTTAGAAAACCCCATTGATTTACCATAGCAGATTTTAGCCTGTCAAACCATGCTCTTGGGGCCTGCTTTAACCCATAAATAGCCTTTTTGAGTTTGCAAACATGATTAGGCTTTGTAGGATCAGTAAACCCTTCAAGCTGTGCCGTGTAGACATCTTCAACCAGAATGCCATTTAAAAAGGCATTATTGACATCAACTTGCCTAAGAATCCATTTGTTCATAGCAACTAAACTCAAAACTATTCGTACTGTGGAAGCTTTCACAACTGGGCTGAAAGTTTCTGTATAATCTATTCCATGTGTCTGATGAAAACCCTTTGCCACTAGTCTTGCTTTATATCTAGAGATGATACCATCTGAGTTGTGTTTAATTCTGAAAACCCACTTGCTTCCCACTACTCTAACTGGTGTTGTTGGTAATACTAAATCCCAGGTATGATTGCTTTGAAGTGCTTGATACTCATCTTGCATTGCTTTAAACCATTTTGGATCAGTTATTACTTGGGAAACAGATGTAGGTGCTGAAGGTATGGCTAGAAAAGCAGCAAGATATGACTTTGGTTTAAAAATACCAGCCTTGGATCTAGTAATCATGGGATGTCCTACTGATGGTGCAGTAGGTATTACATGAGGTGGTGAAGAAATTTCAGGCAGGGGTTGAGTATCAGACAATTGTTGTGTATAAGAATGAATGTCAGAGGATGATAAAGATGATGGATAAGGAGAATTTACCTCTCTAAGAGCTGTTGATGAAGAATCTGAGGAATCACTTGCTGAAAAAGGTTGAAGAGGAGATTGTAGTATTGGAATGTGAGTAAAAGAGGAATTTGAAGTTGTATTTGTTGAGGAGCAAGATTGATGAATAGAAGAAAAATCTAAACCCGACATAAATGGAAAAGAATTTTCATCAAAAATTACATGATTCGAGATATACACTCTACCAGAAGAATGAAGACATTGATATCCTTTATGGTGGGAGCTGTAGCCAATGAAGACACATCTAACTAATCTAAATTCCAGTTTGTGTCTGTTATATGGTCTAAGATAAGGATAACAGGCACAACCAAAGGTTCTGAGAAAAGCATAATCAGGTTGTTGATGAAAAAGCTTTTGATAAGGAGAAATATTATTCAAGGTTGATGTAGGTAACCTATTTATGAGAAACACAGCTGTGTGGAAAGCATTCCACCAAAATCTTAGTGGCAGATTTGCTTGAGCTAACAAAGTGAGTCCAATATCAACAATGTGCCTGTGTTTTCTCTCTATTCTACCATTTTGATGATTAATATGAGAACAAGGATGCCTGAATTGAATTCCACATTGAGTAAGATATGAAGAAAAACTTCTAAACTCTCCTCCCCAATCTGTTTGAATAGCTTTGATATGTTTGTGCAAGTGTTTCTCAATAAACTTTCTAAAAATTGTGAACACCTGGAGTGCATCAGACTTTGCAGTCAAAGGAAAAATCCATGTGAATCTACTAAAGTCATCTAGGATTGACAAATAATAAGAATAACCTTGAGTAAAAGTAACATGAGAGGGACCCCAAAGATCAGCATATAAGAGCTGAAGTGGCTCTGTGGTTTTTTGTGGGAACAGAATCAAAGTGTAACAAATAATTTTTCCCTAATTGACAGGCATTGCAGAAACTCAAGTTTTTTGTTTTATTTGAAGTAATGTAATTATAACCTGGTAATACAGTTTTGAGAGTGTGAAAGGCAGGATGTCTTAGCCTTTTATGAAGTAGATTAATATCAATTGTATTTACATTAGCTATCAAGGCTGACTTACATGAATGATTATTTAGGATATCAGAATCATTACAAGACAGTGAAGGAACAAAAGCAAACATAGACTCAAATTTATTAGAAGGAGATTGATAGAACAAAGTTGAACTATCTTCAATGAATTTAGATGTAGTTTGGACTTGATACAATCCTCCTTTTTCAATTCCTCTCAGCAAAATGATCCCTGAGCTCCTGGCCTTGACAAAACAAGCATTTTTAAAGAATTCAATTGTCACATCATTATCAGCTAAGAGTTTAGAAACACTAAGTAAATTCTTGGTTATTTGGGAAACATGAAGAACATGATTTAGTAACAAAGGCTCATGTGTGGTTGTGACAAGCAATACTGATCCAATATGTTTAATTTGCAGAGAAGAACCATTTCCAACAAGTAATCTTTCATTTCAAGAGCAAGAGCTAGATGATCTGAAGATGTACCACCAGTGTATTATCCATTGAAACTAAAACCAGGCACAGAAGAACTAGCACCAAAAGAGCTACCAGGATTAGAAATATAGAATGCATCTGGATCTGAATACATCATATAGCCTTGATATCCAAGACCTCTTGGCATGCTAGAGTTGCCAGAATAGCCAAAACCATGTCCAAAATAAGAATTGAAACCTCTGCCATAACTTCCATTAAAAATTCTAACACCAGTATTTTCAAAACCTCTTCCAAAATTTCTCTAACCAGGCCTAAAATTACCATTAAATGTTCCTCTTCCCTGATTCTTTGAAGGTACAAAAGCAGAATTGTACCTATTTCTACACTTACTTGCTCCATGACCAGGTACAAAACAGATTTGACAGATGATAGTTGAATTATTATCATCAGGCTGTCCCATACCACTGCTGTTTACAAAGCTTCTAAAACCAGTGTTGTAAGATCCTCCATAAGAACTATTATTGTATTTTGAATTACCACTAGCATTTTTTCCAGAATTAAATTGCTTCTGAGCTACATTTGCTGACAAATTATGTGTGATTTCACTAGTAATTTTGCCTTTCTTTTGCTCAGCTCTATTTTCATGACTCAGCAATAAGGAATAAAATTCATCAAGATTAATCTTAATACCTCTTGTTAAAACACTAGTAACTCAAGATTCATAGTCAGATGAATCCAATCCAGTTAGAACATATTGAACAAAATCATTCAATTCAACAGGTTTTCCAGCTAAGGCTAAGCTATCAGATAATCTCTTTATTTTAGCAAAGTAATCAATCATAGACATTGAACCTTTTTTAAGTGTTTGAATCTGCATTTTAAGAGGCATTGTTCTAGCCTGAGATTGTGAGATGAACATACTTGTGAGTATATCCAAAAGTTCTTTAGCAGTTGAGCAATGAATTACTGTAGCAAGCAAGTTTTGCTGAATAGATGACATCATCCAACTCAAAATCAATTGATCTGTCTTTATCCAAGCTGTAAACTCAGGATTAATTTCTTGATTCTCTGATCTAGCCGAACCAGTAATTCCAGTGCTAGTTGATGAAAGAAATTGCTCTGGACAAGCTTTATCACCATTTACAAAACTTTCTAAGCCGTTTCCTTTGATTGAGGTTAAGATCTGAGTTCTCCAAACAATGAAAGTATTCTGATCTAGCTTAACAGGAGTAATAAAACTATATGATCCAGAAATCTAATTAGAATTCGTTATTGTTTGCTCTGATACCATGAAAGAATTTGTATTGCTATGTGTTTGGGTGATAAGAAAGTTAAAGGAATATTGAGAGAAAGTGAAGAGAACATATTAAGAAGAATCTGGAATTTTCTCATTCAACTTATTACAATCATAACAGAGTCTCTCTATTTATACTTAGCTTAAAATGACAGCTGGAGATTGTTATATATGCAACACATGCCTAATGAGTTTGTTAACAACTAAGCTGAATCAGCTAACTAACTGTTTCACGTCAGCTCGTGAACTTCTCTACATAATTCTAATCATGCTCTGTAACAAGCTAGTTCATAAACTTGAAAGCAAACGTCGAGACAGGTTCTCATAGCCTTATCTTTTGTTTCATTAGGCAACTTCTTGAATTGTTCATATGAATCATTACAATATGTTGATCCGATTTAAGAATGATGCGAGCTAGACCTTTGACATCCGCATTGGAGTTACCAGGACTTGACCTTAAAGTCTTGACACATACATCTGGACACAAGGCCTATTTCCAAGTAGCCTCAATCAGATCATTTTCTTCTTTGACCCCATTGCTCCAGGTTTGTTTGATGAAAAACATAATATTATGAGCAAAAACATCATCACTGATGCAACATTTATGTTCTCCATTTTTTCCCTCAATTTTGGACTCTAATCAAATCACATTTAGGGTGTGTTTAGTTTTTCGATTAGTGAATCAGAATCCAGAATTAAAATCATTGCCTTGTCTACTACACAAAATAAGAGTGAAAATCAAAATGGGAATCGTGCCATAAGTTTGGAAATCATTCCCATATATTTTATTCCCAAGGGAGGGACAGGAATCAAACTTTGATTCCCCGAACTACCCATTTTACCCCCATTAAATTTTCATAATCTCCATATTACCCACAATCAAGTTTTGTCAATTTTGTATTTTAGTCTTTGCAGAATTTATGAAAATACCTAGAATTTTGTGTTATTTACAAATAGGTTTGTTATTATTTGTTAGTAATAATAACATCATTGTTATTAAAAGTTATTATTTTTATTATTATTAATTATTTTAATTATTAAAATTAATTATTTATTATTATTTTATTTATTATTATTATTGTTATCAATTTCATTATTCTCAATAAAATTTGTTAATTTTATTATTTTAATTATTATTATTGTCACTAATTTCATTATTATTATTATTAAAATTTAATAATTCTATTGCTTTAATTATTATTAATGTCATTATTATTATTATTATTATTATTATTATTATTATTATTATTATTATTATTATTATTATTATTATTATTATTATTATTATTATTATTATTATTATTATTATTATTATTATTATTATTATTATTATTATTATTATTATTATATATACAAATAATACTAGGGACAACAATTAACAAAGAGCATTTTAGTAAGTTACAACAATCCATTTCGATTCCAAGATAAGTAAACACATCAATTGAAAAGTAATTTATTCTTATTTCGATTTTTACAATTCAAGTAAACAACTTATTCTGAATCTAATTCTCATTCTAATTCCAATTGATTCTAATTTTCATTTAGTAAATACGCTATTAAAAAGTCTGTTGGAGTGAAAATTCATACAATGAAAATCTTTTAATAACGTTAGTGGATCTGGTAATATTAGGAAATGGAAGGAAAAATCCAAAAAGAATTTACGAACATGGTGCAAAAGAGCTAGCAACGTTTTATGATTTTCTGTAAAATTGCTGTATGCAATTAATGCAAGTTCACACTTTCTCTATAGTTTAAGCCTGGCAAAAATTTCCCACTTCAAACTTGCATATCCCAAGCCCAGGAACAAGCCCATCTTTATTATTATTATTATTATTATTTAAATAAAGGATAATTATGTCAAAAGTTACAACATCATTAAATTAATCTAAAATTTTTTATCGGTGGGACTATTTAAGCCCATCAAAGATACCATTGGCACCTATGTCTTAATCAAATATTTTATTACTAAAATGTCCATATTCAAAATTACTAAAGAGGACAAATACTTCAAATGAATAAATTGAACTCTACTTTATGCAGTGGCATAAACCCTAACACTCTCCTTAATTTTAAACTTAGCTCTCATGTCCCCCTTTATTTTATTTTCTGATACTTTTATCTTTGAATTATTGGATAATTGGATTTATATACGACTTCCTCTTGTTTTTGCAGCAAAAGAGACAAGAATTTTTTTCGTAAGTTCAATGGCTAGTTAAATTTATATACCAAATCAATTATTTTGTAGAAGTTCAATGGATTATGGAAGATTAACAAACAAAGCACCAAGTAGAGGATTTCAGTTGAATTAATCTTACTACATGAATCATATCTTGATTTGAACACTATAGCTTTCTGACCACTTTTGGGAATTTGAACATCTTAATTCATATCGGATCAGTGCTTCTTTAGAAAAATTTATTTCTTAATTTGTTTATGATCAAAGAGGGAATGAATAAAAAAAGAAGAACTGAGTTTAATTTTGGTGGGTTTGAAGAGAAAATAAGATGGAGGATGAAGTTGTAATTTACGGTTAATTTTGGGATCTTGAGTGGTTTAAAGAGCAAAATTTTAAAATTTAACTCATAGTAGAAGTAGTGTTAAGAAAATGGGTGTCAAAATGAATTTTTTGAGTTAAAATAGCCACACTCTTTTTTTATATGCTCTAATGCACAAGTAAATGCAACGAAATTGAGATGAGAGACTTTGGCTAGCAAATGTATTCTTTTTAATTGAGATGTTGGTGTTGAATTTTCGTAAGTCATAGCACCCTAAGGAGTTCCATGGGATTTTGTAACATTATTTCCGAGTAAAGGTTCTTCATCGATATTGTTTTAGTTTATTAGGACAATGGTTATATTAGAATAAAATTAATTCTATGATAACTGTCCATGAAGTAATTTAAATTTAATCATTCTTGTTACATGGATGCCTCTAAAAGCATCAATTAAGGGGTGCTTTTGTAATGACCTAGTTGACGTGGACTAACAGCCAATGCAGCCGCTTGGTGGATCAATTGAGTGTGAAGTGCGAACTAATAAAGGAATAAAGGTGAAGTGTTGATTTTTCTTCAAGAACATGGGGTCTTAATCAAGTTCGGAATCATCTGTTTCTTGTTGTGATCTTCTGCTTCTTCATTCTTTTCGGATGCTTGCTTTGATCAAGATCATTCTTGATCCTGTGGTGATTTGCCAATTTCTAGGGATGGCATTCGGATCGATCAAAACCGAACAACTCTAATGATCATCTTAATGCATTAAAATCGTCATATCTCAAATATTATATAAACAGTACCAATAATATTTTTTTTTTGTAAAAAATGGATGGCCCTGAATTTTTTAATCTACACTAAGATGAGTTCAAATTTCAAACCTTTTGTATAGTTCGAATGATAGATTTAACGGTGAACCATGCATATTTTGTTTGATTTACACACATAGGATGTATTTAAAAGAAAAATGCTGCCCATAGATTTAAAAGAAATTGAAAATAAGAAATTTTATGTTAAAAAAAGGAAAAGAAATGGAAAGAAAAGAAATTTCCATGGATGAATACTAGCTAGCTAGCTTGATCAAAAGGACAGGAATATAGCAAACTTTTTTTCCAGTAGCGGTACCGATACTTATCTTGAGTTTATAAAAGTGAAAGTCTCCCGTTGAAAGCAAATGGAAGATGCTGACGTGGTCGAGAAGAAAAGCAGACGCTCGAAGTATAAGAATGCAAAAAGCTGGAATTAATTCATTTTCACAACCTAATTTCCTTTTACAACTAGTTGTTTTTCTCTGCTCTTTTTTGTCATCCAAAATTATTCACCATGGTTGATGCCATCGTTTCCCCTCTGCTGGAGCTGCTGATTTCCTTTGCTGCTGAAGAGATGAAACAAAAAGTGCAGCTCGTGACCGGCGTCAAGAAAGAAGTAGACAAGCTTACCAGCAACCTTCAAGCCATTCAAGCTGTGCTCGATGATGCAGAGGAAAGGCTAGTGAAGGACAAAGCTGTCAGACTTTGGCTGGGACAGCTGAAGTACGCGTCCTACGACATTGAAGATGTATTGGACGAGTGGATCACAGCAAGACGCAAACTGCAAATTGAGGGTGGGGTTGATGACAATGCTCTTGTTGCTCCTCCTAAGAAAAAGAAGGTATGTTTCTGCTTTCCTGCCTCTTGCTTTGGTTTCAAACAAGTCTTTCTACGTCATGACATTGCTGTCAAGATCAAAGAAATCAATGAAAAGCTAGATGATATTGCCACTCAAAAGGATAGGTTTAAATTTCTTGAGAGTGGGAGTAAAACTAGTGAGAAACCAGGGCGAGTACAAAGTGCCTCCTTCATTGATGAGGAGGAGATATGCGGTAGAGTTAGTGAGAAGAATGAACTCATAAGCAAGTTGTTGTGTGACAGCAGTGAGCAACAAAAAGGCCTCCATATCATCTCAATTGTTGGTATGGGAGGCATTGGGAAAACTGCTCTTGCACAAGTAGCTTGTAATAATGATGAGGTGAAAAGAAAGTTTGACAAAATTTTATGGGTGTGTGTATCAGAAATTTTCGAGGAGTTTAGGGTTGCTAGAGCCATAGTTGAAGGTTTAGATGTTTCTTCTTCTGGTTTAGGCGAATTCCAATCTCTTCTTAAAGTTATATCTAAATCTATTAAAGGAACAAGATTTTTTCTTATCTTAGATGACGTGTGGGACGGAGATTATATGAAATGGGAACCATTCTACCATTGCCTAAAGAATGGTCTCCATGGAAGTAAAATTTTAGTTACCACACGTAAGGAGTCAGTTGCATTCATGATGGGATCCATTGATATCATCCCTGTTCAGGAATTAGCTGAAGAAGAATGTTGGTTGTTGTTTAATAGGATAGCATTTTTCGGTCGGCCCATTGAGGAACGTGTAAAACTGGAAAAAATTGGGCGAAAAATTGCAAGCAAGTGTAAAGGTTTACCTCTTACTACAAAGGCAATAGCGAGTCTCATGCGCTCTAAAAAAACTGAAGAAGAGTGGCAAAGAATCTTAAGTAGTGAGCTGTGGAAAATAGAGGAGATTGAGAAAGGTGTTCTAACCCCTTTATGGTTGAGTTATAACGATTTGCCATCCAGAGTAAAAAGATGTTTTTCATATTGTGCAGTCTTTCCAAAAGACTTCAATATAGAGAAAGAGAGGCTAATTATGTTATGGATGGCTCAAGGTTATCTTGGCGTGGAACACGATGAAGAGACAAACATAATTGGTGAAGAGAATTTTAACATCTTAGCCACTCGCTCTTTCTTTCAAGAGTTTAAGAAAGATGATGATAATCGTATTATAGAATGCAAGATGCATGATATAGTACACGATTTTGCCCAATTTGTAAGTCAAAATGAATGTTTTTCAACAACAGTTAGTGGTAGTGAAGAATCAGCTGCCATAAACTCTCTTGGTGAGAAGGTTTGTCATTTGATGTTAAGTATTCGTGAAGGGGCTCCATTTCCTATCTCCACCTGTAGGATTAAAAGAATGCGTAGCCTCTTAATTCGTGGTGTTGTTTTTGACCATTCATCGTTAGATGGTAACATCTTAGAAGAATTATTCGAGGAATTGACGAGCTTAAGGGCATTAGAAGTAAGTAAATTATTCTACACAGAGTCTACGATTCTAGAGATTCCTACAAATGTCAACAGGTTAGTACATTTAAGGTACCTTAATTTGTCTCATCAGTCAATAGAGAAACTTCCTGAGACGTTGTGTGAGTTATATAATCTTCAGAAGTTAGATATTAGTGATTGTTATGGTCTTAAAGAATTACCTCAGGGGATTGGGAAGCTAGTGAACATGAAGCATTTACTGAATGACAAAACTGACTCCTTACGGCACATGCCAGTAGGGATTGGGAGATTAGCGAGTCTTAGGACCTTGGATGAGTTCCATGTGAGTGAAGGAGGAAGTGTTGGTGGTAGCAAAGCATGTAGGCTTGAATCTCTTAAAAACTTGGAACTCCTCCAAGTATGTGGCATACGTAGACTGGGAAATGTGATAGAAGTGAGTGAGGCTGAGAGATTAGAGCTTGGCAAAATGAAAAATCTCTCCTATTTGAGACTTTGGTTTGACAAGGTAGAAGAAGATGGAGGAAGGAGGAAGGAGGAGAACGATCAGCAACTTCTTGAAGCCTTGCAACCACCTCTGAATTTAAAAGAATTACTGATAGGGTTACACAGAGGTGACACTATTTTCCCCAGCTGGATGATGTTGTTAACCAATCTAAGGAGTTTAATACTTGAGAAGTGTGAAAACTGTGAGCGGATTCCTCCTTTGGGAAAATTGTTATCCCTTGAAAAGCTTATGATATGGGGATTGAAGAGTGTGAAAAGAGTGGGAAATGAATTTTTGGGAATCGAAAGTGATAATGACTCGTCTTCATCTTCATCAGTTATTGCCTTCCCCAAATTGAAGTCACTCACATTTTATTGGATGGAGGAATTGGAAGAGTGGGATTATGGAATTACAGGAATGGGAAACACCTCCATCATGCCATGTCTTTCTTACTTGGCAATTATAAGCTGCCCCAAATTACAGGCACTACCCGAACACTTACATCAAATATCGCCATCGATGGAGCTGTACATATTGGGATGTGCTATTCCGGGCATACGTTTCAAAAATGGGAAAGTAGAAGACTTGATTTCTCAGAGACCCAATGTCTACTCAAGAGAATATGACTTGCCTCAGGTAATTTTAGTTGTAATATGTTTTTTCTATGAGTGTAATAAAATGAATGGAGCCGTCGAGGCTGTGGTAATTTGATATGAACAATTTCTTAACCAAGTGACCATTTTCTCCTTCGCTAAATGTATCTTTCGTTGCAGCAAATTAAAGCAAGGATGAGAATGTACAGCGAGTAGGTGCCATGTTTTAGGTGATCTCTGTTTACTTGCTTTTTCCACAGAGTAATTGGCTAGCTGAGTTCATTTTACATTAGTTACGCTTTTGAGCCAAGTGCTCACTTTTCAAGGTACACTTACTGAACCGAGCGACCAATTTCTTTGGTGCTAACAGAGCAGGAGTATGGTGGAAGGAATGCACAGAGCATGTGACATCCCACCCCACTTAGGAAGAATGTGAGTGGTGAACTTAAAAAGGGTGGCTTCCCTCCCGCGATCCATCTGTTTCCATTAATATCTTTGTTGCATGTCAAGGTTCAAGCGCAAACAGAAACAGAGCAATGTAGATCGTGTTCATAGATATTGAAGACAATGAGGAGCAAAAGGTGATAAATCATTACTGCATAATGAATAAATCCCCATCTTTCTCTCATTTCGACTTGATGTGCAAATTGATTTTCAGCAAATAGTTGCCATGCATAATTGTTAAGTTGAAGCGGACGATATTAAAATTGCGTCGAGGCTTGAGGCACCCCAATTAGTTGGCAATAATGCAGGGGAACAAAAGAAGCGGCATATTTGAAAAGGCATGATGTTCTAGTGGCTATATGTCAGTTCATATATGTTTGAATAAGTTTGCTCCTTTTTAAAAAAATTTGTGCATTCAGGCGCTTTCATGTCGACGGCCGTAAGTTTGGTTACAATGCTGGCTGCTACTGGGGAATTTGAGTCACATTTTTTGCCTAAATTGCTGGTGATAAGATTATGTTTGGAGCAAGCAGCTGCTGTCGTGAAGACTTTTCCTCACATCACATCAGAGAGCAATATGTAATCAGGTTTTTGTTGATTATCTCTATCATCTTTTTCACAAATTCTGAAACTCCTAATATTACTCTTTATTTAACTTGTTTTGGTTGTCTATGCTATCAGGTTGAGGATATTAAGCAGCTTATGAAGGCAAATGCCATGATTTGAAGATAGGTTTCTGCCTACCATTGGCTTGTTCTTAACTTTTAGGAGTAAAGGCTTGTTACGTCCCCTAATTAGATGTCGCCTTTTTTTGTAATTAATAAAGGCAAATGTCAGAATTCTGTTTTTTCGTCCTACACTGTTTCTGGTAGAGCGCTTGGCAAGGATGTTATTATCGTTACTATTTTTTCAATTTCAAGAGTCACGTAAGAATGAAATTTGGGTGTATTGGTACCCAATATCACCAACTACAGGTTCTTCTTTTCTTTGTTCAGCACTTTTGCTTTTTTGTGCTTCTAAGGCTAAAAATTAACTTATCGTTACTATTTTTACAATAAGCATTCATGTAACTCATTCGCTAGGACAGACTGCTTGCTTCCATTGAATGTTTCAAGTTTCAGCACATAAAATTTAGTGCAAGCAGGGACATGTTTATTACAAGCTTCGGCACTTTCTTTAACTCTTTCGTAGAAATTCACACGTCAACAACAAACAATTAGCTTTCAAAAAACTAATTAACAGCTCCTTCACATTATTCAAAGGGTTGCAGTCAACCCTTGCAAGTATAAATACCAACAGGCAGGTCTTTTGAATATCTGTAAGCCAAATTTGCACACAAAACACAGGATGGAGAAAATGGAAAGCAAGCTTTATGAAGCAGCGCTAGCTGGGAGTGTAACTGCCTTGTTAGAATTGCTTCAACAAGATAGATTAATTCTTGAGAGAGCCGCAATGAATTGTCCCTCTGGGACTCCTCTGCACGTAGCAGCATTGCTTGGGCACGAGGACTTTGCGAAGGAGATTTTACGCCAAAAACCTGGGATTGCTGGAGAGTTAGACTCGCGGAAATCATCGGCTCTTCACATAGCATCACAGAAAGGTTATGTCGGCACAGTAAGGGCACTTTTAGAAGTCAACGCAGACTTGTGTTCTGCTATGGATGTAGATGGAAGAAACCCTCTTCATCTGGCAGCCATGAAAGGCCGGATTGATGTCTTGGAAGAGTTGGTCAGAGCAAGACCACCTGCTGCTTCTGCCCCTCTGATATGGGGTGACACCATCTTACATTTGTGCGTGAAACACAATCAGCTGGAAGCACTGAAGTTTTTGTTGGAAAATATGGATGACTCTGAATTTTTGAATGCCAAGGATGATTATGGCACGACCATCCTGCACCTTGCAGTTGCTGATAAACAAATTGAGGTAAGGATCACTCATATCACATATAAAAGTAGGTTTCTCAATACACGCACCAAAATGTTTCTCTAGGAACTGATTAATATTAACATCCATACAGGCCATCAAGTTTTTGACAGCCAGAACTACAATCAAAGTGAATGCTGTTAATGCAAATGGCTTCACGGCATTGGATATCTCAGCGCAAAGCAAAAGGGATATAAAAGATTGGGAGATTGGGGAATTGCTTCGACGTGCTGGAGCAATTAGTGCAAAGGATATGTATTTGCCAGCGAATGAACTTGCCGTCGCACAGACCAACAGCTTAACATCCCATGAAAATAATCAAAAGCATGAAGGTAAAAAAGGTTTAAAGAAAACTCTTGGGAATGAAGCCGATTGGTTGGAAAAAAAAGCGTAATACAATAGTGTTGGTAGCATCACTGATTGCTACCATGGGTTTTCAAGCAGGGATGAACCCTCCTGAAAGTTCTCAGCAATACACTTCTTGCTTTGTAGTTTATAACACTACAGGTTCCCTTGCTTCTCTTAGTGTTATACTTTTGCTTATAAGTGGCTTACCAATTAACAGCGGAATATTTATGCGGATTTTAATGGTGATCATGTGGGTGGCAATTACTGCAATGGCAACGACTTATGCGATCTCTATAGATTTCAGTGGAGACCCTAATTTAACGTATTCAACTAATTCAACCATCGTAATTCTTGTATGGATAGCTGTTGGGGTTGTTCTTCTCCTTGGACACAGCACTCGCCTTATGGTGAAGATGAGAGAGCGCATAAGAAAATCGATTAGAAGACCAAGTCACATTCAGGCTCAAGATGGTCGTGACTGTGAACCACCGATTGCTCCTACCGCGTAAAACTCCATAGGGGAACATATGCTGAAAGGGAATATTAGTGCCACCAAGTGTGTGCTTATTATTTAAAGCTTGTGGACAAATTGAATATGGTGAACTGTTTTGACCCTGTATTCCACAAATAATAATATTTTATCAGGTTGTAGAAACTTCCTATTAGCACTCATTCTATTATCTAAAATTGTAATTTATCAAAATTTAACTGGAACAATTTATCTAAATTTAACTGAAGCATCAATAGATTTCAATATAAAAAAAAGAAAAAGAAAAATCGAAACAACTACTATGTTCATCTTCAATTTCGATCAACTATTAAAACAAAGAGAAAATACAAAGAAAGAGGTGACAAACAAATTACAAAATGGTAATATTAGGACAAGTTGATGTGGTTAATGATTAACTTGATGTGACAATTACACAGACGCTAACACATCAATTATTCAATTAGCATTTTTCAAATTGATAAAACTATTTAACAATTAACTTTTAAGTCCATAAAAAAAAATAGAACCAGATAAAAATTTGAAAAGGAAAAGGGACGGTAACAACCCCGTGTAGTTTGACCAAATGGTCTTGAAGATCCTCTTGTTTTCAAAAATAATAATACTTAACACATTTTTAAGATACACATTTAAATTAGTAGTGCAAATCATATGTAGAACCCATTTGAATTTAGAATTAGAAGTGCAAATCATAAAATTTGCCCAAAGAAAAAGTTTATATAACTATTTCTAAAGAATAAGGGAATGCGCATAACTATTTCATCAAATTAGTAGACGCTGCCATCCTTTTCCACGTCAGAAAGGGTCATTGGTCATTGACTTTTTTTTTACTATTCTATTTTTGGTCTTAAATAAAAAGCAGACCAATTGTAAGATAATCGTCAACATAAAAAATTCTGAAGTTCATCATGAATCATGCAAGATCTGTCACTTTCATCATATTTTAAAAACGGAGACAACTACAATACATGTTTGTATGTAATACAAACATGAAATAAAATAATAATTATTTTAGTACCACTTGGCAGCCAAACACAAAAAAAAAAAAATTAAAACAACCGGTTGCTCCTTGAATGAATAAAAAATTATAATATAATATAATAAATAAATTTAATAAAATTTAAAAAATAATTATTTTAATAAGAAAGGACACATAAAAAAAATTTTATAATAATAAAAATTTAGTTTCAGGTTTAATGGCTCTGATATCACATTAATGGTAGGCATCTCATGTTTATTGGTTCATTAATCGCATAATCTTTATGATTGCAAGTTAATGATCATATGTTTCATGTTCATTGCCAAGAGTTTTATGTTCTTTTGGTTTCAAGTATAATGGTCAATATATCACGTTAATGTTGATTGTTTCATGTTTATTGGTTTATTTCTTACATGATTTTCGTAGTTGCAAGTTAATGATCACATGGTTGCATGTTAATAATTCTACGTTTCATGTTTATTGAATTAATTTTCACGTTCCTATAGTTTCACGTTTAATGGCTTCGGTATCATGTTAATGGTAAGAGTTTCAGGTTTATTGGTCCATGAATTGCATGATTTTTGTGGTTGCACGTTAATGATTGCAAAGTTGCACGTTAATGAATCCGGATGTCATGTTTATTGACCTAAGTTTCACGTTCCTATAGTTTCATGTTTAATGGCCTCGGTATGGTGTTAATGGTGAGTGTTGCAGGTTTATTGGTCCGTCAATTGCATGATTTTCGTGGTTGCGAGTTAATGATCGTATGGTTGCACGTTAATGATTCGGGATTTCACGTTTATTGAATTAAGTTTCACGTTCCTATAGTTTCATGTTTAATGGCCTCGGTATCATGTTAATGGTGAGCGTTGCAGGTTTATTGGTCCATCAAATGCATATTTTTGTGGTTGCTAGTGAATGATTTCCGATTTCATGTTTATTGAACTACGTTTCACGTTCCTATAGTTTCATGTTTAATGGCCTTGGTATCGTGTTAATGGTAAGCGTTGCAGGTTTATTGGTTCGTCAATTGCATGCTTTTCGTGGTTACGAGTTAATGATCGTATGGTTGCACGTAAATGATTCCGAATTTCACGTTTATTGAATTAAGTTTCACGTTCCTGTAGTTTCATGTTGAATGGTCTTGGTATCATGTTAATGGTAAGCGTTTCAGGTTTATTGGTCCATCAATTATATATTTTTGTGGTTGCTAGTTAATGATTTCTGAGTTCACGTTTATTGAACTAAGTTTCACGTTTATTGAACAAAGTTTCACGTTCCTATAGTTTCATGTTTAATGGCATTGGTATCATGTTAATGGTAAGCGTTGCAGGTTGATTGGTCCATCAATTGCATATTTTCGTGGTTGCTAGTTAATGATTTCTAATTTCATGTTTATTGAACTAAGTTTCACGTTCCTATAGCTTCATGTTTAATGGTCTTGGTATCGTGTTAATGGTGAGCGTTGCAGGTTTATTGGTCCGTCGATTGCATGATTTTCGTGATTGCGAGTTAATGATCGCATGATTGCACATTAATGATTCCGGATTTCACGTTTATTGAATTAAGTTTCACGTACCTATAGTTTCATGTTTAATGGCCTCGGTATCATGTTAATGGTAAGAGTTTCACGTTTATTGGTCCATCAATTGCATTATTTTCGTGGTTGCTACTTAATGATTTTTGATTTCACGTTTATTAAACTAAGTTTCACGTTCCTATAGCTTCACATTTAATGGTCTGGTATCATGGCAATGGTGTGTGTTTCATGTTTATTGGTGCATAAATTGCATAATTTTCATGGTTACAAACAAATTGATAACAAGTTCACTGAGTAAGATTAAAAAAATTTCATTGTTGTAAAATTGGCAACATGTCCATGTTTTGTACGGGGAATAATTGAAAGGAGACGGGAAAAAATTACATGAAAAAGAAGTAAACAAAGGGCCAATATCAGTAGACTATTATTGCTACAAAGTTCACAAAGTTTGGGAAAAAATTTAGATTAAAGAAAATTTGATAGTAAGAAGCAGTGAGAAAACAAGCTACATATCACGGTGCCGAAATCACAAAAAAACATAAAACAACAATAACAACATAGAAAGACACAAAGATAGCAAAAATAGAAAAAAAACTACTGAGGTGGCGGCAGAGATGGTGGTGGAAACGGATACGGAATCCCAAAGTGCTCGAACAGGAGGCGCTGGCCTTCAACGATCTGCTGATGCTGTTGTGAAATAAGCTCGTGCTCATCGAGAATCTGCTGCTGAAAGCTGGTCTACTGCAAGGAAAGTGTCCTCACCTCGTCCATAAGCTGCCGAAGAGTGACATCTCCGGACTCATCAGGTTGTGCAGGTGGTACAGCAGATGCAGAAGCATCATCAACAGGATGCCGAACATAAGGGTCATGACGTCCATGTCGACCCCTAAAAAGAAGCAAAAAATCAGGCAGCTGATCAGCAGGAACCACCTCATTTAGAGAACGATCATCACTCAGAGCATACAATGTGTACTTATTCCCACTAATTCTTCACCCATGCTCCATTACGCCACTCAAATCCTAAGGCACACACGGCTTCGTCCCCTATACTCTTTGAGGGTTTACAAGATGGTTCATTAATAGGTACCCTAAAGTATCTAAGGATCCGAGTGATAAAGTTACCATATGGAAGGAAACGATTAATCAAGTTGGATATAGAAAGCATATTGCGTACAATTGTGTACCCAATGCTAACCTTACGATGCCTTAGGATACAATCAATTAAAGCAACATCCATGTGTGAAACCTCGTCTAAGTGCCCTGACCTAGGAAGGACAATAGTATGAATAAACCGATGTAAAATGCGGGATTCGAGGCATAGACACTGAGCTCTGAAATGGAGATTACAAACCTCATCAGAAACATCATTGCGCCTACATATGTTTCTAACACCATCGACATGGTTAAAGTGATCGATCTCAGGGGCTTTCGTAGTCGAAAAGATTTCTAACCCAAAGTCCGATGTTCCTAGGATAGAGTTCAACTCCGCATTATCAAATTCAATAAAAACTCCTCCAACATTAGTGATAACTCGATTCTCTTTCTCCGAGGAAGTATCCATATTCGAGTAAAAAACTCGCACCAAGTCGGGATACACAACCTCATCAACCATAAGTGCACTAATCCAACCAACTTCCTCTAATAACTGCAACAAATTTCTATTGCTAATACTAAGACTATAAAGCCAATCAGGCAAGATATAAAAGGTAGGAAGTACCATGTGCGTCATGAATCTTTCGAAAAAATGCTTGGTCAAACGCTTGTCAAGGAAGTGACTTGATTCAAAATCAGGCCGTTCTGCAGTGCCTGCTTCCTGTCGTGGCCGTTTCGATGGTGCAGCAATTTCCTTCCCTTTCCCTTTCCCTTTGGTTCGCTTGGAAGTTGACATGATGGAAAAGGATGCAAATTGTATGTATTTAGACTGGCCCAAACAATGAAATTACCGGCTTGCTGAAACCCTAAATGCAAACCCACGATTTGGGATTTTTTAGGTTTAGATAACTATAATGATTTATTGGAAGGTTTTTAAAGATAAACAAACAATGGGGATTAACAATTTCGTTGCTAATGCCTTTAAAATTACATTTAAATGGTTGATTTCGTAGAGTCAGAGCGCGATTGGTGCGAAACGATTTTTAGAGAGAGAAGCGGTTTACCAAATTATGAGAAAGAAGATGAACAGCCTTTTATATGTTAAAATAATCGGCTAGCCGTTTACGTATATCTGGTTATCCGTTTATGTTCTAGAGACAAACATTTTTCACCCGGCTAGCCGTTTTCAAATAAGCGGTTAACCGTTATATGCCGATTCAGTTCCCCGAGGAATTCGGCTAACCGTTTCTAAAATAAACGGATACCCGAATTATGCCCAGTAAGTTTCACACCGAAACCGGCAAGCCGTTTTCAATGCACGGCTAGCCATTTTATGTCCAGTAAGTTCCCACCGAAACCGGCTAGCCATGTTCGAAATGCACGGCTAGCCGTTTTCTGTCCAGTAAGTTTCCCACGGATATCGGCGAGCCAGTTTTCAAATACACGTCTAGCCGTTTTGTGTCCAGTAAGTTCCCCACCAAAACCGGCTAGCCGTTTTCGAAATGCACAGCTAGCCATTTTCTGTCCAGTAAGTTCCCCACGGATAGCGGCGAGCCGGTTTTTAAATACACGGCTAGCCGTTTTCTGTCCGGTAAGTTCCCCACCGAAACCGACAACCCGTTTTCCAAATGCACGGCTAGCCGTTTTCTGTCCGGTAAGTTTCCCAAATTTTTCAGCTTCCTGGTATTGAAATATGGCTAACCGGTTCATGTCCAGAAAGTTCCCAAGCAATTTCGGCTAGCCGTTTGTTAATTAAACGGCTAGCCGGTTACTGTCAACCAAGTTCGACGCGATGTCGGCTAGCCGTCTACCTAATATTCGGCTAGCCGTTATTTCAAAAACGAACGGCCAGCCGGTTAGCGGCCAGTGAGTACCCTATCGATTTCGAGAGACCGTTTGAAATAAATCGGCTTACCGTTTCTGATAAGTGGATGACTTTAAGTTATTAATGGTATTGGTCTAACTAATTAAATTTGACAACCAACCACGCACCAAACCAAATGCAAGAATTTATTCATGACATTAAAGGCGTCCACTAACGATATATTAAATACAGGAAAAATGGTGTAATAAGAACCAACTTGATGTTCAAGTTCTTTGTTTGGTAGAGTATTCATTCCATATTGACAACCATCATGGCAGATAGATCGGAAGTTTGAAGTATTTGTACGTCAGTAACGGAGGAAATGGTTGTGTGCAGTGATTAGTATCTTGGAGACATATCTGAGACAATATCAGCAACTCATACAAGGGAAACTGTTTCCACAAACAGTCAACCAACTTCAGTGGGTGTAGGATCATATTTTGATATCGTAAATGACGCACATTTATGGTATAAAAAGTATGTTAAGTCTGTTGGATTCTCGGTCAGAAAAGATGAGCTCCGTCGTGACAGCAAAAGTGGTGAGGTTGCAAGTCGGAGATGGGTTTACTCAGGTGAAGGATATAGGTTAAAAAAATGGATAGAAAATACAGACAGAATGAGGGAACCGAGGGGCATAACTCGTAACGGCTGCCATGCTCATCTTTGAGTGAAGTTCAACAAGTTGAAATGGAAGTACATGGTAACTAAATTAGTTGTTGACCACACTCATAAGTTGGTTCAATCACATGAGACACAATTTTTTCGTTCACACCGAGTTGTGACTGATGCTGATCTGGCACACGCAAAGGCGCTGCAACAAGTTGGGGTTAAAATGTGCCAGTTCATGGATTATAAATCTGACCAAGCTGGAGGATTCCATCATGTTGGGTATATGGGTAAGGACATGCAGAACAAAATAGACGTGAGCCAACGTGCCCAAATTATTGACACTGATACAGAAGCTGTCATCGCGTACTTATCTGGGAGAGTTGAATATGATGTTGGAGTGTTCTTTGAGTATACACTGGATGAGGAAAATAGACTACGTAACTTGTTCTGGACTGACACAATGGCTCGGTATGACTACGAACAATTTGGTAATGTTTTAGCTTTTGATGCAATATACAAGAAAAATGCATACAACAAACCATTGGTCATATTCGTTGGTGTAAACCATCATAAGAGAACCACCGTTTTTGGATTCGTATTACTCATTGATGAAACTGTTCAATCATATGTATGGCTGCTACAGACTTTTTTATCAGCGATGCAACAAAAAAAACCTACAAGTGTCATAACTAACGGTGATAAAGCCATGTCAAAAGCTATTAAAACAGTAATGTGTGGATGTGTGCATCGACTCTGCGCTTGGCATCTTGAGAGGAATGCACAAGCAAATGTGAAGAACGAAGAGTTCGCTTCAAAATTTCGACAGTTAATGCTTAATCCAATGCCCCCTGATGAGTTTGAACGGTTATGGTTCTCTGTAGTGTACGAAATGGGACTGGACCAAAATCCTTGGATTCAGAAAATGTATGCAAAACGGGCCAAATGGGCAGAGGCATATTTGAAAGGTACATTTTTTGCTGGGATGCGAACCACACAAAGGTGCAAGAGCTTGAATTCATACTTGCGTCAGTTTGTTCAACAGAAGCTAAAATTATATGATTTTATTAGACAAATTCATCGTGCAATGTATTGCATAAGGCACAAAGAAGTCCAAGATGAGTTTGACACAAACCACACAGCCTCTGTTCTTACCACACATCTCCACAACATTGAAAAACATTCATCCGAAATATATACAAGGAATGTATTTCAATGGGTTCGGACAGAGATCCTTGGTGAAGCCACACTGATTATGCTTGACTGTGCGAAGACAAGTGATTCCCATGTGTATACCCTCACAAAATTTCAGCACTCGGAACAAAGATGGATAGTGGTGTTTTATAACAAAGTAGTTGATTTTAGTTGTTCATGCAAGATGATGGAATCTGCAGGTATTCCGTGTAGGCACATATTTCACGTCATGAAGTTAGAGCAATTAGTTCGTATGCCTGAAACTTTGATTTTGGGTCGATGGACCAAATCAGCGAAGGTAAATAAGGTGATGAAAATGACAGCTACCACCTCACATATCAATAAAGAAACGTCTGAAACTGTAAAGTTTGCCTCACTCTCTGTATCGTGTAACAATCTTTGCCGAATCGCCGCAATGAACGACGAAAGTTATATGCTATCATTCGAGGAGATTCAACGGCTGACTCTTCACTATGAAAAAATGCAAGCCGAACATGAAACAGTGAAGCGAGCCAAGAAATGCGGACTTCAAACAGGTTTGAAGTTGAAAGACCCTGTAATGGTGACCAACAAAGGTTGCGCCAAAACCGTTAAACGTGATGGGCCAAATAATCGGAAATGCAGTAAATGTTTTCAGCCTGGCCATACAAAATGAACTTGCCAAGTATATCCATCAATGTTTGTACAACATAATCACGGTGACTCCATGGTTCGTGGTAGAGATTCTGTAGCGAATGACGTATCCGAACCCATTATGTTCACTCCAACAGAGTCAATGGCATCCGCCGCACCAGGGTTGACAGGATTTACCTTTACGACAGGTTGTCCATCCATACATAACATTTCAGAAGGAACTGATGGCCATTACACAGATAGTAGTGCCCATGGAATAACCTCTGAAACTGATGGTAGCACGAACTATAATTGGTGGCCTCATTATAACCTATAAGTTATCTGCTTCTTATTTGATGTTGCTGAAATTACTTTGCACTGTTGTTTAACTAACTTCGAGTATTATTGTGCATAGTTAGAGATGGTACATCACTTTAGAGATGGTGAGACGAGACACGCTGGCCAACCTTTTGAACTTGAACCCACAATGGGAGAATGACCAATTTGCGAATTATTGCTTGTGCATTTTGACGTATGAAATGAACAATGCTAGCAATTGTTTAACATTATGTGTACTTGATGATAAACAAAAATGACAGTAGTTATCTTACTTCGAACATAAAGTAATTAACATCATTACGAAATATACATGTTTTATCCTGTGTTTGTCAAAGGTTATGTATGCGAACTGATGCCAAAAAAACATCATTACTAGCCGGCCAAAAATTTTGGGTGTTCCTAGTTTCAAGTGGAAAAGCACGTGAAAATTACGCAATAACAATTTCTAACATCATTAATATCTTCTCAGCAATCTAACAGTACAAAGAACAATTATAAAGCTAACGGCCATTCATGATTGCACTTCATGGCCATAACAAAAATGTTCATTGAACTGCCGTTTTTTGTCCAGTTGGACGCAAAAAGTTACACACTATAACCAATTATGTAAGACAAGTTAACATGTTAGTTCATGATTTGGCAAGAGTTATCACCGTTGTCGCCTTGCACGACCTTTTCTGGAAGTGTTCTTATGGCCTTTTCTGGTGGAAACATTACAGCTTTTGATAGTTGATACCAACTTCGCATCATGTACATAATTAGCTGCATTAGTGTATTCTGCATTAGCCAACGTCAACAATTGCTCCCGTTGTTCGTTGAACGGAGAGTCCATCAGATGTAACGCGAGCTGAGCGCGAACATTCTGTGAGTCATGCTGCCGAAATAAGCATACAATGTCAGCATGTTAACGGTCCAACATCATTAGTAACATCCACAAAGCTATTTGTACATCAGAGTTACAAACCATACCACATACGATTTGTTGGTAATCATTGCAGGAGTATCCATAAATTTGATAACATAAACTCCACAATCAAAACCATTAGGTTGCCGAGGAACTCCCACAGTATGTGTCCCTGTAAATGACAAGAAACTCCAAGATACTTGATATGTAGAATCCACGACGCCACGAAAAACAGTATCTAACGAATGTAACTAATTTAAAGATAAAGCAACTTCGTAGATTAATAACATAATACACACAAAAGTCAAAATGCCTTTAAGCAACATATGATCATACTTACAATGGTATTAACTTGGATTTCACGATCTCGTGTCCTTCGCGCATCTAGTAATGGATCCCAAATCTCAGCCTGTTTTTCTCCTATTTTGACCAATAGTAGGAACCAATGGTGCCCACCATCATGCATGGGAACAAAGATCTATTCAATAACATTCATCAGTTATACCACACAGTACGAATAAATAACATAATAATTGAAACACATCTGCACACACTACCTGCTGGCAACGTGCAAGTCATACATATAACAGTTACAGTATTGGGAAGCAGCCTTGAAACCATCTAAGTGTGCATTAGGCATTGAAGCAAATTGCTACATGTGTATAACATGAAATTCATATCAAATAATAGTTAAATTTGGACCAGTTACTCATAAGTAAAAGGATGTGAAAAATAACAAATGTAGCACAAGGAAACACTCACTGCATATCTGGTTGGGAGGAAACAGCTAATTGATTGGCTATGGCTTTTGCAGGACTCGCGTCGTGTAAGGTAATCACTCATCATACAAATAATCTATCCATAAGAGTAATTATAAGTCATTTAATGATCTAACATTTCATCAATAAAGTAAAATAAGGAACAAACCTCCTCGTCAAGTGATGCATCAGGCAAAAGTGATAACAAGCCTCGACGAGTGATATCGTCGTGACTCGATCGTACAATAATCTCACTACAAGGAAAGTAGATGATATATTAAGAGAGCCGAATAACTATAACAAATTTAGAAACAAGTTGATGTGGGCGTATGAGGGCATTCTTACTCTAGGATAGCACTTTTGTCGAATCCATATTGGAGCATCTTCAATTGATCGAGGGCCACCGGCTCATTCACTTTGGACCGCGTGAGACTTGATCATATGGGGATAGTTGGTACCTCCCTGGCTTTCAATTTCTACATGGTCGAGGAGGAACTAAAGACGGCGGATTAAAATCTTCGACCCGTGGATAACTTTTCACTTGTTGTGCGGAAAACTGCATATTTATTAAAGACAAACAAAGAAGAAAGATACCATTACGCCTAACTCATTTGCAATTATGTCAAGCCATTTGAACAAAGGTTAACAAACCATTAGTGTATGTATACCTCGTCTTGAAGTTCCAGTACCAATTTAGGCTTCATCACGTTTTCCAGTACTCCTGCTAGCTTTTGCTTTAGGAGAGCCTCTTCATCGGTGGATGTGCTGAGATACACTGGTTTTTGCTCTTGGACTTCGACAGGTTTACCCTTTTCACGCACTAGAGATGAAAGTGTGACAACCGTAGGGCTAGATGGATGCTTCTTCGTCTTCGGAGAGGAAAAGATTGGACCATCAGTACCCTCCGCACCATTATAGCAAGGACGTGATTGACTTTCGTCAGCAACGTTCTGTACTTCCTTACCAAAGTATGCTCGTTCCAACTTTTCTACCTTTTCAGTGAGACCGTCCAATTTCGAGACTATATTTTGCAGCAAATCGTTATTTCTTCTCATATGGTCATCCATTCTATTCACTGCTGCCAATACGACCTGGAAGGAATATTTTGTTATTGTATTACCACTTGCAGTTTGTCCCCCACTTTCATCAACTAATGTGCCACAACTGATTTCTCGCATCGGAACCTGCATAAACCATTAAAACCATAAATAATCTTTTTCGTTTACTAATATAACTATAAAGCAACATTTAACATATTCAAAGAAACATACCGCATTGCTCGCAAAATCACCAAAGTTTTGTTGCCACTTGAGAAATTTTTTTATTTCACTATCAGTCCATGCACTAAGAGGACATCCATTCCTTGCATCATAAGATAGTTGAAACTTTGTTGAGGACATTTAAAATAGCTGCCAAGCCACAACAACATTGGTTACTACGAAAATAATGATCAATAGTATTATAATCGTTTAACCAACAACAATACAAATATACTGAACACCCATACTCAACAGCCCATACCAATAAAAATATAACGCATCCGCTCATGGACAAAACTTGATTTCCGTTGACCTTTGAAACTCCTTCCCACAAGAAGTTGAAAGACCAAGTAGTCCAATCTTTGCCACGAATGTTACTTACATCTTTTAAAGCATGCAGGTATAATGGGTTGATGTATGTGGCTGGAGTGGGACACAAAATAGTTCCAATTGCAAAAAGACTAAACAAAATACAGAAATCCTCATCTGCAGAAGTGCTTTTCTTTAATTTTTCAGCTACGGCACCTATTGGGATGCCTTTCTTTACCATGCAGTACTTCGCCCGTAACTCACTTATCTCGCTATCTTCTCCACTAAGCACAATTGGCATTCCTCCGTCTTCAACACCCATCACACTTGTAAAAGTTTCTGGGGTTAGCTTATATTCCCTTCCATGTACTGTTATGGACCGCTGATCAACATTACATTGCTTGACTAACATTCGACATAAATCTTGCCTAAGTCGCCCACATCTTATACCCAGCAAGCTTCCGAATCCAATTTCTCTCACAACATTTTGTTGCTCAACAGATAGAGAAGATACGATATTGGAAAACCGCAAAACACCACATCGAGATAGGGGATTACCCTTATCAGCATTGTTCTCCGCTGTTGGAATTGATTCGTGTAACAATCCACTAGCCCCTCTCGTGTTAACTTCTGCATTTTTATTATAACTGTTCACAAATTCCATTTTCTCCTTTGAGCTAAGTTTTAACCATTTATCACGTATATGCTTCTTAACCTACACCCACAAAAAATATTCATTCATCAAACATCCGTCAAATTATCATTAACTACGACGTAATACAGAATCGTGGTCTACGAACCGTTTCATCCACCTTCACACCTTCTTCCTTCAACTTTTAGGATTCTATTTTGCTGTATGGAAATAACTAATATCAATTCCTTGTTTGCCAACTCAAATTCTATTTCTATTACACTCAAATCATTACAAACTGTAAACAACAAGAATATCAACAATGAATTACTAACTTACAAGTAGTATGTGTACGAATGCTTGCCCGGCCTCGGAGATTCGAGCTTCTCAGACTCAATATCAATGTCGCTTGCGACATTGACCTTCCGCTTAACCATTGTACCCAATACGCACTAATAATGTCGTGTAACTATCTTTGTGAATTCTAAATGCATATAAATTATTAGATAACCCAAATTTATGCACTAATAATCTTACTCAGTAAAAGCTAAAATTTATAACATCATATTCATAGAAAAATATATCGTCTATGCCTAACTATAACAGCAAACCTAAATACCAAGTTTGGGAAACTTCATTCAAAAATGCGATATCAATATAGATAAATGAATTAAGACAACCATGAACATAAGTAACGAATTAGAATGAGGAAAATTTTGTTTGCATTTATTTGTTACGGACTTCGATTATCAACACACACAATATCATATTTACACATTCCATGAAAACAACACAAGTTCAAATGATAGTTTCATAAGCATGCCAACGTATTAAACTAATGCATTTCAGTTAAATCACCCAAATTAATATAACCCCAGCTGGATTCATATGCTCATGCTTCACTTTTATTAGACCAAACTCCAACACAACACATCATTCTTCAATTAATCTCTCTACATGCATAAAAAAATTAACTCTTTCCTAATAAACTTAAGCTTTTGAAACTAATCATGTTTCTTAATGTATCAAAATTATATGGATCTACAACAACAATTCAATTAGCAAAAACAAACCAAATTAATAAATCAAATAATAACTTTCATCGACGCTTGCGCTAAAACTTAAAATAAATAAAATATTAACATGAAAGGAAAATATGAACATTAAGTTTCATTTACATATTTTGTCAAACACTTGAAGGCCTTTAAATCTTACCGCTTCTTTTAATCAAATGCCATCCTCTTTTAAATAAACTTTTTTTTACTAGGCTTTTGTATTTTAAGCAAAATAAATCAAACAAAGCAAAAAAAATCTCTCGATCAAACAAAATCAAACTAATTTCCAAAATATATATGTTGAATAAAGCTATTCACCACAAGCTTAAAGCCGTGCATCACATTTCATTGAATTTAATACACATTCGATTAGGTTGGCATATCTATCCAGACATGCACAAATAAATAAACGAAGACAAGATATATCTTAATAAAATGAGGAACAAACAATTTCAAAATCAGATTTTTAATTTTCATCCAAAAGCAAACAAACCCTAAAAATTCACAGAAAAGCAAGCCCAATTTCACAATCATATTAACAAAATTTAAAAAATTAGTTCTCAGCATCTTTTGGTAGCATGTGTGATTGATTAACATCATAACCAATTTCTTTACGATGTCAACAAAGAATAGCAATTGCGACAAAGAGATTGGACGTTTATGCATGTTGGTGGCTGGTGGCCAGTGGTTGTTAAGGTTTGTTTCATGCCAAGGTTTGAGGCAGTGTGCACAAAATAATAATAATAATAAATACATAAACAAAAAAAACAATGAGCAAAAAACACAAATTGAAAGGCCATGAAATCAGTTGAGAGTTAAGCAAAATACCTGAAAATCACATCCGACGTTGACCGTTGTGGAAGTTGTCCTGCCGTTGACTGTTGTGGAAGTAGAAGAGGAGAGGAATTAGTAATTAGGGATTTTGATTTTTTTCCCCATCAGCCCGCATCACGTGAGAGAGTGAGATTGAGTGAGCGGGGCTAGGGGGTTGTGCATGTGCTGTCGTTTACAGTTGTGGAAGTTGTGTCGTCGTTCACCGTGTCCTTCACCATTGTCAAAGAAGAAGAGAAGAAAGGGACAAGCTTCAGTAGCCAGTGTGAGGTGAGAGCCTTTTTCTTTCTTTTGTCTTTTTCCACAAATGCATACTGCCAGGTTCGAATTTGTGCTTGTTACCGTTTCTACAGGTTTCAGGTTTTGTGAAATTTTTTTATTATTTATTACTTAAACTCATCTCAACCGTTGGATTCATTACATTGAATCCAATGGTCATCTTTTATACATGTATGTGATACATGTAGGTATTGTAGCAATGTCCTTTAAAAACTTATAGAATATTAATATTCTTGTTCAATGGAAGCATAAAAATTTGACAAATCACATACGATCCTAACGAACCTAGATTCGAAATATAAATGGACGAGGGGAAAAGGGTGGAAAAAAATCAATTTAAAATATTAAACAAAAGTAAATTTCATTGGCTGAGTTACTTACGGCCATTCATGGGCCGGCCACTTAAGTGGACGTCTATGGTTTCGGGGCAACAAACTGATTGCTTGCTGAAACAAATGGGCTGACTTTTGAAACTGAAAGAACTTCGTTGCTGCCATTGTCCAGCACTTCGCCTATGTTGATCCAACATTTTTTTTTTTCTTTCCAAATTACCAGAAAATATTTTCATAAAAATGTAAAAGAACCACTAATTTTCACCTTTTTTCAACTTCTGAAAAGTTCTAAAATGCTCTTAAAATTCTGTAGGCTCTGAGATGATACGTGCAATTCACATCAATTATGCCAATTCTGAAGCAAGTGATGAATCAAGCTGAAAAAAAAAAAATTCTCAAGTGCAATTTTTACAGACATTCTCATATTTTTCATCTCATCTCACTAAACTTGCCCATGAAAAAGGGATACAACAAATTACAGGATAAGTTAAAAAAAAAAAAAAGATTGTCTTCATCCAAGTTGTAACGACAAATACACAAACTCAGAGCCTCAGTCAGGTCTCCCAAATTCTCTTAAACATTCCTTCTGCAACACTCTTTCCTCACCGGAACTCAAGAGACAATGATAAATGAAAAAACGGTGATGGATTTTTACAAGTGTCAATACAACGATCAAAATGGCACGTGATGGGCACCAGAAGTGATAAACTTATGGAGGAGACTTGTAACAGATGCTAAGAGTGCAAAGCCATGAATAAGTTCTGCTTACGAGCGTGCTCCGGGATGAGTCTGTTGATGGTTTCAGGTGGGATGCCCGAAAGCTCTGACATATAGTATAGGAGCAAATATAAGGAGGTATAAGAAACCATGAAAATTAAATAAATGAAAATGCTCAAGCCAAAATGCTGATGCATATAAACCTCTTAGAAAGATTTTTTGTCAGTGTCTTAGACGGCTGCTTCAAGATAAACAGTCACGTTGTTTAGTATATAAACAAAAGAAACTTCATATAGACAATAATCTCTACAAATGCACCTTAGGTCTTCTTACAGCTACTATATTGAAGGAACTTTTGTACAATTTTTATTTTTTTTTGGTATGGTTATTATCATCCAGCTTCTAAAGTTTTTTCAAGGTTATCATCATCTGACTACTGAAGTTTTTACAAGTCATCAATTGGTTTAAAGGTTTGAGTAATGTTAGAGACCCCGCATTTAAATCCCATGTTCACTCCCAACTAATGCGTTAGAACCAAATTATGTTTGTTTTTAGTGCTTATCATGATGTGGCAGTTACGAATAAGCGCTAACATTGGTTGAAACTCAAGTTAAGACTCAAATGTTGGGTTCCCTATCACACGAATAAGTGCTAACATTGGTTGAAACTCAAGTTAAGACTCAAATGTTGGGTTCCCTATCATTATTGTTAAGGATTTGCAAAACGTAACAACCCACTACAATTTAGTTAGCTTTGCTAATTTATCGCTCGAGATTTAGATTTTGTTAAGAATGTCCAATTTTTGTCATAACAATTAGTAGAACATTTAGAATCATCGATAATGAATTCAAACTGATACAAGAACAAATAAAGTGGACCTAGGAAAATGTGCAAAGGTGGTAAAAGCAAAAGAAGATAAGTCATATGCTAAATTGTATATAACTTTCTATCCTAGTAATTAAATCACATATTCTTCCCATTTCATTTGGTGATTATGTTACAATGCTTATATCTTGAATCATTGCCAATAAGTGCTGCTGCAAAATGATGTTATTTTTCTTTCTGTAACAGAATTTATGAAATACAAAGCTCAAAATCAACAAAGGCTATACTATCAGAAGCTGAGTCAAAACTAACCTGGAGGTTTAAAATTAAACAGGGGTGGAAGGGGGCGGCCATTAGGAAGGCGGGTGTTTGGGTCCCTTAATTCATCAAAGAAAGGGTGAACACAAGCTTCCAGCTGCAACAATACCATAAAAGAGAATGACTGTTACTCTGGTTCATAACAAGTGCGGGTGCAACAAATATGAAAGATGAACTTACAGCAGTGCATCGTAAATTAGGAGAGTACTGGAAAAATCTACAGACGAGGTCCACAGCCTCTGGGGGTAAACGCTTTTGGAAGACCTGGCAGACAAATAATATCAGAAGAAATCTCCTGTGTACATATTATTATTAATCAATTAAGGCTTCTAACCAAAACAATGCTCAACCTAGGCAAGGAATTATTAAAATTGATTTCAAAAGTATTTTTATTTGAATGTAAATGCAGAAAATAGAAAAATCATACCTTGTGCCATGGATGAGGCTTTATCTGCGGGAACTTAAATTCTGTATAGTTTGGATTCATGCACTTTATCTCCTCCCTGGTTGGTGTTCCCAAAACCTGAAATTGAAGAATCACACAGGATGTTGAGACGTATCTCTTGAAGATTTAATTGCAGGTAATTGGTGACTTAAAAAGATTTTCTAGGAGCAAAGGTTGAATTTTAAGTTTCCAAAGTCAAGGATTGTTTTTATTCCCTCCCTTTTTTGTTTATGTTTCCCCAGCAACAGCAACAAAAGACAGTTAATTTTACAAGATTTTGACCTTAGGGCAAGCTGATTCTTGTTTATTGAAATTCATACTATTTCCACAAACTGTTTTCCTGCCCCTAATGATGACGAATTAACTCCGTGGAAGAGAGAATATCATAAAGTGGAGTTCATATATAATGTTACCTTGATAATCTCAACTAGTTGGTCAACTCCACTTTCACCAGGAAACAAAGGCTGTCACGGCAGAAGAGCAATTACAACTAATGGCAGAAAATAATTAAAAAAATGCTTAAAAAATAGGTTATATGACTATGCAAAGCAGAGTGTCAAGCTACCTGTCCAAGAAGCAACTCAGCCATCACACAACCCGTAGACCATATATCTATAGCAGTAGTATACTCAGTGGCACCAAATATAAGTTCTGGAGCACGGTAATATCTTGAACAGATGTACGAAACATTGGGTTCTCCTTTTACCTGATGATAAAGTGGAAAGGGAATCAAGCCGAAGAAAAGCAATGAAACAAGATCCAACAAGAAGAATTAGCATAGCATAGAGACTTACCAGTACTTTTGCACTCCCAAAATCACAAAGTTTCAGCTGATGCGTATGCGGATTAACCTGGACGTGAATGTTTAAAAACTAAGTCTGACCGCAAGTAAAATATGATAAATACTTAGAAATTTATTGAAATGACAATGAAAAAGTACATTATAACGACTGCTCATTTCTTCACATTAGGAAAATGGATAAAATTAATCATAAAACAAGAACTCAAAACTGTTATGAAAATGTGCAAAACACTACGGCAAACTGATCCACATGGGGAACATAAAAACATCACAATCCACCTAGTTAATTCCAGTTGTTTTAGTTGGATACCTAACCACTCAGAATAATAACTACCATACACTTAAATGCAATTCAATTATAAGCAGAGGTTGTGGAGTATCATGTAACAGTTTTTCAAGCCTTTTAAGAAAATCTTACCAGTAAGTTCTGAGGCTTGATGTCACGGTGACAAATACCAATGCAATTATGTATATAAGCAAGTGCCCTACAGATCTGCACCAAAGGAGGAAAAAGAAAAATGAAATGAGCTAATTATAGGTTTGAGAAATGGCGAGAAATCAATAAGTACTCAACACGACAAAAAATGAAATGGTTCAATGGGAATAATCACAAAATCATACATGGTTTTGACTACAATCTTTGGACATATAAGGGACAATCATCATCCTGTTTCAAATACTCAATTATATGATTTCCTTTTTGAGAAAAGAAAATCATACAGATCTAATCTTTTTTACACCCTCATGCAACTCGAAATGCTCCCATCAGCCACCAAAAGCAAAATGAATAAGCAACAACACTAGCAGTAGTTCTACCACTTGAACATAAGTAACAAGTTTACCCCAAAGTAATCTAGGCCAAGGGACACATTTACAAACTGGTTTTTTAAAGAAAATTGTAAATGACAAAGAAAAAATAGATTTTAGATTAATTATGATATTTAGTGCCAAACAGTACACTCATTAAGGATTGATATGTGATGCCACATAGATCCAATTGTCATATTCAATGACCCAGTGAAAAGCAATCACCAGAATCAAGTACCAAGTAAAAGTTTAATTTTTTTTCAAAAGTCATTCTAATTCCTTCAAACATATAATCAAACAAATTACTACCAACCTGATAGGTATAGAGTTTAACATATATTAAGGGCATCCGCTGGTGGATCCTGCTGTAGTTCCTTGCAATTCGATTAACAGTTTCAGGAACATATTCAAGTACAAGATTCAAGTAAAGCTCTTCCTTGTCTGTTGTTGAAAAGAAACAATGCTTAAGGGCAACAATATTTGGATGGTCCAACATCTGCATAATCTGTAACTCCCTATTCTTGTAGCGCTTGTCTTGGAGAACCTTCTTGATAGCAACAATCTCTCCAGTTTCTCTGCATTTTGCCTGCATAAAGCAGATAAATTAATTCAATAACGAAGCTTTAAGGGAAGAAATGATAACATAAAAAGTTGAAAATAGGACAAAATAAAACAGTACTACTTACTTGAAAGACAACACCAAAAGAACCAGTTCCAACCACATGCTCCGCTATATAACTAACTTTCTGCCAATCCAAAGAAACATCCATGGCAAAACATGCATGTTACGTAAATTACCAATTATGATCACGTTAGCATATAAAATTTGTATATTCCACAAGTAGATCCTCCTTCTACCTGCTTAGAATTGCCATTTCGACCACCAATTGTTGTTCGTATGACATGTCCGGTTTCAGCACCCACACCATCAATGATATCTGGTTCACTATCCTGCAACAGATGACGTTGTACAAGACATCATAAACGACTGGAAATGTACTGAAGAATTTTAAAGACTGTTCAAGCTGGAAGAAATTGATTTCAACTGGGCAAAATGCCCTCTAGACATCACACTACTTCCAACACTACACAATTCTATTTCCAATTACAGCATAGAATTGGAGAGACAAGCTAATCATATTTGTTACAGAAGAAAAAGGAGACCGCAAGAAATATAAACATCCTCGAAAGAAAGATAAACAGCTTACTCTGTCTTCATCATTGTCCACCTGGTCCCGCAATCTCATTTCAAGCATTTCTCTCCCCAACCAGTCAACTGAACTTGATGAACTCTTGAAGCCATTAACAGACCTGGAACTGCCCACTCCCCCATTCCCTAGGCTTGCAGAGGCCATTATACAAACTCGAGAGTATTCCAGATACTAGTATTCGCTACCCTCCTGATGCTTTGAGGTCGCGCCTTCTGTACCACCCAAACACCTATCTTCCTAATATGAATAACAAAATTTATACATCAGAAACATATTTTGTGTTTCCAACACTCATGGGACGTTTAGAACTTCTGTGCCTCCGACTAACTTTGAAAGCACAACAACTAAAATGTTAGCTAATCATCCACTTTTATTACTTAGATAGTATTTACCACCATTCGTACACTTTAATACTTGAGAACTGGTAGTACCAAAAATTCCTTTTGGATTAAAATGCAATCCCAAACATACCCTTAAAGTTTGAACCAAAGTTCTGACAGTACATAAGTGCAAATTCATATATGTTTGTTTCAAGATTGAGAATTAAAAATTTACGGAAAATGCTAAAAATAGCAATTGTCCATTAATGAAGTGGCAGTACTCACATATTGCAATAAATTTTAACCGGAAAAACATAATTCCAGTAGATTGCATTAAATATTTCAACCATACTACAGGTTCAAACTCTTTGATGTCACACAAAAATATTTAAAGGTGAAATAAAAAAAATTAGTTTAAAGAAAAGATGTGAAGGATAATTTATGTGTGCGGTATCATTATTCCAAATATTTACACAATAACCAAAAAAAAAAAAAAATTAATCACTTGCTAACCAGCCCCAAATTATTTTATTTAGATTTCATTTCTTACAATTAGCAATCAATCACCAAAATTTAGATTAATAAATAAAAAATTCCTAGAACTTCCTTTTCTTTTTCTTTTCCCAGCATAATAAAGCTGTAAAAAAAATTGTAAAAAGAATCAAAAAGAAAAAAAAATAGAATAAACAATTATGATCAGATCTAGAACTAAAACGGTCCAACTACTTCAACCGTATAAATATCGAAAAAAATGACCGGAAAAAATAAATAAATAAACAAATTCTAAGCTACAAAATCACTTCAAAAACAAAAATTATTATCAGAAATTTTCAGATACTGAAACAGATCGTTTTCAGAAGCCTCACCTGGAAGTGCTTCAACGAGAAGTGAAAGCAAATTCCACGCATTCTGCAGCTTTCAGCTTCAAAAAATTTGAACGCTTATGAGCTGAAAATCGAAGCAATTAAAACAAAACAGGTGAAGGTAGCAAACTGTTTGCTGATCTGATTTTTTGCTTTTAATTTTTGCTGTTTTATTTTTTAATTTTATTTTGTTGATTGAAGGGAGAGAGAGAGAGAGAGAGGAGAGTGTGTGTGAAGGGAGTGAGTGAAAGAAGTGTATTGAATAAGTGTGTACTGACAATTACCGGACAAGGTTTGTTCACCTCTTATTCTGACTTTTTAATCTCTTCATCTAATAACATTTGAGTCCCTTTAGTTTTATGTAATTATATAAAAATCCATAATTTGTAAAAATTAGTACATTTACCGACAAAAAAATAGAAAACTGGCCATTCACAAATGAATTATCATAAATTTTTTATATAAATAAATCATTTTGTTAATAAACTTTAAATACTAAAGGTATTATAGAACATTAAATTTAAGTGATATCATAATAGACATAACTTACTAAATAAAGAAGTCTATTTATATTTACATTTTTTTGAAATGGTGGGAGTTTATTTGTTTATTTCTATAATTATGGTTTAGTTATTTGTTAGAGGAACAAATTTAGAGTTATATTTATTTCCGATCAATGATTAATGATTTAATTTTTTTTCTTTGAAAACAATTATGAGTTGAAAAAAGATAAGATATATATATATATATATCAATATTTGCAGTTTCTTATCGTGTGAATGAATTTTTAAAGTTGTTTATCAAATGACTATTTGGTGGCTCCCAACAAATATAATTGTAATATTATTAGAAATTTTAAAACCAATACGCCCCTAGAGTAAACTACTTTTGGGGCATATATTAGTATATAGTAGTTAATTTATTAATTTTATTGATGAGTTCCATCTTATTTTTAATTATGATTTATGAGTTATAAAAGTGTAAAATAAAATTACAAGTTATACCCCTATTGTAATTTGATAAAATGAATGAGACTAGTAAAATACCTAAACGATTATCCAGAATTTTTCGAATGAAAAATACGATACATGAGGGGATTAGTATAATTTTAGTTTTGACGTCATTTGTAATTATCAATTCTTTGATTTAAAAATTAATTGTTTAGCTAAGACTGAATTGCATCCAATAACTATTTTAGAACTTACACAAAAAAGAAACAATAATAATAATAACAGAAGAAGAATACCGTTGTGTAAAAACTAGAAGTGTGCTGCTGGTACATCTTAATAATGCTTTTTATTCAGTCTAAAAACTAAACATACACTGGTTAAAAAATAATAAAGCAGAAAATAATAGAAAGTTGCATATAAAATAAATTCCCAGATTTGATGATTACTTTGTTTTAAATTTTAATGGATACATATGGATCCGAATTCTGTCAAATTTTGAGAGTTATTTTACTAATTTTTAAAGTCATACATTAAAAAAAAAAAAAAAAGTTGTTAGGAGCATGTTGACTTATTATGCAATTATTATATTAACATCTTAGCCGGAAAGACTTTAAACAATGACGATTCTAAATGATAACCGCTAAATAAAATTTTATTTGTCGTTTGTACTTAGTGTTTTCATTTAGCAATATTTTAAATATATATATATATATACACACACACACAGGCAGAGACAACCTTTTAGCAAGACAAATCCAATTGTCTCTATAATTTATTTAAGAGATAAAAAGAAAGAAAAATTATGTAATATTATTGAAAAAACTACCTTGTTACAAATGAAAAAAAAATAATTAAAATAAAAACCTTGTTACAAATGAAAAAAAAAATTAAAATAAAAGGAATCGTAGAAAACCATCAATATCTAACAAACCATAATCAATTTTCTTCTTTAATTCCACTCAAGTCGAAAATAAATCATTCACTTAAAATAATTAGTCATTGATACAATGAACTCATGAATCGTGACAATTTTTTATGTGGGGGTTACAAATTACAAAGAACCAAACAATTCGCTTAAAACGTAGGATACAATGATAAACAAGTTGCTTAGAATTATGTAACATTAATTAACTTTAGGACCAATGCCATACAACCTATTTAAAAATCATAAAAATCAATAATAGGTTGCCATTTTTTAAAAAAGATTGTGATGAGAGAGATTATCCATTTAGTCAATAGGTGCATGAAATTGACTCCTTATTCTTGTGTCTTTAATGGCTATCATTTGTGCGAAGCAAAATGACAAACACTTAAAATCAACCACGTTTGTGCGTACACCAATAATTGAAGGGATAAAAATATCCTCTCTCTTAGAGGTGCGTGTCAATTTTTTTTTAATTTTTTTTCCAAATAATCAACAATACGAGAGAAGTAAAATAAGAGTATGAGACCTTGTCTTTAGTAGATTTAGCACGAAACTCGTGTTGATTTAGGATTTTTTTTTTGCTAAAAGAAAAAAAAAAGATAGATAAATTCTCATTTTTCGAAAGGTTTTTATTGTGGCTGACAATAAGAGCTCGTTTCTTCTTTTGTGGATTTTGTTTCGCTTCAAAGCTAATTTGGAAATATTTTCATTCTGATGACTGGTAATAAAAAGAAAAACGTCAAAGATGTAATCCTTTATACAATTGCCAAAATCTTTTTTTTTTTTAAGTTGAAAGATAATAATATTTTTAAATTTAAAAATTAGTGTCGTACTCGTTCGCATTACTCATTCACAAAACTAGAGACCATTTCAGAAGCCAGATTAATCACTTATAATTTATATTAAAAAAATATTTTCTATATTTGATTTTATTAAATTATGAAATCTTCAACAGTTGAAATTTAAATGACTATTTTTCTTTTAATTTTCAACTACTCGAAGTGATGACTGATGAATACTAATCAAATTATTGTCATAAATTTGCCATGATCGATACTAAAAACATTGATGGTTTTCTAAGCAAATTGGATCAAAAGAAATGATAAGAAAGGCCATCATCATATTCACATAAGGGCTCAATTTTCCTTTTTTTTTCTTTTTTTCTTTTGAATTTTGGACAGAACAATCATATTTAGAAAGAAAAATTTAATAGGATGTCGTTAAAAACGATGATACACTCGGTTTGATTTATCTTGTGAATTGAAAATTAATCAATTAATACAATAATCTTAGCCTATATGTTTTATGTCAAGAGTGAGGTTATATGCATTCTAAGATCTACTTTGGACACTCCAAATTTAATTTTAAAAAATTATTACATAAATAATCTTATACCAAATTGTTGTTAATGGTTTTTCTAAGTTACATTTATTATAACTTACAACCAGACTTTTAGTAAAAAAATGAGTACCAAAATAGTTGGATCAAGTGAGTCAAACAATAAATTTTACTTGATTATAAATTACATTAAATGTAATTTACAGAGACTTTATTGTTAGACTTATCTCTTAAATAATAAGAGAGAAGCATAAACATACAAAAAAAACAATTTTATCCTCATCTTCCTTGCCAACCTCGTTTTCTACAACCCATTAAAACTCAAAATCACGTTTTACTATTTTAGCGACCCATCAATAAATCTATTTTGGTGGGCATTTTTATTCTAGAAAAATGATTGGATATTAACAAAGTTGATGAGGAATTTTGTGAGTTTGAAGGTGTTTGTGATGACTCTAAGACTTATTAAAGGTTAATCGTTTGATTGACATTACAATTCATTAGTTATTCATGTTATTTGCCCATAAATTTTTTTGAACCATTGTAGAAGTAACATAAGTTAGAGAGAAAAAAAAAGGTGAGAAAAAGAGATAATGGGCCATTTTAGGAATTTGCAAATTGAAAAAGGAATTATGCTTAGAATTATGAATGGTACCAAGACTAAAATTTCAATTTACAAATTTTAAATGTGATCGTAAGGAGTAAACGAGTGTTCATGAGCAGTAATAAGAGTGGATGTATTAATGAGAGTGCGTAAAATAATAGAACCCCGTTCTATCGGCTCAACAGGCAGTGTCACGTGACAATCACACCACAAAAAAGCTGAGTTCTAAAACAACTGCTGTTGACCTTACAATCTACCACCACCCACATGAGCACCGATGCTTAACACGTGTAAATCATTATCTGTTCCAAGGCCATGCGAGATGGGCCCCGCGTGACAGATCATCAAACGGCGACATCTATTTCAACGAGTGATCCCTCAATTTCTCTTTTTATTGACTTCTTTGTCACTTTTCTTTAAAGAAAATCAAAAATAAAATAAATGACCCAAAAGGGGATAATAACATGTAGATCTCTAAGATTTTACATTTTATCAAATAAAAGTATATTTTATCCATTTGTATCAAATAGTTAAATAAATTCTTAATTTTCATTAAAAAAATCAAAATATATATTCTTTAGTATGAATTTTTGACCTTTTCTATTCGACTGTTAATATTTAGTTTGATAGGTTAATTTTCAATTTCTAAGTTAGACTATTCATATTATAATTATACCATACTGTTAATATTGAATTACATTTTTTAGCTAAGTGTTGACCCATAATTTTGGCTATGTCTAAATACAATTTCTGAATAATCTATTCGCATTTAAGAGAGAAGGTGTCCATTTATAGGGCTTGATCACCAATCACCAAATCCCATGGGAATAAATAATGAGTTTAGTAACCATAAGTTCCAAATATTTGTTTTAAGGTAGATATTAATTAAAAATACATAAATTTAAATGCTTTTCATTTTTCAAAGTAAGAGCATATTCCTACTAAGTTCTTTTTTACACGGCTTTTTTTAAGAATAATTTTTTAGCCTGAAATTAAAAATGAGACAGCGATTTAAATTAATTCGGGACCCATATCACGTTGGCTTCCCCATCTTTTGTAAGCACGGCATGCATGCTTACCAAAAATCAAAAGGACTTTTAATTTCTTTTAATTGTTTATTGATCAATAATAAAAATAAATAGTTTTGTTTAAGTTATGACTAAGAAGACCATTTGGTGGTCCTTACACTTTGATGAATTCATAGCTTATAATGCAAGATCTAGCACAAAGATTATATAAATGTATAAAATTTGTGGTCCAAAAATGGACAAGAAGGAAAATAAAAAGTTAAAAGAATGGAAAGATTTAGATGTAATGATAAAATAGAAAAATGCATAAAACAATTGCTGGACAACCCTACCTAAAGGAACCAATTTTAAATTCTAAAAGGCCAAATTTCATCTCCCTTTTAGATGATGAATCTCTATATATTATTTTAAATAAAAAGAATTAATCTTGTATTTTTAAAGTGATGAACCTCTATATTTGTTTTAAATATAAAGAAAATTCCCACAAGTCACATGCATGTAAAGTAGTTAAAAAATTCATTACTATTATTTCATTTAACAAGCATCAGAATGTGTGTGTGTGTGTGTATATATATATATATATAGTTAATGGATATATTATAATTTTGTTAAAATAGGATACTAATAAAATAAAAAAAATTTAAGACAGCCTAGGGTCTAGGCTCAAAAGATAACTCAGAATGATCTCTCCTGGGCCACTATTAAAAGCATCTCTCATTTCTCAGAAATTGATTTTTGACCTTAATGTGAAAATGGGCTTGAAAAGGACACCACACATTTCTAGTCGCTAGGCCCCCATTATTCTCTAACAAACATGGCCAAGATTAAAATTATAGAACAAGATTTAACAATGATTAAGGTGCAATTGTAATAACGAGAAAGCGACATCACTAGCTACAGCCGCTAAAAGAAATTTTGTACTTGAGAGAGTTGTTGATGCTTTTAAGAAGCGGTTGATATTACAAAATAGGATCATTACGGAACTGCTTGTATTTATCATTTAACGCTTAATTTGATTTGTTTACAATATTAGATGTTTTAACCTTTTTTTCTTTAAATTTAACTTGATACTCAAAATAAGTGATTGTTAAAGTAGAAATTTAAAGATTGTTTGTTAAATGTTTAAAGTCTGAAATTTTATTAATTTTAAATATTTTTACAAATATACTTATTTATTTTTTATAACTTATATATGATTTTCAGATATTTACATTTGAATAGAAAATGTAAATTTTTATAATTTTTATCTGAATAGGAAAAGATATAAATGACAATTAAATATTATATTCCAAAAACATCTTTGTAAAATAACTTATTTCATAACCTATAAAATTTAGTCCTCTTTTTTTGTTTTAATTTATAAGGACATAAATTTCAAATAACCAAATTTAAGATTTTTTTATTATTAAAATAAACAAGATGTCACTTATATTCAAATATTAAAAAAAAGAAAAACAAACATGTTATTCAGATCTTATAAAAATTCAGACCCATTTAGATTTCAGACCAAAAAAAAAAAAACACTACTTAAACTTCAAAAAAATATCTAGATGACTGAAAATAAATCTTATTAAGTGCTTAGTTTAAAAAAGTGAAAAAAAAAATCCTTAACAACTGTATTTCTCATCATATTTATAATTGCGGATTCGAAAATGCAACACCCCAATTTCAAAATTTAAATAGCCCTATGTAATAAAAAGAGTTTTTTTTTTTTTATCTATTTGACAGTATTTGAAAATATCCAAGCAATAGATTTCTTGTAATTGCATAATCTTTTTTTTTGAATAAAAAAACAATGCAACAGCCTCAAAGGCTCAAAGGTGCAAAGAGGAATAAGCACACAAACAAACCCCAATTATTATCTCTTCTTTACATGCCCTAAAAAGAATCAAATGTTTGCGCATTCTTTTGGATCTTTGACATCCACTATGAACACACCCCCCTCAAGACATCAAATCTTAAAATGCAGTCAATCTTTTCATGCTCAGAGCATTACATTCCAACAACACATGCTGCGCGGTTGAGTGACTGCAATTATAGGGCCTTATCCATCCAATATAAAAAAGTAACGGCAGAAAAGTTTAGTGAGATACACACACAAGAGCATATTCCACAGCGGCACAATATCTTAAGCCAAGTCAAAAGAAGAAATGATTGTCTCACAATAAGAAAATGAAATTATGGCTATAATTTTAGAGTGCAGCCCAATCACGCTTACAACTTCTTTAATGGGATAATGGGGACTTAATTTCTTCAGTGGTGTTCATATTTTGATTATTCAGTATACGACTAGTAGACTACAGGTAAAAACCACCCATTATTGGGATGGAAAATGATAAATCATTTTCTATTTTTTTTTTTTAATATCATTTAGGCTGCATTATAAAAAGAATCTATCTACGCTCTCAATAGATTTTTAATGAGAATATTAGCAAATTAAAATATAATATTTCAATGAAAAGTTTTCCCAATACCTATGATAAATTGATATCTCAATAGATAAATATAATAAACACCTTCGAATGTTGGCATTTAGCATAAAAATTCCAATGAATTATAAAAATTAAGACTCATTTGGCCCATGGGCCACCTTAAGGTCCAATAGGCAAGTCCAATATTTCTATCGCTTAGTGGAGATTCCACATATAGAAGCAAACAATTAATTTCCTTTAAGATGGAAAGATTGATCAAAATGCAGTGTATTTTTGCAAATATTTCTTCAAAATTTTCAGTTTCGTTAAGCAATAAAAATTGATCCGCAATATGCTAGGACTCTAAATATAGACATTTATTTTAGTTCAATCCAAAAGTTTTACTGGGCTTTGTTCAGAAATCTACTCTCACTAATGTACAAGTAAAAAAAAAATTCTATCATTATTTAAAGAGAACGAACCTATAATTGCACCGAACTACAACAGCAGATGCACCGAAGTGACGAATTTTTTTGTTGTAATGGTTGTTTGAATTTGAGCATCTATTTATTCGCCTTCTTATCTAATGTCAGCATCTGAACAATCTTGATTCCTTTGCATTATCCTATGCCCCATTTTGGCAGTATTCACAACACTAACATAATTGTTTGTCCCCTTCCAAATTGGTAAAAGCCAAAAGGGGATCCTTCCTGCAAAGCACCTATCAAAAACAGAAAGCACCAACATGGCCAATTTATACTCCAGAGACAGGCCATAATTTGGTCATCTGTCTTCGTCGCATGACCGATCAATTCTACTTGTACTTTACATAAATGTTTCTTGAAAATACAACATCCCAATTCAACAATCCATGTGTGCATATGATTACAAATCCTCAAGTGATGCCTTGAACATCTCTATCCATAGAATCTTGGACTTCTTTCACTATATTTGAGTTTTTTTTTTTTTAAAAGGAACACAATGGCCGCCAATGAGTACATCATTCAAGCATTTCAAGCAGTACCCTTTGCCACCTCCATTGCTCTTGGTACTCTCTCTGTGTTTTTCTTGTTCTTCATTAGAAGGTTCATCTCCAGGCAGAGGATGGAATTGCCTGTTAATCTTCCACCTGTTCCAGGTGTGTATGTGTGTGTGTAGTTTTTTTCTCTTCAATTCTTTGTTCTTGATTGATTAATTTAAATGGTCAATGGGCTTTTGTTGGGGAGTTGGTGCAGAGATTCCAGGAAGGCTACCATTTCTGGGAAATTTGTTACAGTTGAAAGAGAAGAAACCACACATGACTTTCACAAGGTGGGCAGAGGTGTATGGACCAATTTATTCTATCAAAACTGGCGCTTCTACTATGATTGTTCTCAATTCCTCTGATGTTGCTAAAGAGGTAAGCATTCTGGTTCTATTCTTTTAGCACTGCAGACTATAGATTCAATTTTGTCACCTGGTGAAATTGTTAACGTAACATCACAAATCGCTAGCGAGTTGGTTTCTGAACTGAACTAGTTTACGAGGCATACACTCTCTTAACTAAGTAGATGCGCTTCAGGTAAAAGAGCTCAAAACAAAACTATGACTGACTATGTGGCCAAAACGAATAATATCTACTTGATTGTTGGGTCCAGGCTGTTCAATTGATACTGCATATCATGTTTAAGCAGTTGGATAATGTTTGGTAGCTTTACTACTCGGTTGTAAGTTTGGGTAAGCGGCATACTGAATCTCTTTAGTTAGGTTGTTAGGTTGACAATCAAGATGTCTCATTCACTAAAATGTCCAGTTTGCTTGTCATTAATTAATTCATATATTCATGTGGCTTTACTTAGTTACTAATATAGGGACACACAGAAGAGAAATCAATCAATCAATCAATGATTGAAATTTTTTAATTTATTGTTTGTTCTTCCAGGCCATGGTGACCAGATATCCGTCCATTTCAACAAGGAAGCTATCAAATGCACTGAAGATGCTCACCTCTAATAAATGTATGGTTGCAACAAGTGACTATGATGAATTTCACAAAATGGCTAAACGATGTTTACTCACAAATGTTTTGGGTGGAAATGCTCAGGTTAATTTGCCACTGCAACTTTCTCTTGCTTTGATAGGTTCAGTTTATGTGTTGTGTATACATATATATTGTACTGCTGAAACTAATGATGTGTGATCTCTGTCTGTGTGTTATTCAGAAGCGACATCGAATCCATAGAGACAAAATGATGGAAAATATATCAACCCAATTTCATGCTCACATAAAGGACAATCCTCTACAACTAGTGAATTTCAGGAAAATATTTGAGTCTGAACTGTTTGGAGTGTCAATGAAACAGGTGAGCTAGCTGTGATCTTTTGTTGGAAATCCATCTCTTATCTTTAACTAAATACATAGATAATTAAAGCATTTTGTATTTTCAGGCTGTAGGAAAGGTTGTGGAATCAATTTATGTAAAGGAGCTTGGTTCCACATTGTCAAAAGATGAGATATTTAAAATTTTAGTACTTGACTTAATGGAGGGAGCAATTGAGGTAGACTGGAGAGACTTCTTCCCTTATCTAAGATGGGTTGCTAATAAGGGCATGGAAATGAAAATTCAGAGACTGTGTACCCGCAGGCAAGCAGTAATGAATGCCCTCATCAGCGAGGCCAAAAACAGAATTGCTTCAGGACAGGAACTTAATTGTTATGTTGATTACTTGTTATCAGAAGCAAAACCACTTACAGAGCAACAAATAAGCATGCTGCTCTGGGAGACCATCATCGAGACATCAGATACTACTTTGGTCACAACAGAATGGGCCATGTATGAGCTCGCTAAGGATCCAATGCGACAGGTTAATCGATCAATCCACTAGTCTCTCCATGAATTTTGATCTTTGCTACATCTTCAAAATTTTTTGCATATATTGATGCTCCTTCTATGTATATTCTACAGGACCTTCTATTTCAGGAGATTCAATCAGTTTGCGGGTCAAACAAGTTTATGGAGGAAAACATAGCACAGGTTCCTTACTTGGGAGCTGTTTTCCATGAAACTCTGAGAAAGCACAGTCCAGCTCCAATAGTTCCTCTGCGATTTGCACATGAAGATACCGAAATAGGAGGATACTTCATTCCTGCCGGAAGTGAGGTTGTTGTTTAGCTTAATTTCCTTTGAAATCTTTGTGGTTGCCACTAATAGTATCTGCAATGTTAGGTGTTAACTTTAATTTATGTTGCATACACAGATTGCAATAAACATATACGGATGCAACATGAACAAGAAACAATGGGAAAACCCAGAGGAGTGGAAACCTGAGAGATTTCTTGATGGCCAATACGATCCTGCAGATTTGTACAAGACAATGGCCTTTGGAGCAGGAAAGAGGGTGTGTGCAGGTTCTCTTCAGGCGAGTCTGATAGCTTGCACAGCAGTAGGCAAGCTGGTGCAGGAATTCAAGTGGAGCCTGAGAGATGGTGAGGAAGAAAGTGTTGATACTGTTGGCCTCACTACTCACAAGCTACATCCTTTGCATGCAATCATAAGGCCTAGGCCTAGGAATTAATATACGCAAGACCCTGATATGATCACCACTTTCCCTCATCTCCTCCACCACTCACCGAAAACTGAAGACTTGAAGCCTCTACTTCTTCATAATGTGTGACATCAGTAAGAGTTACTACATTTTTACTGTTCTAGTATATGTATGACCTGAAGAGCAACAATAACAAGGCTTATGTCCTGTACGACATCTGCAGCTCAATCATGCTGAGTTCTTTTTAATGGGGAATGGAAACTTTCCTTGGTATTTGTATTTTGAACATTCACTACACTCTATAAAATTATGGAACTGCCCATTATTTAGATGATGGCAAATAATAAACCACTTCCTTTCATTCATATTATCCAGGCAGCACTATAAAAGAGTCTAAAGTAGGCTCTTCACAAATTTTCCAGTAATAATTATCTCAAAATTGAAATATAACACACACACACACACGCATACATACATATATATATATATAATTACAGTACCTATGACAAAGTGATATCTCAGTGAATATAAAACACTACCTTCAAACATTGGTATTTAGCATGATCTGACACAAAATTGAAGAATTTAAAGATTCTGTTCAAGCTTTGGCATAAATTAATTAATCTTAAAGCCACAAATATACTTGTGATTACTACTGACAATAGTAAAAGGCTTATTGCACCCATTGACCATGGCCCCCAAGGTCCAATAAACAAGTCCAAAATTTCTTTGTAAATATTTTCCTTGTATAGAAGCAAACAATTAATTTCCTTCAGATGTAAGATTGATCAAAACACAATGTATTTTTTTGAATTTTTATTAGAAATTTTGAGTCCTATTAAGCACCAAACTCAAGCGGCCGGTAATTTATTGGAAAAAATTTTCCATTTTTAAATAAAATGCTTATTGCCATAAAAGAGTAGCGTTTCATTTACAGTACTAGTCAATTTGTATGCATCCTATATTATTATTACAGTTAATTAATTTGTTATTTCATCTACTTTTCTTTTTCTAATTATTGTTGCAGTTGTCATTACAACATTACACTTCCTATGTAATGCAGATAAAATAGGATTTAAGAGATTACGAAATTTTTAAAAACAATGATTGAGAGTTTAACTATTATTTTCATTTTAATTTCTGTAAACAACAAATTTATTAAATTGTTAGATGAAATTTTACTACTAATATTTTAAGATCGACTTAAAAGCAATTATTCGGTTATTAATAAAAACGTTGCCATATTGGTACAAATATACCATGTCACCTTTATTTTTATTTTTTTTAATTTTTCCGATGAGTTTGTGTGGGTTTATTATTATTACTCAGTTACTCTACACCTCTTTTTGGGTCTAAAGTGAGTCCCTATTTTAACAGTTTTAAGGGGATTGAAGTTTTCTCTGTTTTTGGTTTCTGGATCTATTCTTAAGCCTTTTTATTTCTTGCATGGTTTTTTGACCCTTTTTATTGTAATTTTGTGTGGCATCATGAAATAAACGTGGATGTAATTCTTATTCTAATTGAATTTTAATATATCATTTTATTTTAAATAATAATAATGTTGCTATAAGCAAACATGAATCTACATGGAAGAGTTAGGTTCAAAATATACAATTCGCATTCCATGGTTTTATTAAAGGTGTCCTTTATGCATGATCGGTGTTTCTAAAGATAAGTGGAGATATTTGTTTGTGTTTAACCTGAGGCATAGGAGTAAATTAATGTAACACCCGTTTCTTATTTGTTTGAATTTTATTATGCTTATTTATTTCTTTGTTTATCTTTTGTTTGTGTATGTTTATTTTAATTAGCGTTATTTGATATAAGGTATAATATTTTTATTTATTATTTTATTTTTAAAATAAATCATAAGGGATTATCTATCTTTATTGTATTATGTATTTTTATAAAGGCATGTGTTTTTATATAACTCAAACTCTTCCTATCTCCCTACAATTTAAAACTCTTTAAGCAAATAAATGTATAAAAACAAAGAAGTTTTAGGGCTTTTATGCATTTTTGAAATAAATCTTAAACTATTTATCCTTCTTGAATACATGCTCTATATTATGATCTTATGTGTTTGATGATGAATTTATTATGCATTGTTCTCTTATAAGGCATGAGCAGTGTGATTTGATTACTTTTTTTCCTTTATTTTTTATTTAATTTCTGCACAAATATTTTCATAAAACCAAAGTAGATATCCTAAGGTTTTCAATGATGATTTTTGTAAAAGGATTTCAAGTAACCAATTTGTTGTGATTTTCGAAGTTGGAACATTGATGCTGGAAAATTCTAATTTTCAGCATGTCTGATTTCACCAATTTTTCTAACCAGCCAAATGATCTCTGAAAATTATGTGATTTTTTTAATTTAATTCTTGTTAAGTCTACTTACTGTATGTTTAATTTCATAATTTTTGGATGTGTATAAAAATTATTAAAAATTGTTATGTTGCCTTGTTGCAATTTTGGAGACTGCTTTCCAGAATTACAATGGCTGATGTTAACAGTTATTTTAGGCTGTTATAAGGCTTTAAAATGACCTATAAAAATTATATCATATAATATTACTAGTGGTCTATGATTTAAAGTTTATTTGACTAATTTTCATGGAGTTAACATTAAGTTATAAATTTTTGAAGTGCAAAAAATAAACTGAAAGTTTTTGGACAGGCTTGTTAGTTTCTTAATATAATTTTGTTTAAAATAGTCTCACATCTTCAAAAATTCTAGAAATTTGATAAGTTGTTTTCTGATGTTTCTACTATTGTAAAATCAAGTGGTCTAATTTTATGAGTTTTATTAAATATTTTACGAATTTTTTAATTCAACGACCTCTATTTTTATCACTGCTGGACATTGTGGATATTTGCGTGTAAAACCCTTTTTGCAATATGTTTCTGACTTTTATTCATTTTTTTGAATTTTTATATGAAATGCTACACATGTTTATGGTTCCTTTTCCTTAATTTTTACAATTTTCGACATATGATTAGCTTGGTAAAAATCAGTTTATATAAGATGATCAGGTTTAGACTAGCTTCGATGGTTTAACACTTATGATTAGGCTTGATTATGTTGGATTTATATCAAGATCATAATGAGTAATAATATTTGTAAGAATGTGTCGTGATGTTTTAGGATGAGAGTGAGCTCATGGTTGAGGTTACTGTTCTTTTATTGCTGAGGATCGAGATAAGTAGATTCATGCATGGTACATATATTTCACTATTAAATTACTTTTAATTTGAGGTATGTGTTATGTTGAATGAAAAGTATATGAAACTGATTTGTTTAGTTTATTACAATATTTTGTTGAGTAAAATCATTCTTTAAAATTATTTATAGCAAAACTTTATTTACTAAAAACTTGTGTCATAAATTATCTTAAAAATGAAAACCTTTATTAAGTTGTTTTAAGTCAAATATTTTGAAATAATTATCAGTTATTGAAATGTAATTTATAGAAGTTTACAAATGATTAAAAGTTCAATGGTGGTTTTAAATGATTTAGCTCATTGTTTGTAGTAATGTTATATTATGTTGCAGAACGTAGTTAGATTTTGTACACATATGATGTTAATGTTAATGATTCTTGTGGGGTACAGTATCATGAATAATGATATATGGCTAAGTTGTTAGGTCTACAGGTGATGCTATGTGACATAGGCCAACTATATTTTATGTATTTAAAATGCTTTTATAATATTTAAAGGATTTAAATAACTTTATGATGTTTTGATTTATTTATATTGCTAAATGATGATTTACAAAGGTAATTTTCCTTATTATTGTGCATATCTGAGAAATTTCATTAATTATATTTTAATGATTTTTAGTATTGTACATGAATTTTACGTATTGAGTTGATGTCTCACCCCTTGTTACTGAATTTTTGTAGATAAAGTTAGATGATATGAGCTTGTGGTCTTCAGAGGAAAAATAAAAATTTAGTTTCTTTTGGAGATTAAAATGTTACATGTATAAATATTTTAGCTTCCTTTGGGATGATATTTATTTGAGTATATGTTATTTCATTACTTATTTTCTTTTGGAAGTTTAGAACATTTATTGTTGGATATTATTTTGGTGATTTTAGAAATAAGAATGATAAAATGAAGTTTCATTTCAATTTCACCTTAATACCTTAGTAGTGGAATTAAAATGTTACAAAATTATGATAATTCTTAGTAAGGAAATAAGAAACGTTATTTCTTTTAATTCTTTTATTAGGAGATTTTAGACAATGATTCTAAGCATTGATTTTAGGGAAATATTTTAGGCTTTTCTAATTTACTAGGGTTTCTAGGCATTTTCCTATAAAATACCTCTTTTTCTAATTTCCTTCTCTCAACCCTAAATATTACAGCAACATTCTACGCTTTTACAATGGGGTTAGTGATTTTATTTAAATTAGAAGCTTCTTGGTTGCTGCATCTTATTGCTTATGTTTTATTGTTATGGGTGATAAGTATATGTTTGATTTGAAACTCTTGGTGTAAGAAATACATTATAAAATTATTTTTGGACAGCATGAATATTTTGTAATAAATCATAGCCTTTGAAAAATGATTTTTGACAAAAAACTTATCTTTTTATAAATTAGACATGTAGGAAATATTGAATAAATTTTACTTCAAAAGATTTGACCTTGTATTCTAATTTATATGAATTTTTGAAATAAACATTGTTGTACTAGAAAACTGTGATTTCAACAAAATGATCAAATTAATCAAACTGTTTGAAGTGCCAAATGAATTTGAAATTTTTTGTGAAATTCTAAATATAGATTATTATATGCATCTAGTATTCTCATATTTAATTTTACAATTTTATAATAAATATATGATTTTGTATAAATGTCATAACCTATAATGTTTGTTTAAGGCTCTGTACGACAAATTTGAACTTATCAAGAAATAAATAGTTTTGAAAATATTTTGATATCAAATCATCACAAAAGTTTTATGCTTGATAGTCATGGATGTCCAAAAAAGTTTTGTAAGATATTCATCATTCCGGTAATTAGATTGTTGGGAAAGGGACTCACACAGCCAACTATAAATTAAGTGGAAATAAACCCCCTCTTTGTGTGATTAAAATAAAATGTGTATCACAAATAAATAAGCAGAAAAATAAATTAATAAAATCCAAAGCAATAAATTAATCACAAGAGACACAAATTTTTATGTGGAAAACCTAAAGCGGAAAAAATCACAGAAACGTAGTTCGATAAAATTTTCCACTATATTAATCGGATTACAGCACAAATTCTTCTATAGATAATATTAGAGGCTAACCACATCAAGAATCTCAATATTCTCGACTTATAGTAATAGTCTAATATTTGTCTCTCTAATAAGTGGACATCTCAAATAATAGCCAATGAGAGGATTAAATAAAAATCAAGACTAGTAGGATTGTAAAGGGTGATGCCAGGAACTTACCCTCAAAATTTAGGAGAAAACAGAGTTAATTTCGCTTTTCGATCGCCTAATTAAAGATTTAAAATCTTGTCCCTAAATTGTAATAGCCAACCACTGTCTTTCTCTCTCTCTTGTCCTTTTCTTCCACTTGTCTTTTTGTGTTTTTTTAACTCTAGGGTTGCCGTTTGCTTTATGTCCTATATATAGGCAAATTTGATTTTTCCCTTTAAATTTATTTTAATTATTTAATTACCCAAACTTATAAAACTTTAGGCTTGGGCCACATAAATGAGATGGACCCAACAAATCTCTCCATCCAGATCATATGAGGGGCAACTCCAAGTCCGTTCTCTGCATACAGCTTTTCAATTTTTCCTTGAGTAATGATTTTGTCATCATATATGATTTATTCTTCGTTGTGTGAATCTTCTCAATCTACAATTATTTCTTTTCAAGTACGTTTTGTATCCAATGATACCTCACATCAATATCCTTGGATTTCGAATAGTATGTCAAATTCTTTGCCAAGTGAATAGCACTCTGACTGTCACAGTACACAATAAAGATGTCTTACTTAACACCCAACTCTTGTAGGATATTCTTCATCCACAAGATTTCTTTGCAACCCTCAATGATTGCAATATACTCTACTTTTGTGGCAGACAATGCAACACACTACTAAAGTCTGAACTGCCATGAGATTGCTCCTCGTACAAAGGTGAGCAAATATCCTGATAGGAATTTTCTAGAATTAACGTCTTTTGCCATATCTGCATCTGTGTACATTTGTAACATAGGTTTATCACCACCATAACATAAGCATGTCTTGGGAGTGCCTATGAGATATCTGAAAATTCACTTTACTACTATCTAATGCTCTTTGCCTGAATTGAAGAGAAAACGGTTTACAACACCAACTGTATGAGCAATATCTGGTCTTGTACAAACCATAGCGTACATTAAACTACCAACTACTAAAGCATAATGAACTCCTTTCATCTCTTGCTTCTCTTTCTCACTTGTAGGACAATGCTCGGAGCTAAGCTTGAAATGGCTTGCAAGTGGAGAACAAACAGAATTTTGTCTTACTCATGTCAAATCTTTTAAGAACCCTTTCAACATATGCTTCTTGAGATAACCATAACTTCCCAGCTTTTTTATCACAAAAAATCTTCATGCTAGAAATCTGTTTTGCCACTCCTAAGTCCTTTATTGCAAAAGACTTGTTAAGTTCTCTTTTCAGATTGTCAATCTTACTAATATCCTAGCCAACAATCAACATGTCATCTACATAAAGCAAAAGAATAATGAAATCATCATCACCAAACTTTTTCACAAAAATATAGTGGTCACACATAGTCTTGCGAAAGCCATAATTCTCTATAAAAGAATCAAACTTTTTGTATCACTGTCTTGGTACTTGTTTCAACCCATACAAACTTTTCTTCAAATTGCACACAAGTTCGTCTTTGCTTTTGACACTGAACCCTTCAGGTTGCTCCATATATATTTCCTCCTCTAAGTCACTGTGTAAGAAAGCTGTCTTTACATCCAGATCTTCAATCTCTAAGAAGAAAGCTGTCTTTACATCCAGATCTTCAATCTCTAAGTTCAAGTTAACTGCTAATCCCATAACAACTCGGATAGAAGACATTTTCACCACAGGAGAAAATATTTCTTCAAAATCAAAATATTTCTTCAAAATCAACACCTTTCTTTTGACCAAAACCTTTCACAACCAATCTAGCCTTGTACCGTTGTTGTGAGTTATTTTCCATCTTCAATTTGTAAACCTATTTGTTCTTCAGTGCCCTCTTTCCCTTAATCAACTTCACTAAGTCATAAGTGTGGTTCTCATTCAAGGATTTCATCTCCTATTGCATGGCTTTAACCCACTCATTTTTATGCTGATGAGAGATGACTTTTTCAAAACATTCTAGCTCCCCTCCATCTGTAAGCATCACATACTTATGTGGAGGATATTTAGTGGAAGGTCGTTGTTCTCTAATAGATCTTCTCAATTCTAGCTCAATTGATGGTGCTAGTAATTCTAGAGGTGCTTGCTCAACTAGTTCTGCTGGACCATCATTATTATCCTCTTCAACTCCCCCATGATCATCATGAACTATAGGTGGAGAAACTGAAGTTGGAATAATATGAATCTCTAAAGATGATTAAGATTCATCACTTTTCTCTACATCACTAACTATCTAATATTCAAGAAACACAACATCTCTACTTTTGATAAATTTTCTTGCCACTGGACCCCATAATTTGTACCCAAATTCTTCATGCCATAGCCTAAGAAAATGTATTCTTTGCCTTTATCATGAAGCTTCGATATTTCATTCTTAGGAATGTGAACATATGCTCTGCAACCAAACACTCTTAAGTGTTTATACGAAACATCTTTCTCAGTCTAAACTCTCTCAGGTACATCACCATCTAATAGAGCTGAAGAAGAACTGTTAATCAAGTTAACTGTAGTGCACATAACTTTTACCCAGAAAGATTTAAGAGGCTTGGCATCAGAAAGTATACACATTACTATCTCTTCAATTGTTCTATTCATTCTTTCTGCAACATTATTCTGTTATGGGCTCTTTGGTACAGTCTTCTCGAGTCTGATTCCATGGGATGTGTAATGCTGTTCAAACGGTCCTCTGTACTTACCACCATTATCTGCCCTGACACATTTTAATTTTCTTCTTGTCTTTCTTTCAATATAAGCATGGAAGAACTTAAATATATCAAACACCTAGTCTTTAGATTTCAAAGCAAGAGTTTCTAATCTTTTCTCACCAATCTGACCAAGCCTTTTATGTCATGTCTCAATGTCAAAATCTTTTTCAGCCATATTTACATCTTCTTTTTTTATCTTGGCTTCTATCACATAGAGGGCATTTATTTTCCTCCCTTTAGCTAACATTAAGGAGCCTTTGGTGAGCTTCCATTTCCTTTTATCAAATTGGTTAGTATAACCATCATCATCAAGCTTGCTTGTGAAGATCAAATTAAGGCGAATATCTAGTACATGTCTAACATATTTAAGTAACAACTTATAGCCAATGCTAGTTTTCAAGAAAATATCTCATATGCAATCACCATTAACATAGGATGTGAAGTAATCACGATGTGCAGTAACATGAAATGAAGCACTTAAATCAATCACCTAATCACTGGTATGACAAGTGAGATTTACAAAGCTCTCATTATAAACGATACTTATATCACCATCAACTATGGCTACAATGTTCTCTTTGTCATTTTTCTAAGCATGACCCTTTTCTTTCACTTGTTCTCTTTTCTACAATCTACACTCCTTTTTAACATGACCCATTTTCTGACAATAAAAACACTTAAGGTTTCTTCTCTAGGATTTAGATCTTCCTCTGGGGTTACCATTGTTTTGCTGGCGTGAATTTCTGCTTTGGCTTCTCCCCTGCCTTTCTTACTTTTTCTGAAACAAGTGCATTTAAATCAGAGGGAACTGTTTCAATACTCTTTCTTCTGAATTTTTCATTCCGCAACCTATCTGTAACCATATCCAAGGTTAATTTTTCATTTGGTACTGAATTATTCATTAACACCACTAATGTCTCTCAACTGTTAGGCAAAGAACTAAACAATAACAATGCTTGTAACTCATCATCTAAAATAATTTTTATAGTAGTCAGCTGATCAATCAAGCCTTGAAACTCACTAGTGTGTTCAATTATACTGAGCCCCTCCTTGTATTTAAAGTTAACAAGCCTTTTCATTAAATTGGCTTTATTCTATATTGTTGGCTGCTCGTAAATTATCTCTAATTTTCTCCAAAGAATATCAGCCCTAGATTCTTTTGCGACATGGTATTACAAACTTTGATCAATCCATGACCTAATAGTACCCACATCCTTTTGGTTTAATTGAGACTATTTCTTATAATCTAAATCGACAGGTCTAGCTTCTTCGCCTTCAATGGGCTCATGTAAGTCTTTCATATACAACAGATCCTCCATCCTAGACTTCCAAATACCATAATTCTATGATTTTAATTTAATCATACATGCCAAAAACTCTTCCATCTCAACCATACAAGTAAATCAAAAACACAACCTGGCTCTGATACCATTATATTGGGAAAGGGACTCACACAGGCAATTGTAAATTAAGTAGAAATAAACTCTTTCCCTTTTTGTGTGATTAAAATAGGATGTGTACCATAAATAAATAAACAGAAAAATAAATCAATAAAATCTAAAGCAATAAGCAATCACAAGAGATCAGATTTTTACATGGAAAATTCAAAGCAGAAAAAACCACAGGACCGTAGTATGATAAAATCTTCCACTATATTAATGGGATTACAGCACAAATTCTTCTCTAGATAATACTATAGGCTAACCACATCAAGAATCTAAATATTCTTGGCTTACAGTAACAATCTATATTTGTCTCTCTAACAAGTGGGTATCTTAAATAATAGCCAATGACATGATTAAGTAAAAATCAAGACCAATAGGATTGTAGAGGGCAATAAAAATCAAGATCATTGCTTTTGTCGAGATAAGTAACTTCATCAGAGTGCCACGTCTGAATCATTACATATGAAAATAAATTTAAATGTTTTGATTCATTATCCATAGTTCTTTTGATTTTAATTCTAATATATTTTGGCCAATATTGGATTTTTGTTTTAACCATGCACATGATATTTTGATTATGATTTTGTTTCTGGCTAGATTACTGGGAGTAATGGGAACACTGTGTAACATAAGCTAACCTTTTATTTTTTGTGTATATATGTTGTACAATTTATTTTCCTGATTAATTATGCTTTTGATATTTGAATCACTTATGAATTTATGTCCTTATGTTATAATATTTTATTTTGTAGAACTTATGTTTTTAATTTATATTTTGATAAAAGGTTCGCAAATCTTTTGGTATGCGATAAACTTAGTGTGTTGGAAATGGTTTTACTTTCCGAGTTGATGGCTCACCTTTCGTCATCTATTTTTGTAGATAAACAGCTTATTGCAAGTTATGCTTATCTTTGGAGAGTTTTGTTTATATATGTTTGGAATTAGGAGATGATGTTAATATTGGAGTTGTTTCACGGATATTTTTTTGTGGTTTGATTTGAATAAAATTTGAGTTATTTCAAATTAAGATTTTTGTATAAGGATTATGATTAGTAAATAACCTCCTTCTTTATCATGCGCTCCACATGTGTTAGATTTAGGGTGTTACACTAGTACGTTATTTTATGTAATTTTTTTGAACTAATTGCTCACTACCAAAGCGAAAATTAAAAGATGCAAGCATTTTGTATAATTTCCCATTAGTATCAACTAAATGATTTATCTATATACCTAAATAAATCTCCAATGTGATAGAGAAACATATTCTAGCATATGTGAGATTTTTTTTCTTTAAAATTTTATTGCTGTAAGGAAATAGCATTCTTTGTGAAAAAATTCAAATATGAATTTGATGTATATGACTAATATTGTGTTGACATGGTTGTTATATTTATTCTATTTTAGCAATTACATAATGATATCCAAACTAAAATTGACGAGAGTTTGAATATATAGTACTATAAATTTCTCAAAATGTTTTCAAGGCTAGTTTTGTGGTGATGTAACTTTTAAAATAATTGACGTTAACTGTACTATTAAAATAATTAGTTATGAAAAGAATTAGTTAAATATTTGGTAAAATTTATTTTAAAAAGTATTATAAATTTTAAAAACAGTCATATATATTAAGTAAATTTTTTGGTTAAACTACAATAAGAATGCAAATGATTAAAATAAATATAATGTTGAATAAAATTTATTTACATATTCATAAACATGTATATTTTTTTATTCGGTACAGATAATAATTGATAACTAAAATAAATATTTTTATTTTCTATTTTATTATCTCAATATAATTAGTAATAGTAACAACAATTTAAATTTAATAATTTCAATTTCTAATTGGCAACGATAATAACTCTCTAATTTTTTTTAATAATTGTATAAGATTCGCGTTAGTGTTTAAGATTCTGGGCCCATTTAATAAGCAAGTCTCATTCATAACAATTAAAAATATTATTACATATTTCCTTAACACGACACACCAATCCAAATCATCACACATAAATTATGAAGTTACGACAAACAAGAAAGATTAATATAAAACACAATCATCAGACCGGGATGCCTATTTCTTCAAATCCTTGGAATTATGTTATTAATAAATAGAAATAGACGGACTCCCATGTTAAAATATTAACAAATTTGAATAAATTAAAGAGAATATAGCTGAATTCCCTCTCAAGTGCAGCAAGCAAAGTTTACCACCTGCATAAATAAAAATTAAAAAAATAAATAAAACAAGTGAATAAAACACAGAATAAAACTCTGACCTTTCGATCATTATCGTTCTTCTTCTTCGTCTTCTAATCTGATAGAAACTTATATCAAAGATTGTTTGATATTTTCAATATTTTGTTCTTCCATGGCAGAAAGGTTAAAGAAAAATTATTATGAGGTGTTGGGTTTGTGCTGTTCATCAGAGGTTCCACTTGTTGAGAGGGTTCTGAATTCGCTTGATGGAGTTGAAGAGATTTCGGTGATTGTGCCAACGAAAACGGTGATCGTAGTTCATGATACTCGACTTACTTCCGAGACCAAAATTGGTATGTGTAGTGCATGCCATAAATAAGAACTAATTAAATATACTGGAAATGAAACAATATCAACACAAATGGATACTTTCTTAATCTTCTAAATCATTGATTTAGTTTTGTTGGATTGTCTTTTTTTTGGGTTGCATGAGAAATAAAGTTTATATGTCGTGGGTTATGTTTGGGATTAAAATGTTTACTAGTTGTCAGTAGTGGCTTTTCAGGAATTCAGGTGGGCTATTATATATTGTGATCGGGTAATTATTGAATAAGAAATATTATGTAATGAAATGTTAACTACATACAATTACAAATGCACAAATGACAAAATATTATAAAACAGATGTCCACGACTCTAATATGACCATCAACCCATTACGATGGGCAATTTTGTTATTTATGTCACACTTTGGGCTTCCTTTCCTGATTTTTTTTTCTCATTCAAATTACTAAAAATGTATTAATTGGATTTTACATAACTATTATCAAGAGTGTTGATGAATTTTTCAAAAAAATTAATTATTTGTGCTTCTGTTTTAGTCTATTGCACTTTTATGCCTAAAATGTGCGCACACAACATTTGTACATTTGGACTTTAATGTACTCCTGGTCTCATATAGGGACTCTTCCGTGTCTCTCTCATGCTGAATGAAATAAAATAACTCTGTTAATTAATTTGCAGAAGAAACAAAACACTCCACCCAAAAAGAGATTTTTTGCTAAGTCATGTATGTAATATAAGTGATGGCTTAAATGTGCTCCTCGAATGGGAACTAGAAATTATTGTTAGATGTTTCTTAGCCAAATGTTATTGCTTACAAGGTTGAAAACTTGGGAATATGTCTATGGTATTGGGCATGAGCGCAGTAATTAGGAGGAATGACATTTAAGCTCCAACAAATCTCAAAGTGCCCCACGTATATAGTACTTGCCACTTCTATATATGCTTACAAGAATTTGAGTTTAAGGTGATTTTATTCTGAGTGTTGATATGAAATGTTTTGTGGTTAATGCCAGCTGAGGCACTGAATAAAGCGAGGCTGGAGGCTACTGTTAGACCAGAGGGGCAAATGAAATCCCAAAACAAGTGGCCCGCCCCATCAATCATGGCTTCAGGATTGTTTCTTGCACTATCATTTCTAAGATATATTTATCATCCGTTGCAATATTTGGCTGTCGCCGCAGTTGTTGTTGGACTTCCTACAATATTAATAAGAAGCGTAGCATCAATTAAGAGCCTTACTCTCAATATAAATGTTCTTGTTCTAATGGCAGGTAATCCTCCTGAATTTCTTCAAATACAGAATTGAAATAAATAAGATTGAGGAAAGGGTTACTTGTTTTTCATATTTTGTTTGGTAATGTGCAGTGGCAGGGACTCTTGCTCTTGGAGATTATTTAGAAGCTGGTTCTATTGTCTTTTTATTCTCTATTTCTCAGTGGCTTGAGTCAGTAGCAAGTTACAAGGTCCGTTTCCATCTTTCTCTGTCAACATGCCTGTTTGGTGTCGTCTGATTTTTTGTTTCCGGAAGACAAAAAGGAAAAAAAAAAGAAAATGGTTGGTATTGTTGTTGGAAATAACTTATAGCTAGAAAATGAATCTTGTCTTTTTCAGTTTTGTACGCAATCTGCAACTATTCAATTATTTTCTTATTTCTCCACTCTATTTCTGGTTTTACATCATTCATCATTCGTATCTTCAATAACTGTTTTAAAAACATGAATTTTGTATATAATTCATAGGCTATGGTCACCATGTCATCTTTGACAAGCATGGCTCCTCAGAAGGCTATCATAGCCGAAACTGGAAAACAAGTTGATGTGAATACAGTGAAGGTGAACACAGTCCTTGCCGTCAGGGCCGGCGAAGTAATTCCCATTGATGGAATTGTAGTTGAAGGTAAATGCGAGGTGGATGAGAAAACATTGACTGGAGAGTCGTTCCCTGTTGTCAAAGAGCAGGACTCACCTGTTTGGGCTGGCACCATCAATTTGGATGGTTAGTTCTCACTCTTTTATATCTTCGTCTATGTTACAATCAAGAGATTTTACTGCTTATATATGTATCTCATCTTTCCCAGGTTATATCAGTATAAAAACTACTGCATTAGCAAAAGACTGTGTGGTCTCAAGAATGGCAGCACTAGTAGAAGAGTCTCACAAAAAGAAGTCACAAGCTCAAACATTTATAGAAAACTTTGCAAAGTACTACATCCCAGGTTAGTTTCAAGTTCTGTATCCTTTCTATGTTCATTTTAAAGCTACAATAAGTAGCTCAGGAATCCTAATGGATAAGGTGACATGATATCTAAACTGCATAGCCATGATTAGGAAATTTGTCCAAGCAAACTGAAGCTTCTTCAGGAACTTTTGACGCTTTTTTTATTGTGTGTGTTTGTTTTTCTTTCAGCGGTCTTGTTGATATCAGTAGCTTTTGCTGTGATTCCTGCTGCTCTGGGAGTCCCGAATGGAAGGCACTGGTTCTACTTGGCAATAGTTGTTCTCGTTAGTACATGCCCCTGTGCACTTATTCTTTCAACACCAGTTGTGATTTTTTGTGCACTTTCCAAAGCTGCGACAACAGGGCTTCTGGTCAAGGGTGGCAATTATCTTGAAATTCTTGCGAAAGTTAAGACAGTAGCGTTCGATAAAACTGGGACAATAACAAGGGGAGAATTTACTGTGACAGATTTTCAATCTATCTGTGATGATGTTAGCCTCAGCACATTGTTGTACTGGTACAGTTAGCTTTCACAATTAAGAGTAGATAAATTTCTGTGTTTCTTCAAAGCTAGAATCACTCATATTGGGATTGTTTACAGGGTTTCAAGTATCGAGAGCAAATCTAGTCATCCAACAGCCGCAGCACTAGTTGATTATGCAAGGTCATGTTCTGTTGAGCCAATGCCTGAAAATGTTGAGGAGTTCCAAAATTTCCCAGGAGAAGGAGTATTTGGGAAAATCCATGGAAATGAAATTTATATTGGAAACAGGAGAATTGGTCTAAGAACTGGTTGTAGTAAAGGTAAGAGGCTTCGATAGTTCTACTTCTTCTAGCTTTAGGAAAAAAAAATTATTTTCTTGTTTCATATCACTAACGGTTGAAATTCAGATTCAATTGTCGAAGCAAATTGCACAGGAGGAAAGACAAGAGGGTATGTGTACTTAGGAGCAACTCCGGTAGGAACATTTACCCTCTCAGATTCTTGTCGGCCTGGGGCTCTGGAGGCGATCAGAGATCTGAAATCATTAGGCATTAAAAGTTTCATCCTCACGGGTGATACCCATGCAGCAGCCTTGTATGCACAAGATCAGGTGTGCGTGGCTTATAATATCCATGTTATTATTTACACAATCTAAGCTTGCACTAAAAAATTAAATAACAAGAGAGGAATTTCCTTTTTTGGTAGTTGGACCATGCATTCGACATGGTCTATGCAGAGCTTTTACCTCAACACAAGGCAGAATTAGTTGAGTTGTTGAAGAGTGATGGAGCAACAGCCATGGTTGGAGATGGGATCAATGATGCCCCTGCTTTAGCAGCAGCCGATATTGGCATTTCAATGGGGATTTCAGGTTCAGCACTAGCCATGGAGACAGGACGTGTAATACTAATGTCAAATGACATTCGGAAAATACCAAAAGCTATCAAGCTGGCTAGAAAAGCTTCAACAAAACTCATTCAGAATGTCATTCTTTCAGTGACCGTTAAATGTGCTGTCCTCGCATTGGCAATTGCAGGCTATCCATTAGTATGGGCAGCAGTTCTCACTGATGTTGGCTCATGCTTGATTGTGATCTTGAACAGCATGTTGCTTCTGAAAAATAACCCAGAGGAGGAAAGACGGTTTTCGAAATCCAAATACGGGACCTTTTCCTTGTCGTGCAAGAAAGATGAAGCTAAAGAAGCACTTAATGTGAAGAAGTGCAGAAGCAGATGCTGTGAGGCGACGTCTGCTAAAGATATGGCATCGACAAGTTTGCACAGCCAGGCCGGTTCCAATCCTTGTTTGAGCTCGAGCTCGTGCAGGAAAGATAGATGTACAGGTTCAACTGGAATCCAAGGCGAAAATAAAAGAGTTGCAAGGGGCTGTAAGGTAAAGAAATGTGGTGATCAATGTGGTGATCAATGTTGTGATATAGAGGCTGGTGTTGCCACCTAGGAAACTTAGGTAGTTTTTAACTTTTCAAATCTGAATAAATTTTTTTAAAAAAAATATTTTATTCCAATAATATTATTGGCAGTAAGGAAACATGCTGTTCTAAGAAAATAAAATTTATGGTTAATTATCGAAATAAGTTGAAAGTGACAATATATTGCTACAACATAATTGTGTCAAAATATTCATTTGAAGCCAAATTTTTTATTTTAAAGAAATTTATTGGATTTAACCCCTGCCCGTTGGACGCTGAGGGCCAGATAAGGATATAATTTTTCATACTCGTTTGACTTTTGAGAATTTATATTATTTAGTTGCTTTTTTTTGTTGAAGTTAGTATCTTATTAAAAAGTAAATCCAAATATAAAATTTAGACTAGAAATATTTGGCCTAGCAAAATTTCATACGACCCACTTACACGATAAAAATCGACACGATAAATACTATTGTCATGTTGATATTTATTGGGTTGAGTCATTACTAAATCAACTCATTAAAACCCATTCAATATGGAGTTGAATTTTAATTTAAGTACCAAAATCCATTTCACATGATCCATTAATACTTAATATTGAAATTTTAATAATTTTAAATTATAATCTTTAAAGAAAACGCAAATTACTTTTTATTTTAATTTTGGACAAGTATTCTTATTTAAATAATTATATAATTTTGTAGACTATATTATTTGATCATGTTAAACATGATGAATATTAATTTTTTTTTGGTATTATATTTTTAAAAAGTCTATTTTGCAAATTTTTTATTTGTGTTTTAAACTAAAAATATATAACAATATTTTGAATAATTATTTTAAATTTACCAAGAAGAGTGGGTTAAATGAGTTGCTTTGAATAACAAGATAATGGTAATCAATGGGTTCAGATTTGTAATTTTGACCCAAATAAATTAATGGATGCATTTTGGTATATGTAATTTAACATGATACGATAAGAACATGACACGAAACCTCTCAAACACGACCCATTGCCAAGCCTAAGAAATATAAAGACTACTTTTTTAATTTTTTATTTTTTAATCCGTCACATTAGTTTTATTATTTTCGTAAATAATACCATCAATTTGAAAATGCATTTTTTTTATAGGGGATAGGAATGAGTACCTCCATTTTTACATGAGAATCCTTATCCATATTTATTTAAGTCTACAGCATATAATAACTAGTAACGAGAATACACTGTTGATATCTTGCACCATATCTAACCCATTGTCATCCCCACTTAAAATGAAAATCTAATGTTATTCAGAGCATCTTAAAAAAAATGAATAGTAAAAATTTTGATGATTTTTTAAATTGAGTAATACTGAGTCCAGCCACATTGAAGGGAAGGATTAAAGATGAAACCCATTACTAAGAATGACGAGAAAAGATTAGGGTATAGGGAGTATATTACATCTCGTACCATTTCCTATTAATTTACTCCAATATCTCAAACCAAACAAAAATTTTTGAAAACTAAACAAAAATATATAATCGTGCTTTATTTTTATAAACAGCAATCATACAGAAAATAGAATCTACGGCCATGACAATATTAACCATACCTATACACCGTAAGTCATGTTAAATATATGAATTTTATAGGTGTAAATAGAATTAATACTTTCCCATGTGGTTTCAAGTTTGCAAATAGGATTATATTTTTTTTTTAACCTTGATCTTAATATTAGCGGTGAAATTTCACTAAAGAATTTTAAATTAGGCTTCATTTGATATTAATATTTATCATTGTGCTATCGCAACAGAAGTTCATAAATTATTTGGTAAACACTTCAAACTCCGTTTTAAAGATTAAGCTACTTTTACCATGTAGCTAGATATTTGGAAAAAAAATCTATATTACTTTCACTATTTTATTAAAAATTATGTTTAACAAATTATAATTTAATAAATACTTTTTTTTTTTTTTAATTTTGCAGCAGCTACAAAACCACAATTGCAGTTTGCATACAAAACACAAACAGAACATTATCATTATGTGGCCGAATAATTGTATTGCATTTCGTTGCATGGTCTAGGAAAAATCAAATATATGGACGTTTCGATGACCATTAAAAACTTCAAAATGCAATCAACGTTGGCATGGTGATAATATTTACATGTTTCAGCAAAACGATGCTGAGCTGGGTTACTGGGAACAAGACCATATCCAATGAAAAGAAAGAACAAAAACCATTAGAGAAACTGCTTCACTCAAAAGTTTGACAGAGCCAGAAACTTATTCTGTAGGGCTAATTTCAAAAAATAATAATAAATACAAACGGTTATATCATTCGTTCATAATATATATATTTCTGTTAACTTTTGTCAGCGTCACTTATAATTGTCCAGGGCTCAATTTCATGATTTGATAAAGTTATTAAATAGTTTCATTTTTAATACTACCTGAACTATTGTATCTTTCTCAATACACAGGGATTAGGCCATTAAGCATTTAATTTTAAGTGTTGAGAATAATTTTAAAGGGCAAAACGTTAGACAATAAAATATTTTTACAGCTGATCCAGTCGTACGATGCTGCCTCCCTGTTTTGATATCATTTTAGAAAAAATATTGGACAAAGTTTGACCTCATTAATAAGAGCTCAAAAGTAGTATTAAAGACAAATCAGATTCAAGGGGGAAACACAAGAAGAAAGTTAAAAGAACTTCTTCCAATAGAGCGTATTCAATTGACGTATATAGCTCTCAGCTGGGCAAAACGAAGGTCATATACTGTCATAAATATGAAATTAAAACACTATGAGATCACAAACTGAAGCATTGATAATCAATTCGATAACTTCTTAATAAGGTAATAGCAACTTCTTCCGGCACTTGTACGTAAAAGTAAAATACATATAATCAGATTGTTAAAAAATAAATGACGTTAGATATCTCAAAGAACAAAAATTAACTGCATTTTTCCAAAGATGCAAAGTTGAGAAAGGTGTCTCTAGAAATGGAGGCATCAAGAGCCAACCATAAATAGTATGAACCCACCTATGTATTTCAAATTCCAATGGCGTCAAGAAGTTCTGAGTGTTGAGAAACCGAAACCAGTGAGTTAGCAACAATCGCGCCACTAGCAGCAACTGCAGGGACTCCGATGCCCGGGAAAGTAGAATCACCACAACAATAGAGCTGCGGAATGGGAGTTGAATGCCCAGGAAACATTTCTTTACCAGCCTGTATTGCTGGCCCATAAGTTCCTCTATTCCTTCGAAGGAACCGTTGATGTGTTAATGGGGTTCCAACCAATTTCACATCACACTTGTCCCGACTAAAACCCGGACCAAGTGCACGCTCCACGGCTCTCCAAATGACCTGGACTATAAAATCTTTTGAGAAATGCTTTACTTCAAGAAGTAACAGGATCAAACAGGTTTCCAGGCAAAAGTTTTAGACAATATTTCAAAGCACTTAATATTTTCAAAAGTCCAAGTATTAACTAAAATTACAGTGATTTCTGAATATTTACTAAAATTACGGTGATTTAACAACCTTTACATTAGATCAGACTTTCCTTATCATATAACATGTTAGAGCAAATGCCAGTGACAACCAAAAGGCCCAAGTGTTTTCCCCAAGGCATTAAAAGTTAGTATATGGTTCAATCATATTCATTCTAATGAGTACAATACCTAGATAATTAAAGAGCTTTGAGAATCATTTGAGTCACTGGTTATACATGATCAAACTTTCAGCAAAATTGAGTTTTCAAAATTTTGAAGTTCTATTTTACCAGAAAAAGCAACATGAGATAGGTTAATAACTCAATATCAACGAGCTTATATAAGTACCTCAGATCTTTCGGCTTTGAGTTTTTTGTATTCAGCACTTCTACGATCAAGCCCTTTCCACAATTCAAACGGCTCAGTTCCTGGTGTATAAGCATGTAACACATGTTTCCCAGGAGGTGCCAGATCTGGACTTAACACACTTGGTACAGAAATTAAAACAACATTTTGATCAGCATCGACTCCTCGGTCCCAGTCATTCACAACTATATGATGAATACCCAAGTCCTCTCGTAAACCCTGGTCGTTAAGACATTTTGAATATAAATATAAGATGTTGGACACAAAAATCAGAATAAAAATGGGTTGATGCATAGCACTAGAAACTACAAAGATAAAATGGTAAAGAACCATTACTTTGGCACAATCAACGGTAAAAGAAAAGACAAACTGAAACATTATTCAGGTTGAAGGAGCCCTAAGTATGTAGAAGACACAAAAGGCATTGAGAACTTTTGAGTCGTCTCAAATCATACCTTATAATATGGTGTGTCTATGCTACACAGTAAGTGCCTTTCCCTTCTCTTTTCCTTTAATAGAAAATGAAGCTGTTTAAACATTGAAGTCAACAGAGGGCCTTCATCATGGTCCTACATCTAAGACACCATCTTCCTAATTTGGGATTTTGAGGCTGTCATCATGGTCCTGGACATTTCTACCAGTTATGTTGCAGGGCATTTTAAATTAGTTTATGTATTCCTGAAGACTCAATAGTTAACACATGGTCTTGCTTAATTCCCTATATGACAAATATGTGCGGCATAGACTTGACACGCACTTAGATTTACTGAGATCAGTTCATGAGATTGATCACTCACCTCTGCATCAAACCCCAAATGAAGATGCATAAACGATTCACATTGTGGAGTCATATCAATCCTATCTCGGTAGGACTTTGGAACAACTTCCTTATGTAACAGCTTTAATGTGTCCCACATAGATGCATTACTGACAACAGCCTTTCTAGCACGTATAAACTGCAGCATTTCAAAACATCTCTCGATTAATGACACAAAAAACAGACAAATCACTTGAGATCAGTCTTAGAACTCCTTTTTACAACAAAAAAAATGGACTTACTTGACCGCTGCTTAGCTTGACTCCGGTGGCCCTATCATTTTCAACTACTATCTTTTCCACATGACTTCTCAGTGAAAGTCGTCCACCAAACTTCTCTATTCCCCGGACAAGAGCATTAACAACAGCCCCACTTCCATGAAGGGGGTACTCCAGAGAGCAACCTGGCTTGTACCATTCTGCAAACATGTAAACCTGAAAAGGATTGGAAACAGAAAGGTGAGGTCAGACATACACAAGCATCATCTATCGATATAAATTACTATGATTTCGTAACAACCAAGAACATGAATAGAGATATCATGTTATCAGTATACCAGACATACAAGTGCAGTATATAGCAAGGTTTTCATTTCGGTGAATGAAATTATGATAAATTAATCTCACATTGTTTTAAAGTACAAGTGACCAGCAGCATACTCATGCAGACAACTTCAAACATGCTAAGGAAACAACAGTTATAATCATTAATACCTTTCAGAAAAAAAAACAATTACATAATAGTTACCATCTCTGCTGAGAGTATACCATTAGATTTCACCCCTGCAAGCAGGAAAGCCAGAAGATCTATCCAGTTCCGTACAAAAGGGTCTTTAAGCTCCAATGAATCAATAATTTCTGAGAATGGTCTCAGAAGTTTCGTTGCACCCAAAGCTCCCTGAGGTCCCATTTGAATAAATGATTTCAGCAGAGACGGTGCATATCTGGCTGCAACAGTTGAAAGAACACCAAGATCACCTCGGATAGACAAAGGAGGCAAAGCCATTGCTGTTGCAGACAATGGAAGTATCGCATCCTGAAGAAGGGTTGCATTTTAAATTGGCAGATATGTGGAGAATCAATTGAAGCATTGTTAATACAATAAATTGTTGATGAATTGCCAAATTCCTAGAACAATAACTGCATATGAAGAAATTCCCGGGATGTGTTAAATTTCTATCACTACTCAGAGGATGCATTCAAAGAGTCTTCGCATTTCTTTAAGTAAACATTAACCTTAATCATTATGGTACTTTAATATCCTCAAGCAAAGAAGGCAGGAAACCTTTTGGCTAGCTTTAGTTCTCCAATGCAAAAACAAAAAGATATGATTTGATAATTTGTAAGTGAATGCGATTATAAATATGAAAGAAGCAGAAATAATGGTACTCACAAGAAGTTTTTTCCACTCTTGCACGGCATTCTTGCTAGCATATTTCTCCAGGTCCTGAGGGAAAAATTAAAAATTCCAATTGGCTCCATACCGCAGCATAATTCACCCAAAACTTTCAAAGGGAAAAAGAACTTGAATACAGAAGTGCAGCAGATGCAATATTTGATGGAACAATTATAGCTACCATGCAAGTATATTAATGAGTAATTGCAGTTGCTCATGATTCCATGCAACTCAAGTGTAAGAGTAACGCTCATATCCTTTTTTTTTGTTGGCATGTATCCTAAAGGTCTTTCTGTTTTAGAACATATGCTACTACATGACTTTTGAGACAATAAACGGATAGCAAAGAGAAGGCACCTTATAAAATTCTGTGGGGCCAATACGCGACAAGAATTCACCTTCAGGTATGTAAACCATCCAAGAGTCATATTTGGCACATGGAAGTGACTCCCCCAAAGCATCCAAAACCTGAAAATCATATAAGTTGCTACCCTTTTAATAGGATTATGTGGCTTTATGGCTCCATAAAGAGCCTAATCAATATCACTTCATTAACTACAGAAAAATTATATAGCTCGTCAACTAGTTTCTGATTGTTCTAATATAGGTTCTCGAACGTCTAAGAAAAGATGGATAGAATAATTATTTTATCAACCTGTGCAAGTGGATTTGCCTGAGGACCTCTCGACTGGAAACCAGAGAATAAAGATGGCCCTGAATCAAACTCATAGCCTTTAATCTTGAAAGAATGAGCAGCACCTCCAGGTTGATCATGACTCTCTAGTACAAGAACTTCTTGCCCATACCTAGCTAAAAGGCCTCCGCAGCACAGCCCACCAATACCACTGCCAATAACAACAAAATCAGCCTCTGGCTTCCCTGCACATCATGCCACAATTACTTAACAAAATGCCAATTCAAGACCCTATATAAAATGAATTATAAGATAATGCAATGGCATTGCCATCACGGAACCAGAAATTCAGGACAGAATATATACAACTGATAGTTTGATTCACGCGACAAAAACAAATAACTAAGAGTTCCTACTAAAACATATAGCCTATACTCACCTAAGTACCTAACTTTTGTCTCGTTGCAAAGAATGTGTCATCTAACCAGAAAATTGATTCAAATTCAAAGTCTTAAAATTGCAGTAACTGGGATTCTTTTATTCTCAATTGCATTACACAGCCACATAACCAAAAATTTTAGACTTCATTTTTGTTCATTATAAGCTCTTATATGCGCATAAATACGTAAAATGGCACACACATAAAATACATGCATAACTCCACGGGTGCTGTTAAGAAGACATGGAGACCTGGGAAGCTATTCTTTTCCTGTAGAAGGAGAGAGCCATGAGAGGAAGGGTCCTGATCGTTGGAGCTTCGCGCCAAAACGGATTTTCTGACCGTTGAGGATTTGAAGTTGGGAGGGAGGAAATGGTGAAGGTGGGGATGTTTTGGCAGAAAACTCAATGCCATGAAATGTGTTTGAAAGAAATTGAACCCTGAGAGAGAGAGCTGGAGAGGAATTGAAAGACGCTTCCAGTATCTTTAATGATTTGGTTCACTGTTACTCTCATTAAATGATAATGACCTGTTGCTTTGTAGTTCTGATACTGGCCACGTCTGTACCCATCGTCTGGCTCCATCTTTTTGCATTTTTTTAAACGTAATCTTTAAAAACAAAATGACAAATTAACTAGATGTGGGGTAGCCGGTGTGTTTGACACTGTGATCGCAATAATAGACCATTTCACCACCGCAGTCCTTTTTTTAAAAAAAACTAATTTATACTAATACATTAAATATCATAAATCTTTGACCTCCTATACGCAATGTACATTTAGCCCATTCTCAGAAACAAATTTCTTTCGGTTAATGTACACTAACACCGACAATTTATAAAATTTATCAGACATTTTGCATCCAAAAACACACGAAGAACAATTTATATTTAGTATTATAATTAAGTAACGGATTTACTAAACACATACTGGCTATTACTGTTGGTTGTTAAAACTTAAATTTATAACAGTTATTTCTTTATTATTTTTCTTCAAACTATTATTTTAAAATTATATTTACCACATCCTATCAAATTAATTTTTATTTTACAAACTATAATATTTTTTTCCCACCATATCTTTGAAGTAAAACTACACGTCCACAACACCACCATATCAAATAAGGCCTTAGCCTCCAACCAAACTTTCAAAATTACGCAAACACAAAGACTGGTATTAGTATTACTAGTAGACCAACATGCCCATACAGACTACACACTGCCGAGAAAGAAATTCAGCACCATCACCATCTGTATAAATAGCACCAATGTCATGTTTAATATTTCAGCAACACTGGGAAATACAAACAAAACAAGACAGACCCAATTAGCAGCTTCTACTAAACTCCACCCTTGTTACTTTTTTCTCCAAAGTCACTCCAAATGCCAATCAGTGAAACAAACTCAAAACATGCAGCTGGTTTTGGAAAAGGCCCCAGCTTTTTATCTATTTTAGGCACAAAACCATTTATAGAGAACCCCTATGAATGTCAAAGAGGGCTATAGACAAATGCTCCCCAGTCACTTATGGCAGACCGTGACAGCTTGACTAGAACGCGTTTTTGGTCTGCAATTATATTTACAGTTCCAGCTAATGGAAGAACCCACATACCAAAAGCAGAATATCCCAGTACCTACACAGAGTCAATGGCAAGAATGAGGATGTCCTCCGCTCCTCCAGCAAAACACCTCCTAAAGGTCACCATGATGATAACTGTGGTATTATATACGACTTTAAAAGATGATCTCTCTTTTCTTTGTAATTTTCCTCCTACCCGAGCCATTTGTTACCAAGATCGGGATTCTTCAACCCACCACGTACTTAATTACATTGGTATCTGAACCAATCAGGTTAACTATACCTTTCCTCTTTATCACTGCTGAAACATTGTCTACACCTCATCAAGTGTGAAGCAAACCAAGACAGTCTCCACAAAGCAGCAAGTGCATGCTTCAAATTTTCAAAATGGATTAGCAGTTCACTGCAAAACAATAATAAATTAAAAAATGGAAAATCAACCATCTTAACAAAAGACTCATCATCCGTTGGGGTTATTTACACACCAAAATCCACTCTGAATACTCTTTACTCTACAAACTCATTCAATACATTTCAAAAAGTATTTTTTACTCTGCATACTCTTTTACAAGTCAAAGTTATCCTTGATTAAAATCATTCCATTAACTAATTAATTTCTCTTTACACCGATAAAACATTCACAATTCTTATGTCATATTGCGTTACCTAACAATTCCCAAAGCTTATTATTAAGATTCAAGATTGGTGCTGTAACTCCCTAAATCCAAGATTGATGTATGTGCATACATATTCTTCCAAATGTAAAATATGTTAAATGCGGTATATATACATATTCCTTCAAACCTGGAGGTCACTCAATATAATCCAAACCAATAAAAAGCCAAATCCAATTCAATCTGATTAAAATACAAATTGACAAATAGAAATCGTCAATTACTCTCCAGAGTTCTAGTTATTAACAATTGAATATCCTTTAATATTTCATTATTCATGTGTTTTACTATCTTATGGTTAAAAAAATGAAATTTGAATATTTAAAACAATCATAGCTTGCAGTTAATACTCTATATTATAATTGTAAGTTAATTCTCTTTTTTCTTCTTTAGTAAGTTAAATATAAAAGTGATATGTAGCTTTTTCTAAAAAATAAACAAAGTAAAAATAATCAGTTGGATTGTTTTATATAGGATTTTAACACATAGATCCATGAACCAATCCAACAACATTGGATTTTCCATTTTGCAATCCAATAAATCCAATCAAAAGGTAATGTTTTGGATTGGATTGATTGGTTTGATTGGATTGGATATTGAACAACCCTAATTCATTTATCAAGAAATTGGTTAAGGATGTGGTGAAAAGCGACCAAGAAGACATCATGGAAAGGCACAAACAAGCTACCACATTTTTATGATTAGTTAAATATTTCAACAAAGAGCCTGTAAAACTTCTGCATTCGTTTAGCATGGAGATAGTTGAAAAAAATGAAGAAATCATTCTTAACAAATAAAGACTTACCATTTTAGATATGCTAAGAACCTGAACTTGACTTCTGAACCCAGACTTGTTTCTGAAAAATCAGTAATAAAAAATCAAAATAGTTGTCACACATTTAGGAAAGAAAGAAACAAAAAGACGGCACAAAATCAATATCATAAAAAATATCTGATTACCTCATGGGCACCATATCCAGAAGCACCACTTCTTCTTAAAGGCTTTCCTTCACTCATAACAGGTGAACTATCATCCTTAACATGGGTTGGCCCTCGACGGCCAATATGTCTATGGGATCCTGCATAAAATCAAACACGCAAGTTGTCTCATTCCAATTCCAAATGCTCATGAAAATTATAGAGAATAAGCACAAGAGATCATGTACCAGCAACTTCTAAAACTACCGCGTTTCAAACACCAAAACTATCCATTATCCACAGAACCAAAAACTAACCATTGTCTAAAGAAGAATGACTGCTACGCCCACCCCCAACAGTTTTAACTTCTCCACTCCTCATATTTGACAAGTCAAATTTCCCATCTCCAAGATTCCCTGGAAATCATATACAGAAAAATTGAATAAATTAAAAAAGTTCGACAAAAGATGCTGCATTTCCATTCTTCCCACATAAATTATAATACATATTTCAGATACATGGGTGCACATCTCCCTGCATATGTTGCTGTCGTATAATCACCAAGCAAGAATTGCCTGCTAATTAATCCCAACAAATACACTGAAATAGTGGCCCTACCTTCTGAAGAATCCACTGCTGATAGTGAAAGTTGAGATGCAGATGATGACAAAAACTCATCACTTTGATACGATCCATCTGAACGTCGAAGTGTCCACACACCACGATCAGGTCTATCCTTGTTTCTGGTGCGTCTTTCCTGCTTCTCACCATGCAAGTCATTCACAATAACCTTATCATCAGAAACCCCATTTGTGTCCTTCATAACCAACTGTACATGCGATGGCCGAGGAGGTCGCTTGTCCTTATCTAGATTTGATATTTGCTGCTCAGAATGAAGTCCAGAAGCCTGACTTTGACGAGCGTCCTTATTCAAAAGTATGCCTCTAATTATTCTCCCGCTGTTTTCACGTCGCTGGTTCTGCTTCAGAGCAGGTGAACTGAGTATGTTTTTAACTGAAGCACTCTGCGGATGTGACACACTGCTAGACACCTGGAGAAGGAAAATGGTTAACTGATACAAAGTTACAACTTGAAAAATTACAACACAATGGATATATTATGCAGTCCACAAAATACAAGCATGAAGGTTCATATAGACGTTTATTAAAGATTCCAATTCCAGGACAGACATGGAATTTGACTAAGTGCCAGCAACAAATTAAGCGTTATAATTGTCAGACAAATACAAACAAGAAATTTCGGGTTAAAATTCTCTAATTTTCCTCATTGATTTCTCAAACCCCTTATCTCACACATAAACCTTTAATGGATATAATTTTTTAAACTTTATGCCATTGCTACTCACAAAATTCCTAGATGCTCAGCAAATGTTGGAAAAAAATGATAATTGCAATAACAAAACAATTACAAATGAGTAACCCACCAGAGCATTGGGGATGTGTAATATACAAGAACATGCTCGTTCAATGAATAGTTAGGTATTCTAAAAACTTAGTACTAATAAAGTAACTGATACAGTGAAAATACAATTCATCATTGCTAACTAACTTTACAAGTGCATGATTGGATCAGCAATGTAAATACGAAAAAGAAATTAAGAATAGAAGGGAAATAATCTTTGCTAATGCTCATCACCATATCCAATGAAAAATTCCCATCACTCAATTGCATCCCTTTCCCTTATCTGCACCTTTGTTTTTCTTTTTCAGTAAATCTAAACTGCAAACCAATTACATCCATTGCAAAAAGAAAATAAGCCCTGAGCGCCATATATACTGGAAGGTAACCCAAGTAATCAGGCACCTTTAAGATATAAGTAACAAAAAGCTTACCTGAGAAATTTCTCGTTCTTTCCCTTTAAGAAGCAGCACTTTCTTTTTCCCACCATCGCTATTGGCAGGAACTCCTGAAACAAAACCATTAAAAGGTAAACAAGACTTGCAAAAGATTATAATGCATAAATCAATTTATCCACAGGAAGATTCACATGAATTAACAGACTCTATTAAATGTGTATGTGTGAACACAACAATTGATGGCAATGAATTACTACTAAAAACAACATACAAGAAGTAACCTAGTCATAAGAAGACAACCAGAGAACACATACATATGAAAAGAAAAACTAAGCCACTCCAAACGCAGATGTCCAAATATATAAAAGCAGAACAGTGGAATACAGAGGATGGGAGTGCACATTGCACAATAACTCTTGAGAAAGGAGCTATAGCTTGAAGGATATTTTGGCCTCTTGAAATTGGTAAATTATTTCTCTCTAAGTAAAAAAAATTTTAAAACAAATATCGGTTTGCAGCCAAAAAAAAAAAAATCCCAGAATGAACTGGCTCTCCTTTCATTAAAAAAAAAAAAAGATGGCAATCAAATACTCAATCACCTAACTTAATTTTTTTTTTTTAAAGCACAAAGAGAACCATTACCATCGTTTGCACAAACTATTCTTAGACTTGAATATACTCTATGTTAGGGTACTTAGATAAACTATCAGCAGGTGGGGGGCCACTGAAAATTAATTAAGAAAGTTAAAGTGCTGTTAAAAAATAGTTCATTAAGCACGCATATAAAAGAAATCACAAAAAACTCTATTAATTAAAAAAAAACAACTAGTGTATGACCATACATGTATCAAAGCAATCCAAAATTCAAGCACAGGTTTTCATATGTCCTAATGTTGTTGGTAGCAGAAACAAAGATGCCGTTTATAAAGACTATTAAACTTTAGTCTCCTAGTCATACCACTTTCCTCCAAAACTACTTCACTTCCAGTTGCTGATGATGAACTAACAAGCTTATCAAAATCCTGATCATCTCGCTTGGGAACCAGAATATAAGTAGACTTGTCTTTCCCACTACTGTTTTTTGCAGTGTCCCTTAAAACATACTGCCCATCAGACAAGAAAAAGATATTAATAACCCAGAGAATCTCAACATTTCACCTGAGGATCACGTATAAATGTTAAAAATGGTCAGGCACAACCAAAAACTAAACAATAACAAAAGAATCTACCTACAAAACATAGGCCACACTCCAAAAACCTTTTAGATAGGAAAAAAAAATATTCTACTTCCCACTGGTTTGATCTTAAAAAGTATACGCATGGGTCAATAAATTAGAAGGAATGAAATAAGTTAACATAACCTGATTTACACTACATGCTACAGAAAACACTAAACTAGATTTGAATTTATTCCATGATAACCATGCCAATCACATGGACAAAACAACAGCACATAATAAGTTGCTGGCGAACCATAACACTGGGGTGTCATTCTTGTGCTTGGACTTTCTTTGTTGTGGCAAACAAGCCACTTCATCCAAACAAGAGGTTGTTCAAGCTTCACCCCACAACCTAAATTCAATGCTTGAGCTCAATTTGTGACTAAATCAAGCTCGTTGAGAGCCAGTTCACAATGACCATGAAGCCTAAGCTTGAATATTAAAATAAACTCATGCTTGAAAAACTGTTTTTCCTCATTCTATACTTCTAAATTGTACAGGCCTAACGCCAATTTAACAAATACTAAACAAAAGGCCCACTAAGACAAGCAAGCTATGATCTGGTTTTCAGGAACGGGCAATTTCTATATGCTTTGGCAAAGAATTAAACACCCCCCTCCCTTCACCAAAAAAAAAAAAAAGAACACCAACAAAAAAAAGATCATTCAAGATAACGATTTTGTTTGGGTGCAATCCTATAACCGATGCTCATTTAAGATAAAAGAAAGTTCAAACATAACACTTTTATACATAAGTACCATTGCAGTGGAAGCCTTTTTCTTGTCCGAACCTCGTTTGGACGAGCCTGAAGCAGGACTTCCACTTGATGATCCACTAGCTCTTCTACTCAGTTTCCCATTAGACAATAACCTCTGTCATCAACATAAAAGTAAAATCAGTAGATATGGAAAAATAATCAATTCTTATAAATATTGTTACTTTCCTATGAATTCAAACCAAGGCACAATAACATACAAGATTGTAAATAAATAAGGTATCTCCCTACAAGGACTGAAATTCTTTGCATACTAAACAAAAGCGAAGTTATATAGAGCAAAACATTGAAAATTGAATCAAATTTCCACCAAAAATCATCACAAACTCATAATTGAAGGGAAAAGAAGGAAAATTTCATCAGTAAAATCATATCCACAAAACACAAATTACATATCCAAAGTTCTTGTTACATAAGTGATGATGTGATCAAAATTGAAAAAATAAAATGTAGCAACTAGAGTACCTAAGAGAAACTAGAAGACAACCAAAATGAAACCAAACAAGGGAACCAGAGATCTAAATCTTGAAACAAAAAACACTTGCATTTAACAAAATCACATAAAAATACAAAACATATTCATTTTTCTTAGATCTTGCTCAAATAATATAGCAAATATATACCCGAGGCCCAGCCTTTGCAGCCCTTTTCTGTCGTACAAAATCCATTAAAGGTGTAACTATAAGAGCTTCTTTAGCAGCACCTACAAAGGTGTAACAGACAAATATCACTTAAAAACATGCACTAAATTGCTTTCTCATTATAACCATGTAACTAGTTTTTTCTTCATTTTACTAAAATAACTTCTCTAAGCTAAAAATGTCTGGGATCATTTTGACTAACCAGCTCTTTCAGCTTCTCTTCTCTCCAGTTGTATCTCGGCACTAGGAAGATTCTCAACCGGCTTCGAAATAAATTCAAGAAACTCCAAATACTCAGGATCTAGATGTGCATCAAGAAACACTTGTATTCATACAAACAGAAAAAGGATTGCATATACAAGTCCACATGCAACCAATATACCTATTAGCCTTTACTTAAAAAGGACAAGTAAGTACCCTTTAATAAGGTCCCTTCACGACCATCCTTTTTAGACCATTGCTTTGGAACGCGTTGTGAGGGAGCATACTCAACAATAGTTTTAAACTGGACACCTGAAGAAGAAAACAATATTACTTCAAGAAATTCTACACCTGGCGTGTTCCTATAAAGATCCTTGTCCAAAGAAGATGAAAAATTAAAAACAAAAGATTAAAAACAGAAACAAGCATGAGAAACCCTTCATTTAGTATTCCAAAAATTGCCAGCGAATTATAATCAAGTGAAAAACAGAATCACCACTATCTGAAATTAAAATTGCTGGTTGAATAAAAAGGTAATCACAATATTTACGGTGAAACAGGTATGCATAATCAATCTCTTCAAAACTTTTGTCAAGAATTACCCTTCTCATTAACAAAGACATGTCCATTAAAGAATTCAGCGAATTCCAAAACGTCTTCTGGCTTCTTGAAGTCAAGGTAGGCTCTAGCACAGGACTGATGCTTCTGACTGCAAAATAATTTTAGGAAAATTGAGTATAAGAGAATATCCTCACCACATTATTTGCAAACATAAGTATTAAATTATAACTTTTGTTCATATGTCCTAATTTGATAACAGAAGTAACTAAAATAAAAGAAAATACCCCCATTACAAACACCGATAGCACCCTACAAACAGAATAAAAAAATGCTAAGCATTCTACTCTATTACTAATAAAAAGGATGAAGTCAGGTCAAAAGATAATTCAGTGTTCGAGGAGTAAAAATAAAAGAAAAATAAAATGTAACCAAACAGAAGCCATCTAAGAGTACCTAGATAGTCTCAAAGCAAATAACAAAAATAATACAATGATGTCATGCATACCTTTTTTCCCCCAAAAAATTGAATACTTTCATTAAAAAAAGGACAATGATGCCATGCATTTCGAGCAATAACATGTATGAGTTCATCTTAAATAATTTTTCCCAAATTTTCAAATTCTGACAGCAAATTAAATAGCAAAAAATAAAAAATAAAACAAACTCATAGGCAAGTAACCACCACGAAAAACATAATTATCTAGAATGCAGTAAAATCAAGTTGGTGATTAACAAACAACACATAAAAGTACTAGAAGCCCACTAACAAATAGCCATCAAGAACTTAATATGAACAAAACCCCCCCAAAATTTCGCGTTAATGAAAAAAATCGGCAGAAAAGTAAAATCTTTGTAAAAAAAAAAAGAGAGAAAAAGACCCTAACCTGGTCTTTCCTTGACGAAAGGAGACCCAATTGTAGCGTCCACCGAAGGCACCGTCGATTTGTTCCGTAAACGCCGGCTGCGTAATTGCCGGTGGCAAGTTTCGCACCACCACCTTGGTTCGATCCAACGGCCCCTTCATTATCACGACGCCGTTTTCAGAACCCCCCCGAAAATAAAACCCTTCCTTAAAAAAAAGAAAAACCCTAGACTTTTGAGCGTTTAATGCTTTTGGCTTTGATAATTGAGTTTGAAAAGCACAATCAGCCTGAGATTACATCTTTGTTTGAGTGTTAGTGTATCGATCGAGTGAAATTTCGTGCCCTAATTTTGAATTTGGAAACGAATCGGGCCATGCATCGAAGTTAAAATAGAGTGTGGGTGATACGATGAAAGTGATTAAGCGCTTGATTCAATATATATACCTTTTGCGAAAATAACATTACAATATCCATATTTATGAATTATCTCAAATAAGAACCTTTTTTGTTCATTTGTATGGAATAAGTCTCCATTCCCTGCAAAAATAATTAAAACATCTCAAATTATAAAGATATATAGCCTTAGGATGCATTTAGAATTAAAGTGCTGTAGATTTTAAGATACAGTTATTATAAAAAAAATTATAATTATAAAATAAAAATTAATAATATATAGTAAATATAAACTTTAAATAATAATTTTGATAAAATTATTAAAGATATAATAGATTTTTCATGATAAGTAAAAAATCATATCAGTATAACTTCCAAGCTACAGCAGTTAGTGTTTACCAAAGACTTTATTACTGTACCTTAAAAGTTACAACTTTTCAACCTCAATCTTAAACGCACTCTTAGTCTAATTTGAAAAATTATCAATAAATCACACCTAGACACTTGTTTAATTTTAATTATTTAAAAATTTTTAACAGTAGTGAGGTTTAAGTAGAGTTTATGAGTAAAAGTTAGGAATGACAAATTTGACGACTCGGGCTCAGGCTTGGCTAAAAAATTTTAAAGCCTGACTTGATTAAAGACCGACCATTTATTATCAATAAATCACACCTAGACACTTGTTTAATTTTAATTATTTAAAATTTTTTAACAATAGTGAGGTTTAAGTAGAGTTTATTGGTAAAAGTTAAGAATGACAAATTGTCGACTCGGGCTCAGGCTTGGCTAAAAAAATTTAAAGCCCGACCTGATTAAAGACTGACCATTTGTGGTTCGTATCGGTCTTTAATCAGGTCGGGCTTTAAATTTTTTTAGTCAAGCCTGAGCCCGGTCAACTTTGGACCCGACCTGGTCAAAATTAATTTTTGTATTTAATTTGTGCTCTCTTTCTACTAGTTACAACACTATGAATATAAAACAAAAAATAATTTTTTAATTTAAAATAATTAACAATACAAGGTAAAATATACAATATAATTAATCACAAAATAATTCATAAAACGACTAATTAATTCCATAATCCAACATTAAAAACATATAATGCAATTAAATTAAAAACACACAATTTAATTCGACAACCGTTTTAACCCCACACACAATTCAATTTCAAAATCCAACATTAAAAACCCATAATACAATTAAATAAAAAAAACATCCAATGTAATTCTACAACTATTTCAACCACACAATTTAATTTCACAATCCAATAGCAAAAAAAAAAAAAAAACTCATGTCTATATAAATAAAAACACACAATTCAATTCCACAACCCAACATGAAAAAATAAAAATCATGTATTATACAAATAAAAAAACCACATAACTCAATTCCACAACAAAACATAAAAAAAGAAAAAACTATGTAGTGTATTTTTTTTTTTAATTTTGTGTTGGGTTGGGTCGAGAAGCCGACTCGACCCGAAATTTGATAGGGCCCAAAAATTTTAGTCCGAGCCCGACCCCGACCTGAAACCTAAATATTCGGGTCAAAACTTAAAAAATTTAGGTCGGGTCAATTGAGTTAAAATTCGGGCCGAGTCAAATTGCCATCCCTAATAAAAGTTTTATAATTACTTGTATAATTTAATATCATCGTAAAGATACAAATCTTTTGGTGGTATAATAAAAAAAAAGAAAGAAAGAAAAATACATACTTTTGATCAATAATAATAATAATAAGATTAATTTGGTCATTGCAATAGGGTTAAGGTCAGCCAATCTAAGTCAAAGGATCTATTAAGTACAAAATGGAAAAAAATAAGTCCTTGTTTGAAAACATAAAATATTAGAGATCTAGATGTTATTACGACATTACTTTTTTTTTTCTTTTTATTTTAAAAGCTCAAAGGATACATTAAAATCATTTTATTAATTCTTAGTAAGTGATTATAGTGTAATAATGTGGTCATATTATTTATTTCGGAAAATATTAATTGTTTGTGATATGTGGAATTATGAGTTTATAGTTCAAGTGAAATTTTTTTATAAGCACTTATTTTTTAAAACATTAAAATATTTTTTATTCAAATAGATGCCATTTAAGTTTTTCAAGAACAAAAATGTTATGCTAAATTTTGGGTGATTTATTAATTAAGTTTTCTATATTTTTCTATTAATTACCTTTCTTAATCAAACTCCCATCATAATGCAATATTTGAAGAAAAAATCGTTATCGTTGTGGGTTAATATCAATAATTGAATCTTGAAGTTAAAAAAAAAAAATTAAAAGTCAAAAGAAACTTTTGTATATATATAATACATTAGAATAATAAACATTACATGAAAAAAATAATTTTTAAAAAAAATTTTAAAATAAAAATATTTCGAACAATCTTTTGAACAAACATTGAACCAAATACACACTAATTTTAGTGGGAATAATATTTGGTCATTATATTTCTTATGAAGATTTTATCAATTATTTATAAGTGATTAAATGGATAAAATCTTTGTAAGAAACATAGTGACCAAATATTGTTCTCGCTAAAATTAGTGTGTATTTGGTTCAATATTTGTTTAAGCAAAGCTTCAACTGGGCAAAGCTTCTGTTGTCCCAAAGCCAACCACCGGAGCAACCCAAGACTGTTGCACAACATCAAGAAAACCAAGATGCTTAAGCCACGCATGCAAAAACTTAAACCTAAAAGGCCTTCTAGCCACATCCCTATCATAAAATAAAAGTAAAAGAGAGTGATCTGAAGCAGTACGATTTAGATATGTGACTTGAAAATAGAGAAAAAAGCAGACTAATGGATATTAGTGATTACCCTATCAACCCGCCTCCATGTGTGCCTATTAGTCTAAGTGAATGGATTGCCAACAAACCCATCATCCTCCAATCCACAATTTGACAATACTAAATTAAAAGCATCAATAGCCGCCTAGGGTTGGACATGCCCATTAGAAATCTTTGAAATAGACTATACAACATTAAACACCCCCCCCAACAATCCAAGGTTAATCATGACTATTAGCAAAGGTCACAATGGCATCCTACAAATCCTCCTATACAGGCATAGAACAACTAACATACACATAAGACATAAACACATAGTTGGGAAAAAGAGAATGACTAACCCAACAATGAATCACCTAGTTTATATCGTGCAAGAGCTCTACCAAGAAAGGTCTAAACCAAAAAACCCAAATCTTCCTAAACTGGGCAGAGAGAGCATGATCTATCCTAAGTTAAACCCTAATAGCCTTTAACCAATTAGTAGAAATAAAAGACTATAAAATACATATCAAAGACAGTCGATGTAACCGAATTAACTTTCTTAATCTGTGAACAACAAGAGCCTTACTAATCCCCTTAACATTCCAAATGAGTGAATTAATCATTAAAGGTGGAGAAGCAAGATCGCATCCACTTACGAGCATTGCATTACTTACGACTCATAACTAAAGAAAAATCCTAAGATGAAGTGGCAACCTTCTAGCCATCAATGGTATCAATCACCGCATTTAGGGCTAAGGGAATATGAGTATCCACTAGGTCAGTCAAAAATCTACCATTATCACAAGAACCCAACTTATTTGAAATATTTGTTATGTGATTACTAATGTCTTTCATCAGTCAAGGAGGCAGGGGAGGATGTTGCTCAGAAGGAAAGACAGTATGATCTTTCTAATTTTACTGCAGATAGAGCTATCTTTTTTTAGGCTAAGGCTCGGTTGCAGCACACATTACTTTGTAAGGAACTTTTTTTTGCGTCAACAATCTAATGTTTGTTGGGTTCGAAAAGAGGATGCTAATACTCTCTTCTTCTATGTGATGATTCGGAAGAAGGGCCAACTTTTTCATATCTATCGAATTCAAGATGCTTCCTTTAAGTGGATTTCTGAGCCATTTACTATTACTGCTTTCGCAATTGATTTTTTTTTAAGGGTTATTGGCAAGTGACATTTGTCAGTTTCAGCAGTCGAATTTGATTTTATTCCGTCTTTGGTGACTGCGAAGGATGATATGGCTTTGTGTAGAAAGTTAGATATGGACGAGAGGTCTGCCATCCAAAGGAACATTGCCCTCAACAATAGGAGAGGACAAAATTAGATTAACCAAAACAGTGCCTAAAACTTATGCAACAAGAGCAGAAATAAAAGGGACCTCAATAGAAATCGTAAGCCTTGATGATCGAATCTTTAAAAGGGGGAAAGGAGATAGTAAGAAACTAGAGTTCTGTCATTGTACTAGGGATGACTCCATGCTAGCTCTCTGAGGTTGATTATCGGCAACAATAATATACTGAGCAACATTATACTCCATAAACTGGTCTTCAATAGTAAAAACTAGTAATTTGCCCTTATCCCTAGGCTTTCAACCTTGAGCCTCACCATCGGGTTGCAGCAGCTTACGAAGCCCTAGACTGGTAACATATCAACCATTAGAAGTATAACCCAAATGCTTACATGAATCACAATAAGAAGGAACCCGCTCAAATATCACATCTTACCCAAACCCAGGTTTACCTTCACTAATTCACACTTGTGGTAAAAGAGACCGAGAGACATCATATTCAATTAACACCCGAGCAAAGATGGCTGATTAACATAGGCTGTAGCATGATCAACACGCAAAGGTTTTCCGACAGTTGAAGCAATAGAGAATAAAGGCGACTTATAATTAATAAAATGAATAGGTAAATAAGGAAAGAATGCCCAAATCGACAAAATACGGGACTCCTCTGAGCACCGAAAGTCTGTGGTCCATTTAAAAATCCGTATGCCAAGATCATTAATATACTATGTTAGACGAATCCAAATGCAGGAATAATCTTCCTCTAGTTCAAGCTTAATGAGAACATGTCTATTATACAAAAGAGAAAATTGGGAGAGCCCTTTTAACCTAAGAGAAATAAAAAATTTCCAAATAAAGTTCAAAAGAGAATTTACCAACTAAGGATAGCTTAAAGGGTTCAGCCATGGATTGTATTTCTTTAGCCAAAAAAATGGGCAGTACGTTCTCCTCAGTGAAGCAATACTAGGTCAACAAGAATTTGAGACCAAGGAGAACCTACAACAACATCCACAAATGACTTAAATGGCCAAAACGAGGTATGAGGGTCTAAAATTTTAACTGGGTTAATCACCGTAGCATAGAAAGGTTTGGAGAAATTTCGGGTTAGACCATTATGTGATGTAGGGTTTAGGTTATGAATAGCTGTATATACAGGTCGCGATTGTAAAATGGGAATGTTAGGATGTGCATGGGATAGCTGGTCATGGACTAAGGATGTGGAGACTCCCTCAAAACCATATTATAAGGTGTGGCATGGGTGTGTTAGTGGGGATGGTTGGCTGTAAATAGGTTGTGATAACTATAGCATGGGTCACATTTTGAGGGAAAAAGTTAGGGTTTTGTAGCACAGTTTGTGACAGTTACAATTAAGTGGGGAGTGGCGGCTATGAGCTGATTAGTAATGGCTGAGCATGATTAAGAAGGGCCACGGGATGGTGCACCAACAGTTGAGAACCATCACTAATGGTGGGAAAGGTGATGGCATTGTGGGCTAAATTTTGAGAAGGCTATAACAGTGAGTTAGATATTTGTGACTATTGTGATGTCGGTAAGGGCTATGGGCTGTGGTAGAAGGAGACGAGGATGATGGTAGCGGTTAATAGGACATAGAAACACTAGCCAAAGTGGTGGCAACAGTGGTGGGCTAGTTAGATGGCAAGAAACACAAATTATGGTTATTGTTTTATGGTTGTCGTGACTGAACTAGTGGATGCATGCAGTCTGGTTGGTTCAAAGGAGCTGATGGCACCGTCGAGGAGATGGTGGGGTGGCCAAAACACTAGTGGCGTTGTAAGGATGATGAACATGCAAAACCTTTAAGTATGGCTTTTTGCTCGAAGAAGATGGAGGTGGATTCAGGTGCTGCCATAGTTCGAGGTGAACATCGGCGAGATGAGAATCCTCCAGCAATCACTGGATGCCACAATCAACCGCTAGTGGTGCCATGGGTGGCTGGTCAAAGGTTGGTTAAAAGTGACCAGAGAGAGAGTTTTAATTAATGTATGTCTTAAACTAGATGATTTTTTTTTAATTACCTAATACTTATTTGTAATTAATTGATAAGAGTAAGTTGGAGGATGTTTTGCCTTTTTATATTGTTGAGTAGATTTTATTAGTTCCTATTTCTAGTGGGGAGCCGAATTTGCTTTGTTGGGATTTTGCTCTTAATGGTATTTTTTATTTACGGATGCTTGAGAGTTTGTGCATTACTCTAGACCAAGGGATAAGGTTTTGTGAGTTATTTGGCAGCGACATATCCCGTCTTAGGCTTCTTTTTTCTTTGTTAATTGTTGCACGATTTTTTGGCTACTGATGATGCCTTGTGCTCAAAGGGTTTTTTTATGGTCTCTCGGTGTGTTTGTGTTAGGCTAGTAAGACCTCTTGACACTTATTTATTGATTGCCCGTAGGTTCGCCAGGTTTGGGTTCGTTTTTAGTAGATTTTAGGTATGAGAGATATTGTTTTTCAAACCCCTTGTTTTGCTTTTTCATTGGTGAAAATTTGCCCCTTATAAAAATCATCTATGGGTCTTTTTGCCTTGCTGTATTTTATGGCACGTTTGGAAGGCTCGTAATGCTTTCTAATTTGATCCTCAGTCTTTCTCTATTGATGCAGTTATCTTTCAAGTGGTATCAGATCTCAAGCTTACTAGTTCCGCTTTTAGATTTAAGCCTTCTCAGCTGAAGGGATTTTTCGGTTCTTAAATTGCGAAGGGTTTGCGAGTTATAGCTCCCTTTAGGAGGCCGATTCGATTAGTTTCCTAAATGAGACCACCTCTTGGGGTTGTGAAACTAATTATGGAACGTTGCTCTAAGGGCAATCCTGAGATGGCTATTTCTGGTGGTATTCTCTGAAATCATCGAGGTGCAATTTTGGCCGCTTTTGGATCTTTACTTGGTCTCCAACCGATACTTTATGCTGAGCTCATGGCTATTTGCGAGGGGTTGTAGCTTGCTACTCAGCTTGGTTATTCTGTGCTTGAGGTAGAGTTGGAATCCGCTATGGTTGTTTCTTGGATTCACTCTCAGGGTCCTATTCGCTAAGATTATACTTATTCTCTGCATCAGGTGTGCTCTTTGACATCTTTTTCTCTTATTCTAGTTAGGCATGTGCTTCGTGAGGCTACTTCTACTGTTAATTTTCTAGCCAATTGGGCGTGCTCTCATCAAGTTAGTCGCCATTTCTTCTATCCTCAGGATCTTTCTGCAAGCTTACCTAGTGTTCTTCATTTGGATGTTCAGGCTACTCCTCATGTCAGACACTGGTATTGATGGCCTCCCTTTTCTTTTTGTTGTCTTTGTTCTTCTTTGTTTATTAGTGTGTATTTTCATTTACTCTAGGAGGCTTGGTTTATGTCCTCCTCCTTATGTATTTGCCTCATTTTCTTATTTATATTTTAGGTAGGGGTCTTTAATTAAAAAAAAAAGTGTTAGGTAATTTGAACTCAAGTTTTTTTTATTTAAAATTTCGACATAAATTTTTAGTTAGTGATCTTATGTAATGGAATGGTAGATACTTAAAATCAATAGTAGCATTTTATGATGTAAACTAATCCATAATTGAATTACATAAGATCAATTTAAGTAAAAAAAATTAGGTGATGTAACTAAATTAATGACTAATATGACTGATATTTACTCAAAATCGTATGATAGGTTCTTTTCACTTGTAAGAAGAATGTTCCCACCCACAAGAGTATATTCCATCAATTGAATTGCATTGTTATTCCTTGTTATTTTAGTATTTTTCTAGATTTTTCATTTCTTTTTAAAGAATCAAAATATCGGTTGATATTCTCAAGGTTCCACGTATATCGATTAAAACTCTTTATTATTAGATTTTACTTACAAATTTGTTAGTTAAAAAAGTTTTTAAAAAATTAAACTACATTCCAGTTTTCACAACGTAATTGCGATATACAAATTCAATGAATTTTTAATGTTTTCTTTTTAGGTTATAATTTTCTTTTATTAAAAAAAAAAGTCGAAATCGAAGTTAATTGACTATTGTTCCTGGTGGCAACTGGCAAACCGAGAAAGCATTTATGACATTGTCATCGTTTAAGGCAATATCAACCAGAAGGTAACGGCACCTAATATTTCAATTCAACTTGACCAACGTTTTATTTACAAGAGAAAAGAGAATCCCTATAGTTTATAAGTTGAAATATTCAAGTAAAACTATTTTTTGGTCGTGACGATCTATAAAATGTTGAATATGCACATAAGATGAATCAATAAACTCTCGGTCTCCAAAAAATTCTTCTTGTGAAGGTTTTTTTTTTTTCTAAAAATTTAAAAGTGCATCAAGATGTCTTGTGGTGTATGCGCGCGTGCTGTAACAAAGTAAAAGGACATTACTAAAGATTTATTCAATACTTCATATTAATTCATGCGGGTGTGTATGGTATGTATGTGCGCGCGTGCTATAACGAAGTAAAAGGACATACTAAAAATTTATCCAATACTTCATATTAATTCATGAGCATGTGCGCACCGATATATTAGAATATTTGTAACAAAGTAAAAGGACATACTAAAGATTTATGCAATATTTGATATTGATTACAAAATTTATATTTCAAATGACAATTTTTTTATCCATGCAAGACGAGTTTCACATTTATCATTATAAAATATTCATAGTCATTGCTACATTTTTTTTTTTGCTATCTAGAGATGCAAATTTTTTGTTTTTAATTAACAAAATCTTTGTCAATCACATCACCGTTGGACTATGGACACAATTTATCTCTTTTTTTTTTCAATTTTTAAGTTGAAGTTAAGTGTAGCCTACTCTCACCTCAAGGTTGAAGTCTAGATGAATTTAACCTAGATGACTAATAGAAAGTCACGACTCACGACAAGATCTCTAGAAATCTTTATACTAATGAAATATATTCAATTCGAATAAATTTTAGAATAAAAATTACATTTCCTAATGAAATAAATTCAATTCAGATCAATTTTACAATAAAAATTGCGATAAATATTAAAAAAAATTATTCAACTTTATATGAGTCAGCACTAATTCTTCTTTGTAAGTATTTTTATTTTTTTAGTTGTAGTTTAATGAAAACTTAATTTTCACTTTATTTATACGAAAATCATTTTACCCCTCTTGTTTCATATTTAAAATTTTATCAACTAAATTAGTTGGTACTCAAACTCTTAAGTAGTGTTGAAATAGATTAAACTCGAATGGAATATCGACGAGATCTCATTAATTTAATCTAGATTGGTCTCAAAAAAAATCTCTAGTAGTCATTGTCATGAAAAAGAAATGAGGAAATAAAATTAATTTTCAAATTAATTTTTTTTTTAAACTAAAACAATAAAGAAAACCTAAAAAAGAAAGCAAGACGTTTTTGCATCTTCACAAAACAAGCAAGCAAACACACAGACACGCACACTCCCTCACCGTACCCAGTTCCCACAACTCCCCAAATAAAAAAGAGACCGAAACAAAGACAGCCAGACAGCACGGACAGTGACTCAAAACACAACACAACTCTCTCATCCCCCATCTCCACCTCCACCTCCACCTCCACCTCCACCTCCATCGCCTCTCTCTCCTTCCCATTCCGACCACCATCATCATCCGTAAGTCTTTTCTCTTCTTCTCGTTCAGATGCGTATGTAATCAACGTTCTTTCTATCTGGGTAGTTAGTTTTTGTATTGTTTTTATAGTTGTTGATGTTCTGTGTTGACTTGTACAGTAATCAAATGGGAGAGAGACTCACTCCTGGAAGTTACTTCCAGTACCCTCCTTCAGGAGTTCATGCTTCTCCTCATAGGTCTTCTTCTTTGCCTTCAGATCGTGAAAGGTTAGTTTTTTTTTTCTTTTTTTTTTTCTACTTCAAGCTTACCCTTTTTGTTTTACTGAATCTAGTAAATGTTTGCTTTTTGCTTATTTGCTCATTTGGGTATCTGGGTAGTGCTTTGTTTTTGTATTTGTTGAAGTTTGTATTGATTACTGTATTAATTGATGTATCAACACTTGTGTGTTCACTTTGATTCATGGTTTATTGATTGATGGGCTTAATTGGAAGCTTAGCAACTGCTAAAATACCCACTTGTATTTGACACGGCTGCTGTGGACACTTGATGCAAATATACCCTGAGTGTGCATATGTTTTATTTAGTTTGTGTGTCTGTGGCGGCTATACTCAGTATAATATTATGATTCAGTTTGGTAATAGAAGGATGTACTAATGGGGCAGTTGGCATGGTTAAAACATTTTTGTGTTCATTTTCATTTCTGCTTCACTAGCAAGTAAAATTGACTAAATATGACATATTTAGTATCCATATAAGAGTTTTAAGGACCATATAACTGGAAATTAAACAGCCCGTTATTTTAGTTTATCTGCTTTCTTAAGATGGTGAATTTATGAGAGGATCTGAGTAGTAAGAGATTTGCAAACTTATGGACTGTCTCTTACTGTAATTGTACTACTGATAATTATATTGTGCATTTTGCTAGACATGCTCACATATTTGCTATCTTATTATAACAATAACTTTAATTTAGCACTAGAGGTTGTATTGTTTCTAAAATTTGGATCTACCTTAAGAGTGCTAATTCCATGTTGGAAGAGAAGTTGGCCTTTCTCGGAAATAGGGAAGAGGCAGATTTTCTGACATGGCTGCTCGCCTTGTTGACTGTGGGGTCAGCAGTGAAAGGAAGGTTGTCGTGCATTTGGGAACTTTTAAACATCAAGCTTAGTTCTTTCTGTATTTTAATTGTTGAGTTTCTTTCAGAATGGACATTTATGGCAATCTAGGCTAAATAGTAGTGTAACGCATAGTTAAGTTGGCACTTTAATGTTTGGGATCAAAATAGTTAAGTCTAAAGCTGCCATATAACGGAGGAAACTTATAGAGTTCTTGGAAACAATACCCAATACTCCGCGACAGACACTCTAAATTCAGCAGAATTTTTTTCTTTTGTTCACAATGTATGTTTATAAGGAATAACTGGAAAAATGCTGATGTGAAACTAGTTTTGAGACTGGAATTAGTGTAATAAGTTTGACTAATTTGTCTGACTGGTTTATTGATTGCAGGTATTTGGCCGAATTATTGGCAGAAAGGCAAAAGTTAGTACCATTTGTGCAAGTTTTGCCTTTATGCAGCAGGCTTCTTAGTCAAGGTTTGAATGCTCAATCTTTCTTTTCCTGCAGTACATAGGAAGAAAACAAAGAGTTTCAAAGACAGATACATATCTTTAGTTCTTAGATCTATCATTTAGATGGTGGTTTCAATTCTAAAATGGATGTTTTAGGGCTGAATTGTGCTTATGGGTGAACCATTTCAAATGTGCTGTCATGTTGCCTGGATTTTTGTTACCGTCTGATGTATCATGAAGTGGCTGTTTTCGCTTTCCATATGACAATTTTGGAATGACCTATTTCTTGAGTGATTTTGTGAACTGCCAAATTTTCTGAACATGTTATAGTTATCACCATATGTGAAGCTGTAAAGTAATTGGCTGATATCTAGTAACTATTTGCAATGTTGGGTGATAATTGATCTACTATTAAATATTAGGCTGATAATATTGGATATCTTTATAAAAGAAGATCTAAGATTCGTAACTGTTTTTCCTCAGAGATCGCCGGCGCTGGTACTGATTCTTTTAATTTGCAATGCAAACATGTATTAATCTTCTTTGTTTCACTGCAGAAATCAGACGAATAACAAGTTATAATCCAAGTTTTGTTGATCATGAAAGGTTTGAGCATGATAGTCCATTTAGGTCATTAGGTCAGCCAAATGGAAGACCAATGGATTTGGAGGGTTTTTCTGCAATGCAAACAGAGGTAATAATGCCTATTCATGGTTTTATCCTTCCCATGTATTTTTATCCTGTAATTGTGAAGTTGATGCCACAAAATTTTGTATTGTAGTTTCTTGGAATTCTCACTGTATGCATTTCTTTTATTGCTATGTTTCTGTTAATGATGGGATGACGACCATTTTTTGGTAGAGCTGGCAAAACGGGTTAGCGGGTCATATTCGTGTCGTGTCAGTTTTGTGTTGTATCAAATTTAGGTCAATTCAAACACGACCCATTTGATAATCTTGTCAAAATATTGTGACCCTAACCCAATACGGAAAATAAATAGGTTACCCGATTATTTATTTTACCCGATAACCCACTTAATATTGATATACTTCACAAAATTTACTTCAAACATTTGCACACTATTATAAATGGAACACTATGTATATGTTCATCCTGCCAAAAAAAACAAAAAAAGAGAAGTATGCCTAATATTTGAGTTTTGATGATAAGAATTTACAAATTAACTTAGAATAGAAAATATAATCATGTCATTGATTGGATAAATGGGTCAAGAACTTTAACCCTAACCAGAATCAGAAAAAAATCGTGTTGATCCGGACCCAGCCTCTTTAATAATCCTGTCAAATTCGACGACCCATACATTTGTTCGTGTGGGTTCATGTCGGGTTATCAGATCATGTCAAATTTTGCTAGCTTTATCTTTTAGTAAAATAAATTGTCACACTAGATTGATATATTCATTCTCTATTCAGCTCTAGAGTATCCTCTGGTTTAGCTATTTTTTCCCCCTAGTATAAAAAAGAAATTTTCTTTGAACTTCTTTTGTATGTTAACCTGCCACCAATATGATCTACCATACGTATGTCTAGCAGTCAGATGAAGATAAATTTGAATTACATCCATGTTTAAGATTGAGTTCTTATTGTTGCTCATAGCTGAATGCGGTTTAAATGACTGAGCTTTTGGTTCTTATGCATCACTTTTTAGAGGGCTTTTGATTGTTTCATCAAGTTTGAGCTTCACGTGCTATTTTGGTTTTGATGATAAGTTTTCAAGTATAAAAGAAAGGAATCCTCATAACATTAGATGCCTTGATTCAGGAAAATGGGCATCTTCAAAGAATGGCCCCTTTTCAAGCTCCTCCTTCAATGGGCTGGCAAGGTATTCCTGGAATTCCAACCACACCTGTTGTAAAGAGAGTTATTAGACTTGATGTTCCTGTGGATAAATATCCAAATGTAAGTTTAAATTTTGCTTTTCGATTTAAAAGTTAGTGATATTCATGTATTTAATTTCCTTATAACAATAGTTTCTAACTTAAACACGCAGCAGTTTAATTTTGTTGGCCGGATTTTGGGACCACGGGGGAACTCACTCAAAAGAGTTGAAGCCATGACAGAATGTAGGGTGTTCATTAGAGGCCGGGGTTCGGTCAAGGACTCTTTAAAGGTATGATCTATCATAATATGGAGAAACTGTGCATTTTGGAATGAGTTGCTAGCTCAATCTAATCAAGCTAAAGCGGATATGAACTCTTAAAGCATGAGAATGTGAAATTTTAATAGCTAAAGCTGCTTTTTGCTTATGAATCTTGTACATTTGATGTTTCAGATTGGAGTCATTTTACTTGCAACTAAATTGTAGGATTTATGGATTAAGTAAATTATTTCCTCTTATTTTTACTATGGTCCTTCCTATTTGAACCTTGCTAAAGGAGGACCATGTTAACTTGTAGGACAGCATTAGCTCTTGCTCAATTTTATCTGGTACCAATGTGCATCTCTGATAAAAAAATTGTATTTCAAATTTTTTTTTTGTTATGTTGTTTGATTAGGGAAGCTACAATTTGGGTTATTTGACTAGCACTCTAATTATCCTGGTTTTCTGTAACAATTCGTCAGATGCTTTAATTTTTAGTTCAGTACTAGATTTGCTTATGATCATGCATGATGTAGTTCTGTGATATTCAATGGAGGATTGTGACATTTTGCTGATTGATTTAACTGGAGAAAGATGTACTAAGCATGAAATTACACATATAAATTATGTTGCTTTGGAATAATGACTTCCAGATCAATTATAGCCTTTTTTTTTGGTCCCTCATAATTCTTTTTGCGGAGACAGCTGGTATGATTATTGTGCTTTTCCTTCACTGTGGTACGAGTGGCTAGATATTTTGAGTAGTTTTTTTTTTCCATTGATGGCATATATACTGGAAATGAATTTATATTAATACTGGTTTATCTATTAAGTGGAAATCAAGACTCATTTCATGTTCTTCATGTTCTGCAAATGGGAAAGTGCGTCTTGCATTTGCAAACTATTTCTTTGTATTTCCTAATATCCGATGTTGCCTGACATTATTATACCATCTTGGTTTCTCTTGATAATTCTTTACCTTTTGGTTCTTTAGGAAGAAAAACTTAAAGATAAACCTGGATATGAGCATCTTAACGAGCCACTGCACGTGTTAGTGGAGGCTGAGTTTCCGGAGGATATAATAAATTCCCGCTTGGATCATGCTGTAGCGATACTAGAGAACCTTTTGAAGCCTGTGGTATGAACGAGAAACCTCTTGTACTTTCTCTGAACTTTGTCGATATTATTTCCTTTAGCATCTCTCCTAATTCCCGCTTGTTCAAACTCATCTCTGTATGCAGGATGAATCGTTGGATCATTACAAGAAGCAACAACTGCGGGAATTAGCTATGCTGAATGGTACTCTAAGAGAAGAAAGCCCAAGCATGAGTCCAAGTATGAGTCCTAGTATGTCTCCCTTCAACACTGCTGGAATGAAACGCGCCAAGACCGGAAGATAATATGTTATACATATAAATGATGAAATGAACCACTGTTGAGCCACTGGGTCACTGCAGCTGATGGATTTGCTGTCCCGTTAAACTTCACTGGTTTTTGTTCTTCAGGACCTTGGGGAGTCACTTGATTCAAGAACAGTTGGTTGAAATCCTGAGTTAGTTTTGCGCTCAACTGTTGGCATCTCAGGCGGGTATCTGCTTCCAATGTTTGTGTTCTATGTTGCTAACATGTTTGTCAATGATCATGATTCTTTGGTGTATTATTCCTTTTGAGTATCAAAATTGTTACTTAATGGGTTAAAAGAAACTCATTCCCTAATTAATTTTTATTTGTTATTCTGGCCAGCAGCTGAAGTGATATGACCTTTGAATGTACTTTGCTAGATACTTTTGCTTGCTATTGACTTGAAACGGATGACCAATAATTAATAATTGCGGTGTAATTTCAGTTTATTTACCATATTCTCTTGTTGTATGTTTCCTTGGTGAATCAGCTCTTGTACTTTTGTTGCATCATTTTATGATTTTGTTATCCTTGTAAGCTGCCTCAAGGATATGATCATCCAGTCGTATGTTAATAAATTTTACTTACTATTAGTTGGTTTTGGCATGTATAAAATTCTGTTTAATCATTCAAAGGATTTTGAAGCCTCTCTTCTGACGTGCCTTCCAACTCAGATTGGGAAGTATTTAGGTGGGAAGAGCGCACGGTTCTAATTGGCCAGTCATATGAATCGAGGAGTATGACTGTCGACCATCCCAAGTAAGTTTTTCTCTTGGCTCTCTTTAGAAGTCACTGTTAAGCCCTTTGCCTACCACGCCCTTGGCTTCCGTCCATCCGGGACAGCAAACAAGTGACAGTTGGGGAACTGTGTTGCAACAACTACAGGACGCGCAGCTGCAACAACACAGCACTGGTAACATTCCAATTTTGCTTATGAAACCACAAGGAAATAATTATTACTTAAAGGTCTCCCCGAATAATCTGCTACATTCTGAAGCATGAATGAGGCAAAAATGTCATCATCCACCTCATCATACATTCCAACCGGTATGACCTCAACACATCAACGGTGGAAAGGCACCCTTTGGTATGAAGGTTAGTTATAGTACTAAGTATTGGGTAAATGTAATTTGAATGTTGAATTGTTTCGATTAATTACGTGTATGGCATGTGTGATGAAAAGCCTATAGTATTTTTATTTTTTTGTCAAAATTATTAATTAAAAGTCATATTTATTGCTAACTATTAGTTTATTTTATAACAACATTTTTTTCTAACTTTTAAGTTACAGAACATGGCATAAGATTTCACCCAATTGCTCATAAATTGAAACAAAAGTTAGCTAAGCACCATTGAATTAATTAGTGAGTGAATGAAAAAATAAATTACAATTATTTTTTATTTCAAATCCATTATTGACTATGAACTGCGAAAATAAGGAAAAAAAAAGAGAGCAAAATTCACTTGTTTTTTACGAAACTAATTGAAACTCTCTTGGTATTTTTAAAAAACATCTAAACCCTTTGAGCATCATTTTTTTTTTTTTACTAATCTTACCGTTTTACCTTTAGTGAATATGAATACTTTTAATTATGTATCTAATTTAATAAATTTTTTAAATTATAATTAATTGAAAAATTAAGGAAATATCATAAATTTTCAATTAATTCTTAATCAAAATTGAAAAACATTAAATGCAAAATTAATATATTTTGTTTCAGTTAATTCTCGGTCATTACACTAAGTTAGGGACCTATTTGTGACAAACACAAAACTAATGTCCTTATTGAAGAAACTTTTGCCGTTGAATAAATTTGTCACATTGTGATTGGGACCGTACCACCTAAATTGCCCCGGGGACCCTTTAAGTTCAGCTACTGGGTCCTTTCCCCCTATAACTTGATCGGTACGCCGTCAACGGGTTTATAAAGTTATTTTCAACACTCTTGTGTCTCTTAAATTTTATTTGTATACCTTTTCAAATAAAATTTATTTAACTAGAATTTTTATTAATAGAGTTCTTATAAATAAAATTTTTATTTAAAAAATTTTCGTTATTTAATTATTAATTAAAAATTTTATTGAAAATTATAAAATTATTTTAATAGATAAGTTTATAAAATTTATGTTATAAAAAAAATAAAATAAGATTATCAAATAAAAAATGATGTTTTATATATTTTAATATTTTAAAAAAATTTCAACCCCTACTTTTAAAATCTTAAAATTTAAGTTTTTATTAATAGAAACAAAATATCTTATTTAATCTTTAAAAATTTTAATAAAAAATAACTAAATAATGATAAAAAATTTGATAAAAAATTATAAAATTAAATAAATATTTATAATCATTAAACAAATCATTCTAAATATCCATCACTAGATCACATTGTATGACATGGATTTGACTAAAATTTTATTAAATTTCCCCACACAGGGCAACTTGAGAGGGGAACCAATTATAGCCATTTTCAGCAACTTGAGAGGAGAACCAATTAGCCATTTTCAGCATTGCTTTGCTGGGAAATTTACAAAATCAACCATAAATTTTTTTTAATTTTCACAATTAACTCCCGAACTTTATTTCTATCAACATTAGCCAAAGCATACACCAAGTAACGAAAATATCCCTCTCATTCTCACCAAGCCTTCTCTCCTTCAAACAGAACGATTTCTCTCCTCCAAGTGGGCTACTCATCACCGGTGGCTTCCCACCATATCGAAGTCCATCTACGGTAGCCAACATCACTAAAATTACAGTTAAAATCATCAAATCAAATGTTAGTTAAAAAAACCCTAGATTATTGCATATTCTATGTGTGTTATGTTGTTATTTTATTGTATTGGTGATGGAGAATTGAAGTGTTTGTGATGTTGGTGGTGTGGGTGAGGTTGTTGGTGAGGGTTACGGGATGTTGGTGACGTGGTTTTGAATGACCGGTGAGGTTGAGGCCACTCCTATCGGTGCTGAGACATGCGACAAGCACACCTGTCGCACCTGATATATGCACGAAAGGCTGCTTGTCGCACAAACTTACAGTTTCGTTATTTTTTTTTTTTTATTTTTAGTTTAGTATTATTAAATTGTTATAAATTTAATATGTTAGTATTACAAATGTAACAGATACATGTCAAAATCTAAAATGACAAAGCATGATTCAGCAGGATCAAGAAATGAACTGGCATGATGAAATTAATTTATACTGATCACTTTCCTGGCTGTATCTCAAGTATGTGTAAATTAGCTATAGTGGTAAAAGCCATCCACAAAAAGTTGACAAAACAAAGATTGCAACTATTTAGGTACAACATCTTTAGGCATTTCTTAGAGTCCGAAACTTTCTGTCATGGCGTAATTTTGTACAACTTGTTACTTAGGCAAGTGGCCGATGAGGAAAAACTAGAAAGATCAATTATGGTTTTAAATTTATGAGTATTTGATACGATTATTAGTTGAAAAGTGGTGCTGAATTACAAGACTTTCCTACGATGAAGATGCCATACTAAAAAGCCAAAAATGGTACATCTACTACTTAGTATGTATTTTGACATTTGTTTCACATAATTAATTTTAAGTAATTCTATGCAAGATTTGATGATTTGGACTTGAGGCAATAGACGATATTGATGCAAAGAAAGTTCGTGCTCTATTATTTTGTAGATAGAGTTCTAAATGGTTAAAAAGACTATTATCAAATAAATTTCTCATTGATTAATGAAGTAGATGACATAGATCACTTTCGAAGTCATCCATGAGGTCGTTTGTTGTGGAAAACGATATACGACAATTTTAACAATGCATTAAACGGCAAAGATGAGAAATTTAAGGAAGCTCACTTGAACGATTCAAGCCATAAAATTGAAAAGTACAATATTTATGGCTTTACGTCTTGGGTTTAGGTGAGTTGACAATTTTTTTTTGGATTAATTAGTTTTGTAATATTGAATATTTAATGATAGGTTTTAAGACTTTCTTACTTTAGTTGTTGCAGGTTGGATTTTCGAAGCGATCGGAGGCCTTCTGTCAACATAGGTCATAAAAACAAAAAAGAAGATTTATCAAATCGTGCAATGGAAACCCATCGTTTCTTTTAAAATAAACTTTGCTAAAATTTATTTATTTTTAAATGACAATTATCGTCTTGTAAGTATTATATATTAGTAGATGTATAATATTATTTTTTGTATTATTAAATACTAAATTATTAGACTAACTTGAATTTTCCGATTGAATTTATAAATAGGGGAACATTTTACAAACCATTGAGCCGGACAAGCAAGAGAAAGGCAAAAATATTGGCGGTATGAAGGAAGGATTACGTGCCACATATTCTAAGATGGGTTTGTAATGTGAATATCCTATAATGCATCAAATCACCATTATTTATTGGTTAATCGAAACTCTGAAATGTTTTGGCTTATTATTTTCTCATTTTTGTTGTTATTTTCTGCAACATCAACCTTCAATCAATGCGCCACTCGTTATAAGACAAACAAAGGAGTCTCACAATATACTGAGCCCAACACTTGAGCAGCAAAATGTTGTTAAAGATGAGCTACCTACAGATGACTATTAGGAACAAAAAGCTGAGTCCGCTGACACACATGATTTAGAGGTTATAAATCATTTCATTTTCCTGTATTTGGTTGTTATAGTAATCTCTCATTGGGTACTGAATTTTTTTTTTGTAATAATTGAGGACAAAGCATCATAATGATTACATCAGACGACGAATAGATAAGATTGATTGTAAACATCTTTGAACTGAAGTTGACTTTTAAGACAAAACGGAAAGAATATAAATAATTTAGAGAAGCAGTGATGAGATTTATCGATTCATTTACTAAATGCTCATACGGTGAATCTCCAACTGAACACTCATATACGGTAAGCAAATATAAAATTTAACAATTGTGTTTTTTTATTTTTTATTATGATATTTGTTTAATATGTTCATCTTGTTAAATTGACAGGTCCTGAATGTTTATGGAGTATATACTAATGTTGGCAATCAGAATATTTCTACTCCTATTTCATTGTATAGTTTTTATGGGAATGCAAGTGGGGAGAGCGTGCATGTCTTTACAGAAGCACCTCTGGGCAATAGTAAGTTTGGACGATCGTACAGACAGTCTTATATTTTTAATAGTTTGTACTTGATTCCTCCATTAAATTGAGGAAAAACGTTAGGCCTCTACCTCCACCAGAAATAATGGATCATGACATTAACAGAAGATCACATGTGGATATAAATCCACTTAAAATACTTTTAGGCCATGCTTTACGAGGTAACAAGGTAATTTTTTTCTATTTCTAGAGGTATTATTGATTCGTGTATTAATTTTTTATTTATTCTAAATCGACATGTTTCTGTTCTTCCATAGCATATTCATGATTATCTTCACTTGATTAGCAAAAAACATTGGCAGTGTCTCAATTCCTTACCTCAATGGGTCAGACATATAAATATATTTTTTTAGGTAACGTGTTTAAAGAACTTATAATTATAATTTCGAGTAAAAATTTTATGCCTGGATAGTTATGATAAAAAAAATTATAAGGGCTAAATATAAAAAATTAAAAAATATTCGGGCCAGTTTTATAAATTTCCCTGTTTTGCCTCGGGGCTCAAAAAAAAAAAAAAAATGGTCGGAGGGGGTGTAAACGAGAGTTTGCTGTTGACCAATGGTTTTGCGTAACTTGTAAGTTTCTACGGAACCCTCTTCTTCCAAGTCGCCAGCTCGCGGCCTCAGTAGCAACTGACTTTTTGGCTCCCTCAGTTCCAAGTCGAATATAAATACCCCAGCCACGAGATAATTTTTTTAAGCAGAGATAATTGAGATGCTCTTAAAGTGACAGTTCTTTTCTTTTTTTTTCCCCTTTCCCGCCCAGGTTTCAAACTGAGTTTACATTTTAGTTTTTTTTCTTTTCCCCAAATTGATCAGGTTTGCTGTTCCCTACCTTATTTACCGTGAAAAAGAAAACTCAATCCAGGGTTTGCTGAGATATATATAGATATGCAAGTGCAAAGCTGTCAGTGCATTCTTCATCATCCAAATCCAAACCCTTCAGTGTACGTTCATTTTCTTTACCATTATTGACTCAAGTTGTATATTATTTTTGAGTATATATATGCAGTCCACTTCAAAGTGTTTTTTTGTTCTCCTAATTTAATTTCCGCGAAAAAATTGGTTAGGTCCCAGCCGAAAATTTTGTTAAGCCTCCTATAGAGGTGGTTTGTTTTCTGTTTTCTTTCTTTCTCTCATTAGAGCACAATAAATATAGAGTAAAATTTTAATTTACCCCCCACTTAAAATGATAGTCTTCAATTTATTTATATTTATCAAATACCATTAAGAAGTTTAAAAGTTTGTTATCAGCGTGCCTCCATTTATTCCAATCTCTTGACTGATAAATAGAAGTAAATTAATGTTTTCAAAATTTTAAAAGGGTAAATTGAAGATTTTGGTTACAGAAACACGTAACTTCGAATGTGGGTTTATTTAGGGTCTCAATAATCAAGAATTAGAATTTTTAAAAGCAAAAGCTAAACTTTATGAAGAAATTTGGCTGTTTGATTGACTGGGATTGGATTTCTTGCTTTTTTCAAGTTTATTAAATTGCTATCATGAATAGATGATTGTGGATGAAAGTACAGGGGATATTTTTATTACCATAACGAAACATTTTTACTTTTTTTTTCTAGCCTTTAAGAAATTTTAGTATCCACACAGGTCAATTTGAAACTAATGTTGTGGGTTTCTGGTAATTTTACATTAACAAAAAATTTTCAATAAGGGCAAAATTGTCTTTTAACGTCAAAGGTGTCGAAATTAACGGCGACAACAATACTTAACGGAAAGAGTGAGCCGTGATAACTATTGAAATAAGTATGCGTACAATAAAATTTTGATGTAACATTTGGTAGCAGAAGATATCTGCTCCGTCACATTTTTAGAGGAGACTTGCATCGGATGAACGCAAATAATTAACCAACAATTCGAGAGGAAATTAATAAAGGGTCTTTTTAAATTTTTTTTTCCTCAAAGGAAATGGAATATATATAGAAGATGATTAATTATTTTAACGATTTTGCAGCGGGCGAAATCACTTCTCCGCAATGTCCTATCACAATAATTTTGGGTATCTTACTGCGGCTCTCATCGGCCTTGTGGGTGCAAATATGCAGGGCCAAACCAGGCCCTTGGTTGAAACACACTCAATAAATATATGGTCTTTCCTGATAGCCACAGCCATATATTGTTATGCACATTCAACTGACCTCAAGTCTCGACTTCATCCAGAAAATTCTTCCCAGTTCTGGACCACTGTTTCTATTGTCTCCGGATCTGTTTCTGCAGTCTCTTTGGTCTTCACATTTGTTCCGCGCTCGGACATTAATCATATCATTTTGTACACCTCGTGGATTGGCACTGTCATTATTATTGTTGTGTATCAATATGGCACATTGTTTTCACAAGCTTGTCGTCAGCTCTACAGCGAAACCTTAAAGCCGTTTCCCATTGACGTTTGCAATAGGTTTCGAGCTAATAACGCTTCCTCGACAGGGCAGCTACGACCAACGCTACCAGTCTAGAATGAATTTTCTCCAAATAAAATATTTCGCCTTGCACAATAGAGAGCAGTCATCCATGTACACGTAGTAATTTTACAAAGTGACGGAGAAAATTCCGCAAAATATATTAAATTTGTCCATACTTGCATAATTACTGTAATAATAGTCAAACTCATAGTTGCATTCTTTTGTTATGCAAGTAAACACTTTGATCAATATCGTTGACAGACTTTTTGTGGCATAATTTAAACTTTACCCCTGATTGAGCATTGTCAAGTGAAAAGTTTTTAAAATATCTTTAAATTACTATATCAATTATAAAATAAGTAAATAATATTACACAAATGCGTAATTATTTTAAAGAATTAACATATCATTAATAGTTATCACTGCAACAAACAACTGTGTTATTGTTAAACATTTCCGAGAGTGCTATTTACCTTTGAAAATATGTGCTTTTTACAAAGACATTGACGAAAGTACTATTATCTTTTTTTTTTATAGCATCCTGGGTTAGGGAAGAAGATGTTTTCATTAAAAGAATCGTTGCAAAAGCTGGAGACCTGGTTCAGGTTACAACTATTTCTTTCACCCCTTCATTAACTCATATGGGAATAAAATTTTGACTTCATCGGACATTCAATTAGGTCTTTTCCTGTTTAATCAAATTAAGTTATTTTACTATTAGTCCTGGCTATGCACTTCAATTGGAAAACAAACAAAGTGTGTTCCAATTACTGTGGTTAACTTCATTATTGTTTCCTGGCTACGCACTTCAATTTGAAAACAAATAAAGTTTGTTCCAATTACTATAGTTTTCTGCCCCATCAGGGAGCTACATTCATGCTGAGGCTTTTCATTACAGGTTCGTGATGGGTCACTCTATGTCAATGGAATTGCTCAGCATGAAGATTTCATAGCAGAGCATCCAAAATACACATCTGACTTAACCGTACGTTACCCTATCTGTTATGTTCTTGTGTTTCTATTTCATGTACTACTTTTCAGCACTTGGCTATGCCAGCAGAATCTTCTCTTGAGCTGCTTAAAGTAACTGCAAAATTGCAATAACTTAAACCTTGTCACTGCATGATGTAAAAAAACCAAAAATATCATGTAGAAGCCCAGTGGACACCATACTGTTGACATCTGTGGGCTTCATGATTCCTAATTACTTGCATTTGAGTTTATCATCTGCCTCAGATGGTATACCAATATGGTTGGTCTGCCCATTGTTTATTTTTCTTATCTCAGAGGGTCTGTGAACCATACGTATTCTATCTTCTTTCTGATTTGCAGTATGTGCCCGTAGGCCATGTTTATGTGTTGGGGGACAACCGCAATAACAGCTTTGACTCCCATGTTTGGTAGTACTCTCTAGCTTTCATCATTTTTTTAATTTACTTTTTACTTTTGTATTTTCTTGAGATCAATCCTCAGGAGTACCATTTTTTATTTTTACCTGTATCAAAATTTTAAAGTAGTGTTCTTTCCTAAGGGAGTTTTGCAGCATATAATAATGTGCTTCATTTCTCCCTTTCTCATCTTAGGTTAGAACCCGTAGGTGCTTTATACCTTCAAAATTTTCAATATATTTTCCCTCTTTCATGCCCCCTTTCTTATCTTTCAAATGTCGATTGATAATAGGGGACCTCTGCCTGTAAAAAATATTGTTGGAAGGTACCTTATGTGCTGCTACAGACCATCAGACAGCTGGCCCGAAAAGGAACGGAGATGAGATACTGACCGATCAAATTCCTTCCCATATTGGTTGTATATTCACACCGCAGGTTATAAGCATGGCATGGTGCTGCTAATTTATGGCTCTAACACACTTCTCTGTAACGATTCATGTGCTCCTTGTTTGCTGCTTATTTTATATGGTTACATGTTGCCTGATAGAGAATGGTATTACAATTGAATGTGCTGTAAATAGATTTCCACAAACAGATGAGATTATGTCTAGTTTTGCTTACATTTCCCCAAACTGGACACAACCATGAAGCTTTCTTTTTCATTTATGCTATGACAATAGGCAGCCTAAATGAAATCATGTTTGGGCATGATACTTTATGTAAAATGCTTTCGTATAGGCTTAAATACATCGCACTTGTTCAAATTGTCGGAGTGAGATTTTTCTATAAACTCAAGCCCACAATTTGTGCATACAAGTATGAAGTACCTGCATGAACTGATTAATGGGTGAGTGGAGTGGAGTGGAGTTGGCTTGTGGGTTCGGCATTGATTGCTGACAAACGACAAGCTTGACAAATAGAAATAACAACTGTGTTATTGTATATTTTTTCCAGGGCAATCTTTCCACGGAGATAATGAATCAGTCTACATTGTTCTCTCGATCTCAACTCTCACTTCCAATCTGATCTCACTACTCGATCGCTCGAAGAAGGACCAGTATCCATTGCTCGTTCTCACACCGCGGTAATACTTTTTTACCAGATTTCTTTTTTTTTTTTTAAATTAATTTAGTGATAGGTTCAAATTAACTTAGGGTTAGGTTATGTTTTCCTTTACGGTTGATTTTTAAGGTTTGCATTGTATTTCCAATGAGTTTGGAATTATTTCATTGGTCGATCCTCATTCGTTTTCTTCAACTGCTTTAGATGAGGATTTACCATCGCAACTCTTACTGCTGCTCACTTTGTTTTTGATTTGTTTGTCTTGCTTCTCTTGAATTCTTTACTTGTTTCTTACAGTTTGATATTTTATACTTACTGTTATGTTTATGCCTTTGTCCTTTGCAAATTGCTTTGTTTATTTCTTTCTCTGCTGTCCTAATTTACTCTTATGAAATTTCAGAGTGATACAATTACTCTTATGTTTATGGATGCTTCCTTGGCTGTCCCAATTTGCAGGTGAAATTTCACTTGATCCTTAACTATTGATTTGTAATATTGGTGCGTTATTAATATTTACTCTTCTTATTGTATAATTCATTAATTATTGATTCTACAGTTGATGAAGGTAACAAATGAACTTTTTAGTTGACAATTAAATTCAATTTTAAATGACTAATCTACTTTTCATATGGCTTTGTATTAGCTTCGAGCAGTAAAAAGAAGAATAATGGGCAAAGAAAGCCAAAAGAGTTGCTTGAGGACATGATCTGACATTGGAGAGACATGACAGCAGGTAAAAATTAATAAAATTTGATCTTTTTAGTATATTTTGAGCAAATTTTTAATCAGTCCTGCCATATCTAGTTAATTGTTATTCTCTCTATTTAATGTGGAAACATGACACCTGAAGTTGATTTATTAATTAAATTCAAAGTATCAATCAATGGATGCCTATATACATAGACCAGATATATTGGAAGGTACCGTTGTTTGGTTGACTGATCTTGATTTTCAGATAGAAATTATTTTCTTCCTGTGTTCATGACATATATACGTGTGTGTGTGTGTTTGTGTCATTCTTGTCACATGCTATGTTTTGATGGGAAATCAATTCCCTATTGATTAAACTGTGATATAAATTTTGAATTTTGCAATGCTTGTTGTTGACAATGAATGGAGCCTGCCTTCCTATTATTAGACTCCGCACTAAATAGATGGACTCATATGTATTCAATTCAATATGCGATGCCTGTTATATAAATTTTAAGCTAGAAACTCTACCAATGGTATGTATACTAATTAATCTCTCTCTCTATATATTTCACATGTACCTTACTAATTAGGAGAGAAGAACAGCTACACCCCAAGATTTGGGAAAATAGTTATCCAGAGCCCAAGTTTTCTATATATATTGAGTAATAATCTTAGTTATTGCAAAGTTCTTATAGCATAATTTTAGTTGTTTCACCTTGTACAGGGACAAGACCTACTGGCTCATGAGTTTTTGTAGTTGCTATAATGTTCTTTGGCCTGAGAACTTCTGAATGTGCATGAAGTTATATCTCAGAGCACATTTGGTTAATATTTTTTCCTAATAGGAATGCTGTGAGATAAATTTCTCTTTAAAATATGGATGATGCTTCTCTTGTACTGTTCAGTGGCATTTGGTGTTAATATTTGAATAATAATCCAGGTGGAGATGATGTAGTTCTTGCTGCAACTGATATTTCTTGTTTGCTTTTAGTTTATTCATCTATCCTGAAACTTTACCGCACTATCCATGGTTATTGCAAGCTATTGAGGTAGCCTCTACGATAATACAAGAGGTTTTATTCGTCAGCTACTTTAATCATTAACTAGATATTTGCTTCCAGTTCCAAATATTTGAAAATTTGATGTCACCACTTACCACTTATGCTGATGCTATGATATAGCTGATATATGCATGATTTTAATTGGGAAGTGGAATTCAAAATATCTTCAAAATAATGGCTTTGCTGATTTTAGAATTTTTTTTTTTTTTTTAAAGGGCTAGAAAGTTGATTTGTCTTTTAAATTTAAGAAATCTAAATACATTCTAAAAAAGAAATCTAAATAGATATATAATGGGACCAGTAGGGGCATGTCCTGAACTGGAATGGACTGGACCTGTGACTGAGTAGTACAAATAGACTGAGATAAACAGTTAGGCTATAAAGGTCATTGGTGGTATTCATAGCGCAGGCAATGTAACTAGGCAACGACTGGTTCATGATTGATGTACATGCAAGCTCTTTCAATGTGTAGTGGAAAAAAACATTGATTATTATTTGAGGAAAAAAAATGAGAGAGTTTCTTGGTAAATATTTGTCATTTGCTCTAATAATTTATGTCAATTAATTTTTTATTACTGTCCTATTTAATATGGCGTATCTGAGTTCTTTTTTTTTCAAATAACTTATGTCAACTATATTAAAATGGAGATGTTATAATTTTGTACTTAATCTTATATCAATAAAATTATTCTTTCCCACAAAAATTCTCTAAACTTGGCTTTGTAACCATGTTGTGTATTCAAAGTATGCCATCAAATTTATTGTTGAAAAGTGGCTGAATTAACTACTCAGTGGTGTTTCATAATTCATCATAATGAATCATGTACAATGACATGTGAAACTCATTATAATAATGTAGTTGTTGTCATTTCCGGGATCGCTGTGATCACTAAACAATTTTATGATTTGTTTTTATTACAATATTTTTACGTGATAATATGCGGCATGATGTTGATAGTAGTTCAAGTAAGTTGTAGAGTTTAGGTTCTCTGTTGTTGGTCTGAGATTTTATTCCCTTTTACTACTTATATTTACTGCAGCTAACTTTTTGAAAAAAAAAAATATTTACTGCTGCTAAATTATAATAAATTAATACTAATGCACATGTTTCAGGTTTTGATTGTTGTAATTATTACATGAAGAAGCTTCTGTGCTTTGTGTTGGCTGCCTTCTTGAAAAGAATAGTGACGTTCGTTGCTTAGAAAGTCAAGTGCACAGAATCATCTCCATGAAGGTACATGTTGTTAATTTTCATTTTATTAATGTATTGTTATTTGATTAAGTTACTCTCGTGTCTCTATAATAGTCGTCACTATCTTATTATGTGAATGGGTATGCGCTGTGTTTATGAGTTCTCGCGAAAAACTAATTGGTGAGTTGTCATTGTTCAGCTAGTTGATGGATTATGGGTGAGAAATGATCTCAGTGATTATCGACTAGCTTACATTGTAGGTGGCTGGGGAAATGATTGTTGGATTTTCTGAAATTAAGCATATATTGTTATAACAGTTCCTGTCTTTAGTTGTATGAATTCTCAATTTGCTTTAGTCTCAGCCGCCTGATTACGCTTATTTTCATCAAGCGTTATTAATGCACGGTCAAATTGTCAAAAACTCAGAAACCGCGTGATTTATTTATACACAATATTTTTGGACTCCAAAGACACAAAAAGGATAATAAAATTAAAAAAATTCAAAGAAAGAAGTAAAAAGTGATAAAAACCGATACTACAAGTATTGTATTATTCTTCTTTCTCATCAGTCATCGCTTTTTCCAGACAATTCCAAAAATAAAGCAAAAAGTAAAAATATGTAATGCACTTGTTTCTATTTAAAAGGCGTGCCATTAATTTGGAGCCCACGAGGGACCAATTTAACAATTTCAAATAACAGGTTTAATTAAATAATATGCATGTGTCTTACATACATTTTTGCTGCTTTACCCTCCATGTTGAATGGGAATGAACTTGACCCAGATAAGGGCTGTATCGCG